>JAOUZG010025578.1:5179674-5224899 GCA_026289955.1 Argiope argentata
TATACATAGCTCGGCCGTCTTCAAGTAATGCAAATTTAAAACTGGGGTGGCTTCGACTTCTCTCGTAATTAAGGTAAGCATAAAACGATCGTTATAAAGGGGGGGGGGGGCGACGCTAGGGAAAGAGAGACGGGGTTCCATTTATTAAGCACACCTGTTACAGCAAGTTCTCGTTTAAGTTAACCCGTCATCTTCTAAGACAAATTGTTTTCAATAGGCGAAAAAAGCTCATGGATACAAATTGTTCGAGTAATTGCTTTGAAATCAATTTGTTAAAGCAAGCCTAGACAATTTTTGCTTCATGTTTTTATAGATTGCGTCATTTTTTAAAAGGAATTTTTTGTAACTTTTTGCAACTTTTTTTCGATATCTTATTAAATCTTATATTACTTTAATTAGAAGGAAGAATAAAGTTTTGGAAAATTCAGCCGTGCCTCTTTTTGCATAATTGATTATCGTGATAGGATCTTTGGTGTATGATGGATATAATTCCGATAAATAAAATTTATTTGCGGAATTGTTTTCCCATGTTGAGTTCTCTGGGATAGATGGTGTTAGTTTCGTTTTTATTGATTTCAAATAAAAACTTCCCTCATTCATAGAAATTTCAAGTTTATCGTTGTTATTAGTGGCACTTTCCATGGACAAGCTTCGTCAACAACATCAGCGAGTTTAAAGCTGAAAGGAACGTCCCTTGTTTTGAAGTAGCGTCATCTAGGTTCAAGAGTACGACTTAGCTTCTTACTCATCACACTCGCTTGCACAGTCCCTTTTACAGGACGGGGGGGGGGGCTCATTCATACACCTTACAGAAAGAACAGAGAAGAACAACCATTCCCGAACTGGAACTCAAACCCAGGACATACCGATCTCAGGGAAGACGAGCTATCCTTACTCCAGGAAGTCGACATTTCCAATTTATTTAATTATGTGACACATATTATAAATGATTTTTTAAAAAAACGTTTGATCAAATGTTAAAATTAAAATATAAATTACTCTATTTTCAATCAGATTTTAGAGCAACTAATTCTCCGTTATCCACATGCTATCGTGGTAAAAATCTGATAAAAAAGCATTAGTCTTTAATAGAAAAAGTTGTGCTTGAACGTTAAATAAAAACAACAATTCTTTTTTTAAATATAAAGAAGAATTTATAAATGAGATATCATTATTTGTAAATTAATTTGTAAGCACGAAAAGCTATTATTTCTTAAATTATAATTGTATATAGACTCCTATTGAATTCAAAAATTATTTAAAGTTATTTTTAAGTTGATATGTGCCTCTTTTCTCCCACTTTGTATTATCCTTAACTCTATTATCCCTGTTTGGACTTGTTGCTTAATTCCACTATAATAATTAGTTAACTTTATTAATAATGAAGTATTAAAATCAAAATAGGTTGGCATATTATAATCCATAGCTTAACATTTTCAGTTATCATATAATAATATTAGGATAGAAATTATAAAAGTTCCGTTGTACAAGTTGTGTATTCTTCATCAGTTTATAATGCTTCACGCTAAATGGATTTAATAGGCATCTTTATGTTGATTTTTACCCTTTTCCGCTCATTTTGAATATCCGTTAGCTCCCTTATCCGTGGTTGATGTGCTGCAAATTCCCACGATAATAATTATATGTTAGCTTAATTAATAAGGAAGTATTAAGCTGAAAACGGGATGGCATATAATAACACATAGTTAAACATATTATTATAAAAAATCAGGATCACAAGCTGTCAAAATTCTTTTACTCAAAAAAATTGTTCTTTAATTTATAATTGCTTAATAGATATAATAGGCATCATTGTGTTGCTTTATTTCCCTTTTCACCCAATTTTTATTATCCATTAACTTCCTTATCCGTGGTTGATGTGATTCAAAATCAAGGCGATAATAATTATTAGTTAGCTTTATTAATAATGAAGTATTAAGCTGAAAACAAATTGGCATACTATAATCCATAGCTTAGTATTTTCAGTTATCATATTATTGTATAAAAACTCTGATGAGAAATTATCAAAATTCTGTTGTACAGATTGAGTATTGTTCATGAGTTTATAATGCTTTACCATTAATAGATTTAAAATGTATCTTTATATTTATTTGTGTTCTTTTTCGTCCACTTTGAATATCCGTTCACTTCCTTATTCGTGGGTGATCTGATTCAAAATCAAGGGGATAATAATTATTAGTTAGCTTTATCAATAATGAAGTATTAAGCTGAAAGCTGGTTGGCATATTATAATACATAGCTTAGCAAATTCAGTTAGTATATTATAATAAAAATTCATGATCACAAACTATCGAAATTCCCTTGCACAAACTAAGCATTTTTCTATGATTTAATAATGCTTAATAGATTTAACATATATATTTATGTTGATTTGTGCTCTTCTTTTGTTCACTTTGAATATCCGTTAACTTCCTTATCTGTGGTTGATGTGATTCAAAATCGAGGCGATAATAGTTATTAATTAGCTTTATTAATAATGAAGTATTAAGCTAAAAACTGATTGGCATATTATAACACATAGCTTAGTAAATTCAGTTTGTGTATTATAATTTTTTAAAAAAATCGTGATCATTAACGATCAAAATTTTGTAGCGTCAATTGCGCATTCTTCTTGTGATTTATAATGTTTTTCGTTTAAAAGATTGAACAATATGCAATATTTTAGTCAAATTTATGGGTGTATTTCTTTACACCTGCTACTAAACAATCAGTCAACTTTTGCTAACATGCTCATATGAAAACGTAAACAGCAAAACATGGGAAAACTGCACGTGTGGCATTGAACAACACAATATCTTTATCTTATATGTTTATCTTTGATTTTCTACAGTTGTATTACCTAGATAATAAGACATAAATGTATTATATTGATAATAGGACGTCAAAATGCATATTTTTGCAATAATTTACATTTATTTTTTTAAATGAGGAATCGTGGATGAAAAAAAGAGGTTTCTTCCAATTTTTTAATTTAAATTTAGGCAGAGTTTTAACATATATTTCATTAAATGAGGAGTATTATAGACATATCTGATAATTAAATAGCTTTAAAAAATCAATCTAATCTTGTTACAAATAACAAATTAAATTTAAGTATTAACAGAATTACAATTGTTTCTTCGAAATATTTGAAATTAATGTTATGGTGCCCATGTGTATCGATTCTGTAACAGTTATTCGTTTTCGTGCAATGCGGGTTATTGATATTTCGTTATTTGTGACTTCGCTGGGTTTTTATTGTTACGCAAAAAATCAATGTACACACAAAAAGAAAAGCCAAATACTGAAGCCAATGTTTGTTGCTTTCAAAATTTTAAAGCGAATTTCAGAAAGTGGCACAGAAACATAAAAGATGGCAAACTATTTCAAAAATTAATCAAGGAATCAAAAAGGGCTGAATATATTTTTACAAAAATAAACAATATATTTAAAAGTGTATAAATGTATATTGCTTGCCTTAAAAGCATTTTAACATAAATTATATAAAAAAATAAAAAATAAAAACACCTCCATAAAAATTATTCAAGGAAAATCATTAACGATTTTCCAGATAACCAACTGGCTCAGATCTTTGATTGATGGAAGCAAAGAGGAACGAGGAGGGGTTCGTACATATCTTTAAAAAATGTAACTAGCTTAATTTGCAAATAATACATATTTTTTTAATCATAAAATATTAGAGCTATCTATGCTTGGATATATTTAACCCTAGATTGATAACCATTCGTCTCCTGGACGAACGCTTATGAAATAACGTTGACTATTCTTCCACTATAACGGTAAATGGATCGTTCTACACAGTACTTTTATCTGATCTTGGGAACTACAGATGAGGACATTCCTTTTCCCCGAAATATTTCTGCTTGTTGTATATCCAGAGCAATAGTCATCTCAGAGACAAATGGTTATCTGTCCCATTAGTATTATGAAGGTATTACTGCGTACGTTTGGAGACGTCGAAGCGTTTTCACGGAGAAAATTGGAGGGCAGGCCAGAAGCTATCCGTGAATTATTGAAAGAATTAAGTGAGGAAGATAATTCTACTTCTGAGAATGAATCGGAAAATGAAGATTTTATGGAAGTTCTTCTCGCTCCATGGATGCAGAAGCGTCTCAACATATCAACTTTGCCCCGATCAACGAGAACTATTATAAGTGAACTTCTAAAATTGAATTTAAACATTCAACGACCTGATCAATCCTAAATTAAAAAAAGAAAAAAAATGTGCATTTTCCTGTATAATTTACACAGAATGACGCTCAATTTTTATTTGTTATGTTCAAGAGCAATGTGCGGAGAACATCACGCATATATGTATAAATATTGCTTCGAAAATAAATAAATAATATTTTTATCCTACTTGACAAACAAGAGTTTCTGAAATCATCTGCAGGTAGTATGCTTTTATTAAAATTAGCTTTAAAAATGGATTTTAAATGCACTTCGTCCTATATAAAATTACTTTGTTAATTTTTACTTACTTCTAGAATAAATAAATAAAAACACATGTATTAATTCAAAAAGTTAATGAAATACGACTAAAACTAAAAATAATCATTGGTAACCTGATAATATTAAAAAAATGTGTAAACTAGTTATTAAAAAGCATCATAAGAGAGTTTTGCCTCAGAGGGCAGTGCCTTAACAAACTTTAACAGGGGAAAAATACTTTTTAGAGATTCAGGTGATGAAAGAATCACATGCATAATATTAAATGCTTATTAGAGGGTAGAAAATACAAAATATTTAAAACATCGAAAAAATATGCAATTTATAAAGTAAAATAAACAAAATCTATAACTATGAGATCATTAAAACAGTTATAAGTAAAAAGATAGAATAAAGGATAAAAATAATACATTTCACTCTTGGTTTTATTATTTCTTGTTTAAGCTGATTTATCTGCTTTAGTTAAATTTAAATGATAGAATTCATTGCATAATAAAAAGGGGGAAATGAAATCTTTAAAATATTTTTTTTAATAAATTGGAACTAATTAATTTTTTATATGAACTATTTTACAGAAACGTAATTAAAACAACAATTCAGGGTCTTCTTTTCAGGATACGCTTTTTTTAATCACAAGAACTTGAAAAGCAATCTAATCCTGGTTAATGTGGTTACTGCACTGCCATCTTATATACGTAGTAAAAGTTTTAAAAAATCAGAATTACCGTCTCTAGCTAACTTTTTTAAAAATGTTAACGAGTTACTTTTTAAAATCTAAACTATTTAATTACAAATAAAATTCAGAAAGTTCAGTTCATAGGTTCAGAAAGCTCATAAATTTTGAATGTAATTAAAATTCAGCCCTTTTTTAATATTCTATTTGAAACAAAAATTATTAATTATCTATAATTCAGAACAGCTGTAATTTTGGATTTCCAATCTAATACAAGATCTCAGGTCACCTTAGAAAAATGAACATGTGATCTTGGTTTCATGAACATAAAGATTAAAAAGGTTTTTTTAGCAAGTATAATATTTTTTTTTGTTAAATAAATAAAACTGTGTTAGTTTTATTGTAAATTTCATCTTGAAACATTCTTACAAAGTACAAACAATTCAAGTTAATCTTTTAAACATTAACTAAAATAAATTAATTATGACATAAAACAAAAGGAATGATTTTTAAAGTTGTATTTTCTATCAACATTGAAATTTTGAACCGGAAAAGTTGTTGAAAGTTTATTTTAGATAAATGAAAGTTTCGATGATTTATTTGAGAATGTGCATAGAGAAAACTCAATTGTGGTGCTATATGAAAAACAAAACGTAAATAAGCAATAATATATATAATATACTAAAAGAAAAAATGCCCAATACAAAGAATGCCAATTCACGAAGCAAACACATGAAAATATATTTGCACTTTACCAAACGATAAAGTCCAAAATAAACCACTGATTAATCGTGAGCTAAAGAAGTCAAAACCTTTACCTTTTAAACATTGAAAAATTATATACTAAAAATAAGGATCTGTAGAATATTTATTTAAAAACATAACAAAATTTATATCAGAAAAAACTCTGGGTACCTAAATTTAATAAAAAAAATATTTAGAAAGTCTTCTGTCACTAAAAATCCTAGCGAACACTGCAAGCGAAATAAGAAAAGATTAAAATGAAATCTATTATACATATTCCAATACATCATGTCGTAACATAATTTCTTGAATGACCTAGCACCACGTGCTCGTGCAAGTTAAATTATATTTTTATTTATTTTAATTGTTTCATTGAATGAGTCACTTTAGTTTTGCAAACGATCATAAAAAAAACTTTGTCTCGCCTTTATTGTTTTGAAAAATATCACATTTCCTATTTATTTCATTTCATACTATCACGTGCTCAAAATGAAATTTTGTTAGGTTTTATTTTCTGTAGTCATTAACTTATTTTTTAAAATCAGAACTTTTGTAAATGGATGGCATCACGCTATTAAAAGCTGATTTTTTGAGATGCTCGTGCAGATAATAAAATTTTTGTTTTTTGCCTACGGATTTTTCATGACGCCAAAACCCTCATCTTAAAAACATCATGTTCTGACATGACAAAAAAATATTTTCAAGAGTCTTCAGAATCGTAGCTAACACTGCAAAATGAAATTAACAAACAAATAAAACAACTAATCGAAACACTAGCCGATGTTATAAAAAGAATATATAAGATGATTCAAAATTTCTTTCGAAAGTTTTCGAGACGTTAAACAAACCATTAATAATTTTACAGCTAAAATACTACACAATTAGAATCTATACGAAATTTCCAATTAAAAATATACATTAGCCTCAGGATTAAAAAAATGTATTTAATCCTATTAAACAAGAACTTATTTCGCAGAAACCATAACACTTTTTATAACTCGTCTATTACGTTTAAATATATAAATAAAATATTTAATCCTTAAAACAATAAGTTCTTTATAATCCGAAATTTTAAACATACGCATTAATTTCTGAAACATTTTAAAACAGAGCAAGCTTTATGTTTCAAAGTGTGAGACGTTTGTTTATTTCTCACTTTCTAAAAATAGCATAACGTAACCGTTTCGCAACAAAAGCTATCAGAATTTAATTAAATGAAAAACGCTTGAGGCAAAAAAAAAGATCCCAGAACCCTCATCGCATTGGCAATTTATGTGCATTAAGTTAACAACAAGTTTAAATATTATCATTTTTGTTATTTTTCACAGAATAAATGGTTTTTTTTTTGTGCGAAAAAAAACATCATCCTCAACTGAGATCATGGCCTGAAGATACACAGCTGTTAATGAAACTTTGATAAAATGCCAAGTTCAAAATTATTCCTAGCTTTTATTTTGTTGGTGCTTTGCACACCCAACTAGGGGGATGTTTTTTGTTCCTTTTCATTGCATAATAAAAAAGAAAGAAATGAAAAAAAAAAAAAAGAAAATATGTCAGGGCCAGACGTTTATTTGCATAAAGATTAATGGTATTATATAATTTCTAAAGTATTTGTATTAAAATAAATCTGGTGACTTGAGTAAATGTTATTTTAATTTTTTAATATTTTTTTTTCTAAATTAAATGAATAGACTTGAAATATGATTAAAGTAAAGTCGCCTTCTGGTTTTATTTTTATTTCCGTTTACATTCCTTCCTGTTAATTGTATGAATTTTAATATTTTTTAATCACAAATAATAATAATACATTGTCTTTAATATTTATGAAAATAATCAGTATATAAAAATGATAGTATTATAATGTAGTTTTCAAAGATATGTCCAGCTGCTCAGTTTTCAAAATAACTATTGTCTGATTTAAAATCTAATTGAAATTATTTTAGTAAAAGTACCAAATTGTAATGCCACTTGTTTTTTAACCATACGAATGCTTGAAAGTTGAGAAACTTTGATTTCATATAGTGCGTAAAACATATCCACACAATAGCAAAGTATATTAACCTTTTCATTCCGGTGGTGCCTCTGATTCACCATTCAAGATTGTGCATCATTTTGACATTTTATTTATTTATTTTTCACATTTAATTATTAAAAACGCTTACATAGTGGTTAAGAGATGTAGATTAATTTTTCAAAGAAATTGGATTTAAAAGAATTATGTATATTTATTTTTTATATCAATAAATCTTTTGTATTTGGTGAATAATTTTGCATCGAAATATTTTTCGGAGTATATAGGTTTAATAAATTCTGTATTTTCGATGTTATAAAAATTTTGCGATGTATCATAAAATTTTATAAGAGAAATGATAACTAATAAGTGATAAAAAATAACTACTGATTAACAAATTCATTTTGACTCTTCAAGTAATTTTTTTTAATAAATCTAATTATTTTTCCTAACCTTTAAACTTAAAAAGAAAAGTGTGTATATGTTTCAATAAAAAAAGTGTAGTGTAGAAAAGTGTAGTTTATTAAATAGTTTATTAAATGCTTGTGTAGAAAAAGAAAAGTTTAGTTTATTAAATGCTTCATTTTGCTTTTAAGCAATAAAAAATAAACATTTTATCGAGGTAGATAAATGGAGTATGAAAATAAACTCGTTACAGCTGAATTAATTTCAGTGATGCGATTTGTCTTACTAACCTACTTAATAGATAGTTTTACTCCAGTTAATTCCTGTTTCTTGCGCTTTCTCACTAAAACGGTAATCTCTGACAGTAAGGCAGAAGAACTTACATTCGAGCAACAGGAAACAACACACATTATCCACCAAAAAGTAACTTGTTGATATGATAATTAATAACGGATTCGGATTTAATTGCTTTAAATTATCCTTGTGGGAAATGTGTCATTTTGTTCAAATAAGACTTCAAAAAAAATGTTTATCTTTCTGGTAATTTAATCAGGTAGGACTATGGCTCAGTTTAGAATGAATGTTTGATATTTAAATCCGGGTCAAAATTGTTCTTTACGTGCTATGACGTATAGTTTTTCTGTTTTTTAAACATTGAAAACGCGTTAGGTTAAACATTTAAGAATAAACTGTTATCATTGATTATCTAATTTTAGACCTATCATGAGCATTTACTTTTCGAATTATATATACTTTGTTTGAACCGAGATGGTTTAATTTCAGTGTCATGGGTATTTATTTTTTCGAAATATCTATATTTTGTTCAAATCGATATGGCTTCATGGCAGTTATCTTGCCTTAAATACTTATCTAATGCTATTTGTTTTCGAACTATCTGTCCTTGTTTTTGTTAGATGACTTAATAACATTATCATGAACCTTATTTTACTAATTATATATCGTTTGGTTATGTCAAGATGGCTTAATAACTATATAATTTGCATTTATTTTTCAAAATACTTATGCTTTTTCAAGTATATGTGACTTAATGATAGTTATCTTGACTTAAATATTCATCTACTACAATTCGTTTTTTTAAACTTAAAAATTTAATTTGAGCATTTACTTTTCGAATAGGGCCGGGGTGGCCTGGTTGGTAGAACGTTGGACTCGTACTCCTTTGGTTACGAGTTCGAAACTCACCGGCCAAAAGATTCCTGAGTGTGTGGTAGCTGGCCCTCGTTAAATCTGTTCGTGGTCGCAAAGTCCTCCATGTCAAGAGTAATACCACTGGGGGTACTGGGTCAGAGATGATCATTCTCTGTTCCAGATCTGAATTACGATCTGAGATGTATGAATCAATTTGCATGAATATAGTCCGCCCCCTAAAAAGGGTTGTGACGTGTGTGTAGATAAGTCGTACTCTTGGACCTAGATGGCACTACTTGTAAAACAAAGAGACGCATTTCTTAGGCTTAAAATCTGCGGATCGTATCAATGGAGGCTTGTCCACGGCAAGTGCCATTAGTCACAACACAACGACTTTTCGAATTTTTAATCCTTTTTCAGATCAAGATGATTGAATGGCATTATCATAGGCATTTACTCTTCTAGTTATCTATTCTTTGTTAAGGCCAACATGGCTTAATAGTAGTAGCATGAGTATTTATTTTCGAAATATTTATGTTTTGTTCAGCTCGATGAGGCTTAATTATAGTTATCTTGACTTAAATACTCATCCACTACTATTTGTTTATAGAAACTTAAAAATTCAAGCTGGACATTAACTTTTCGAATTATTTATTCTTGTTCAAATCGAGATAACTGAATGGCATTATCATTGGTATTTACTCTTCAAATTATCTATCTTTTGTTCAAATCGAGATGGCTTAATGACATTATCATGAGCGTTTATTTTCGAAATATTAATACTTCGTTCAGATTCAGGCTTAATGAGAATTATCTTAACTTAAATACTCAACTACTATTGGCTTTTAGAGACATAAAAACTCATCCTTATTATTTTTCTAAATATTTATCCTTGTTCAGGTCGCGATGACTTAATGGTATTATGATGTGCATTTACTTTTCGAATGATCTCTTCCTTGTTCAAATCGAAGCGGCTTAGTTACAGCATCTTTATTTGGGCTCTTAGATACTATTTACTTTTTGAGATATGAAGAATCCATTATTGGCATTTACTTTTCGACTTATCTTTCCTTTTTCAAATCAATGTGGCTTATTAACAATATCTTTATTTAAGCACTAACGTACTATTTCTTTCTGATTTATAAAAATCATACTGCAGATCATTTTGGATTTAAACCTAATTATTCGTTGCATTTATATAAAATTATGTTAATTAATTTTTCTAATTACCTATTCTTTTTTATTGTATTGATTTTGTTAGAGAATCTCGATTTTGGTGCTAGAGGTTGAGAATTCGTAAAATTCAATTCCGACGAAGGTCTCTCCCGTGATGAATATTGAAAACATGGACATTATATATTCTACCATTGTTTCTGTGAGAAAAATTTAGTAAGAATAATTGACATCAGGATCGGAATTCTAAATTGATCTTAAATAGCTTTATAAGAATACATTATTGAAAATAAGCCAATTTATTTTGAACCTGATTCTAAATAGATCGCACTGGAGTTTTTCGATATTTCAAATATCATTCTCATTAGTGAAAACAAGGCAATTTATTTTGAACCTGATTCTAAACAGATCGCACTGGAGTTTTTTGATATTTCCAATACCATTCTCATTAGTGAAAGTAAGTCAATTTATTTTGAACCTGATTCTGAACTGATCGCACTGGAGTTTTTCGATACTTCAAATATCATTCTCATTTGAAATACTGTAAGACTTTACTGCATGTAGATTTGGTTTTAATCCCGTTCAGTCAAAAATATATATCTTGTACAATGATTTGTGTTAAAAGTTAATCCGGAATTTCATAGCCATAATGTTCTTTGAGCATCTTGATATTATTTAATGCAGAAATTAACTATCAAATGGAAACATGTAATTTCCCATTTTTGTTGGCATTTGAGTTTCATTTTGAGGTAAAACTCCAAAAGAAGTTCTAAACTCAGTGTGAATAATATTAAAATACAGTTAGAAGATAGAATTCTTTGCCCTCTTCGATTCCTGTGATCATGCGATATTTTTACCGTAAGTTTCAAAATTAATAGATATATAATATTGTCATTAATAGACTGTAAGTGTTTTTAAGCAATTAATCACCAAAAGTGGCTATTATTAGTCTATAAGTTTTTCTAGCAATTACTCGCCAAAAGTAGCAATTCATTAAATTTTATTTGCAAACCTATAAATAAGGAATTTAATGTAAACATTTTCTTTTTTCTCTATCCAAGTTGACCTCCATGACTAGGTGTTTTGACCACTGACGAATATTTCCCAAATTTGACAATTATAAAATAATTTTAAGTCTAACCATTGATTTCATTTAATGAAAGATTAATCCACTCGGTTCTAGTCGAAAAACATGTATTGAAAATGGTAAAACCTTCAATAATATTCAACACAAAACGGACGTAGTTATGAAGTCGAAAAATAATCAATAGATCCTAGGAATTTTAGCTTCACTGTTGAAAATTTATCATAACGTAAGTAGTTTGGCCTGAAATATTGAACTAATTGCAAATATTTTTATTTTATATGAAATTAATCCATTAGGTTCTAGTCGAAAAATGCACCTATTTTCAATTTATTTTATTGCATATAATTAATCCATTAAGTTCTAGTCGAAAAATGTAGATATCTTTAATCCATCTTATAGTATGTAATTAATCCATTAGATTAATCGAAAAATTCAGCTATCTTTAATTCATCTTATAGTATGTAATTGAGTCATTCGATTATAGTCAAAAAATTCAACTATCTTTAATTCATCTTATAGTATGTAATTGAGTCATTCGATTATAGTCAAAAAATTCAACTATCTTTAATTCATCTTATAGTATGTAATTGATTCATTCGATTATAGTCAAAAAATTCAACTATCTTTAATTCATCTTATAGTATGTAATTAATCTGTTCGATTAATCAAAAAATTAAATTATCTTTAATTCATCTTATAGTATGTAATTAATCCATTCGATTAATCGAAAAACTCAATTATCTTTAATTTATCTTATAGTATGTAATTATTTCATTCGATTAATCGAAAAATTCAACTATCTTTAATTCATCTTATAATATGTAATTAATCCATTAGATTATAGTCGAAAAATTCTACTATTTTTAATTTATCTTATAGTATGTATTAATCCATTAATTCTAGTCGAAAAATTCAACTATCTTCAATTAATTTTATTGTGTGCATTAAATCCATTCGGCTCTAATTGGAAAAACATGTATTGATAATTTAAAAGCCTTCAATAATATGCAACACAAAACTGGGTTCAGATATGAAATAGAGAATTAATCGGTATTTTGTGAATTTCGGATTCACTGTTGAAAATTTGTTATAAGTTGTTTGGCCTGAGAAATTCAACTAACTCAATTTTATAGTATGTCACAAACTTTTATAAATATAGTATTAGCATCTCTTTTGTGTTGATTTAAAGTAATATGTCAGTATGTATATAAATGTATTATGAAATAGGCTCTTTTAAGACAAAAACTGCGTCGAACCATCTGTTTTCACGTCATCCATTAAAATCAATCCATTTTTAAATCAGTGTTTCCTTGTTAACGGAACTCCGCATTGATTTTTCGAGATAAGACATTTCCTTTAGCCTTAAAATTATTTCTGTTCAATGTCATTCTAAAAACCAGAGTAATCAGTTGTTTTATTAAAAGAAGTGGTTGTACAAATGGAGCATCGATGGATATTTCCAGTTTATATAATAGAAATTGAAAAGGGTTGAATTTTTGAAACATAGTTTCTTCTTTGCTTGGCAATTTTAAAATAATTGTAATGGATAATGTGATTTGTAATTTTAAAAACATATATTTATATCGTTACTCCTTCCATTTTTAGACATTAACATTTGACAATGGTTTCGATGATGTATTTTTAAATTAATATATAATCTATTGATAAAAACGAATGAAGTCTTACTAATATATCACAACTTTCATTTTTCAATTTCTGTCAATAAAAGATTTCTTTTAAAATTTTATTTATTTTAATAAATGCATTTAATTTTTCATGGATAACGTATTTATTAATTGTAACTCCTTTCGCAATTTTTCAAAAAAAAATATTCTCTCTGCTGCCGTTAAAAAATGTAACTATTGTGATGTATTAAAAATTGTTGTATTTTCTATAAGCATTCCTATTAATTGTTAACTAATAGCAGAAAAAAAATTTTAGAGATAAAAAAATGGATATAAATGCCCTTTACGAAGTCCATTAGCTACAAAATAGTAAAGCTTTTATTTCATTTTTAAGGCTAAAATCTGAGGCTATGAAAAGCATTAACTTTTCCATCGTTGACCTAATCACAAGTATGCACTTAAACCGTGAAACTTATAGGAATATTTTCTTTTCGGTTTTGTACTTCTGTTATCTGAAGGATATAGTTCTTTATGATGATAATCATTTATTAATTCACAATAGCACTTTTTCCTTTTGAACCACTTGGCT
Organism: Argiope argentata; assembly: GCA_026289955.1. Lineage (NCBI taxonomy): Eukaryota > Metazoa > Arthropoda > Arachnida > Araneae > Araneidae > Argiope > Argiope argentata. The sequence goes on from JAOUZG010025578.1 coordinate 5,193,601, forward strand.
CCTAGTTTGATTTTTTTTTTTTTTTACAATTTGGGGTTAGTTTGGCATATGAGAATGTATGCATTTAGATTGTTGAGTCTTGAAATTACATATAGCTCTGACACACAATTTTGTATAATCAATCTCAGGAATTAATCGGTCCAAAATTTGCCGCACATCTATAATCCAAATAATAAAATTAGATAAATTAAAACCAATTTGAATTTTGTATTTATGAATCAAATATACAAAAAAAAGGACTAATATAAAAAAATTTATTTGGCTTTTGTCAAATTTTAAAGAAACTAACTGGAAAATCTAATCCACCTTTTTCGTTAGTTTTGAATTATAATGTTCACTGTCGGAATGATAAATTGACATTATCTCCCCACCCCCCAAAAAAATCGATTTCCAAGACGCGATGATTTATCAGAATCTCAAAATCAAATTTTTCGATAATTATAATTATTTCTGTTATTCTGTTATAAAATTATTGCATCCAATTTGACCGCCACAGTATTTTTTTTATCCTAACGGTTTTTATCAAAGAGAGAAAGTTCGGATTCCCACCGACGTTAGAAAGTTCGTCCACTTCTACCCATTTCTTCATATCGACAACGCGTGCTTCCCCCTATCAATAAGTCCACCGGAAAAGTCCCCTAGCGCTCCAGATTAAAGACAACCCAAAAATCCATTCCCACTCCCCCATTCACAGTTGAAATGAGGTCACCGTCATCGGAAATCGTTAACTGGAACCATGGCCGACCGTCCTACAACCCTTCACTTCGAATGAATGAATCGACTGTGGTTTTTTTCTGCTGTCTTTCGGGTATGAGTAGATGAACAGATTATCGAAAGACAGAAGAAATCTTTGTATGGAATAAGTTTCTTTTTTGGTCTTGGCCATAGAGAAATATGACAAGGCGTTGGGAGTTTTCCTCTACCGCCCTGACATTCCCATCTCAGCTTTAGTCGTAGCTTATAAGGTTTCGCGAGGTACAGGATCTAATCAGTAGTCTAGACGATGGAAGACACTTTTTTAAAAAGCGGCAATGTTTACTCCGTAGTTGCCAGGAGGGTTTAGTTTCAAGGCGATAATTTGTCAGGCCTTGTCATCGTGTCATAATACCCCCTTACTTCTTTTTTCACGACAAATGGGATTAAAACGCTTTTTATATGCGGAATTTTTATGAGAGAATTTTGGTGATGAGAAACCCGTATTTTTTGAGACTTAGAAAATTGGGCATATTTTTCTTTCTAAAGAAATAGAGTTCTCTATGTATTTGATAACTTGTTTGGGGATATAAATTCTCCTCTGACTTCTATCTGTTTTAAATTAACATGCAAAAGTTATTTCAAATATCGAGAATCTTTTATTCTTTAATCTAAGCTCTTAACTTCAATTAAGGTAATTTATATGATATCGAGCTATTAATTTTCTTATATATCTGGTAATTTGTAAAGTTACGAAACTACAGATTTAAAAGAAACATAATCTTAAAAATGACAATTTAATAAGCCACTCTTACATAAAATATTAGAAATGAAAAATGATGGATAAATAATTAAAATACAAAATTACTAGCATTGATAATTTATAATTTTGTTGTCATTTATGAAACATGTGCGTGGTTTCAATCTCTTTAAAGCTAATGGATTAAAAAAGAGAGCTGAAGTGTATAAATTCTAGGTGGATTTCAATATTCTTTGTTAAGAATTCAAATTCAGTACTTTTTTTTATAAAGCAATAATTGTCATATATGTTTTTTGCTTTCGTACTCTGATTAGTAGTGGATCCAGAGGGAGTAGGTAGATTTTTTATGAGAGGATTTTTGTGATGAGAAACCCTTATTTTTTGAGACTTAGAAAATTGGGCATATTTTTCTTTCTAAAGATATAGTTCTCTATGTATTTGATATCTTGTTTGGTGATATCAATTCTCCACCAACTTTTATCGGTTTTAAATTATTATATAAAAGTTATTTCAAATATCGAGAATCTTCCATTCTTTAATCTAAGCTCTTAACTTCAATTAAGGTAATTTATATAATATCGAGCTATTAATTTCCTTATATATCTGGTAATTTGTAAAGTTACGAAACTACAGATTTAAAAAAAATTCTTATAAGTGACAATTTAATTAGCCACTTTTACATAAAAAATTAGAACTGCAAAATGGTGGATAAATAATTAAAATACAAAATTGCTAACATTGATCATTTATAACTGGATTGTGGTTTATGAAACATGTGTGTGGTTTCAATCTCTTTAAAGCTAATGGATAAAAAATGAGAATTGATTATCATAAATTCTAGCTGGATTTCACTATTCTTTGTTAAGAATTCAAATTCAGTACTTTTTTTTATAAAACAATGAATGCCATAGATGTTTTTTTGCTTTAGGACTCTGATTAGTTGTGGTTCCAAAGGGAGTGGTCCCATCCCCCGAAAAAAATGTTTTCTTGGAGACTTTCTAGCAAATTTTTCATGGTAGATAACATCTTGCATGGCACTGACGTACAATAGTTTCAAAACATTAATTTTTGGCGTCAATATAGTACTTTTACTGTATTTATCATTCAATTCTTGGCGAGTATTTTGGCGATTAAACTCTAGCATGGGTCTAATAGTAACTGAAAATTGTATCATTTTTTTTCAACCAAGTAAAACAATACTGCTCTTTCAGTTACAAATCCCGTATCAAATTTGATATATTTCTTTAAGTCTTTGCATTTTTAAAAAGTGGCATGTGCATGGTTCTGAAAGTATAGAAAGTCTCGCAGCTCTACATTTGATTCAGCTCTACATTTGATTCAGCTCTACATTTGATTCAGCTCTACATGTGATTGGTGTCTAAAATATCAATGCTAAATTTCTGTATCAAATTTTATCTATCTAGCTCTTAGTTTAGTAATTATTGTGTTAAAATTTGGTGTTGAGACGGTATATCGAATTTGTAGCTCAAAGCATTTTTGAGTTATCTTTGTCACAGATAGACAGACGGACACTCATAAATGTGTATATTGAACTCAAGAAGCTCTAAAACTTAGATAATTGTCAAAAATCATGAGTTCAAATTTTGTATCGATTACTACACTTTCTCTATACTTCATATATATATGAGTAATGCAACTTTCGGCACACACCTAATTATCATCAGAATACTATATATACGAGAAAGTAAAAATGGAACAAATGCTTCTTTCATTCGCGTGACAATGCTTTTAGGATCCGTTCTTGGAAAAAAATTTGCTTCTTTATAAACATGAATGACATTGTTTCCTAAAAGTTTGTGAAAACAAACAAGATTAACACTATTTTCCAGAAACATTGTAGAGTGTGAATCTATTTATATAAATAAGTAATATAAAAAAGAAATTTTTTCAAATTAATTCTTACTTAGGTAATTGGGAAATTTTTTATTTTAGTTACTTTTTATATAAAAAAATTACAATCTTTGTTATTGCTGTCTTGTGTTCCGCCTTACAACGGAATGAGAACTGCAGTATTTTCTGAGAATATGACCCCTGAGCCCCCGAAGGCAGAAGTCTGACTTCAAGCTCAGATACGTCACAAACCCTTTTTACGGAGCCGATTTCATTCATGCAATTCGTTCATTCATCCACAGATCGTAATTTAGATCTCTAACAAAGAACAATCACGTCTGACCCAGTATCCCCAGTATGTATTATGTAGAACTTTGTAACCACGTCAGATTAAACGTCCACCATACATGGAGAATCTTCGGCCCGCTGGTCCGAATTCGCAGCCTAAGGGATGCAAATCCAACGCCCTACTAACCATGCTACCAGGCCTAACAATTACAATTAATAATAGATCAAAAATTATACTAGCATTGAATTTTCAATGCCAATTGAGGATTTCAACTGTGGCAACGCAAAATGCATGAATTTTTTACATCAGTTGAGGGTAGCGCATTACACATTAGAAATTTTTAATTTTTTTATTCTGAATTTTTTAATTTGAAAATACCTCAAAAAGGATTCGAAAAATCAAATAACAATGTTAATTGTAAATGCATCAAACATTATGAAAATAAACTGAATCGTTTAAAATAATCGACCGAAACTATGCTAAGCCTAACTTCTTTTTTGGGGGGGGGGGGGGGGGGGAACAAACTGAATTCGTTACTTATTAGGAGGCGGGGAAATGAAGATTTTTGTCGGGACAGTTAGTTTTTAATTAATTAATAAAAAACTAATGAATAAGTATTCGAAAAAAAAACTGTATTAACATCAAATGTCACCCACTACAAATTTTAAAAAAATTACTTGAATTTGATCTGAGAAATAAAAAGTATTTTAAGACTGAAAATTTGAGGATAGATAGGGAGAATACGAGCTAATAGTAGGAATTTAAAGTGTAAATCTATTTATATATTATTAAAGTAGAGTGTAAATCTATTTATATAATAGGCCATGAATTTATACCAATGAAAAACGTTTCCTCCACCATAAAATTCCTTTATGTAAAAATCCCTATTATTTTTTTAAATATGAATCTTTTTTATTCCATTCTACGAAGAAATTTGTGTTAAAAATAGAATGCATTTCCTGTGCGAAAATAGAAACTGATTAATATTCCTTCCTCAGCCGACGTTGATAAAGGAATATTAATTTAAATCTTATTTCATTTATTCGATAAAGTGTTTGCTTACTGCATACAAAATGCAAGGAAAAATATTACTCTTAACAAGATTTGCAATGATTGAAACTTAGAAATTTAAAATTTTCCGGTCTGTTATTATAGCTTTTTCCCCCCTTTTCAGAATCAAGATATCTTTCTTTGAGATTCTTAATGATACTTTATCATCAAAATCGTTAAGATAAGATATCTGAAGCTACTCATCATTTAAATACATTTTGAATATCCTATTTATATAAGAGATGTTTAATTTCAATAATATTTCTCTTGTTTATTATAACTGTTAGTTAAAAAAATCGTTGAAAAATTATCTAACAAGATACAAGTACAAACGATGATAACATATAATACAAAGCGTATTCTATTCAAATTTAAATGAAATAATAATGGTATAACATGGAGCGGAAAATAAATACTATTTTATAAATATCGGATTTATTACATGTTAACAATTCTGCGATATGTTACATATACATAAAAATTAATTTCTTTAAAAGTAAAGTTTTAAGATTTTTTACTGTAATATTTTACATAAACGGATTTAAGTTTAAAATTCAGCATTACTAATAACGTTATATTTATTGAAAAAAATCAAACAACCTATAATAAAAATTTAAAGTAAATTAATAAAATTATGAAAAAATCGGGCTGCAAATAATACACTGACATAAAAAATGCACTATTATATAATATTTGAAATTCCACTAAACGAAAATTATAATCTTAATTTGTATTAGTTTCTGATCGAAAAACATTTAACCCTTTGTACTCCGATGATGATTCACCATTCAAGATTGTGCATCATTTTGATGTTTAATTTATTTATTTTTCAAATTAATTGTTGAAAACGACTACATAATGGTTAAAAGATGTAGATTAATTTTTCAAAGAAAGTCGACCTAAAACAAATATGTATATTAATTTTTCATAGCAATAAACAAATCTTTGCATTAGGTGAATAACTTGCCATTTAATTCTTTTTTTCTTATGTTGGTTAAGATTTTCATAATGGTCAGTTATTCCATATACCCAGTTAATTTTTTTTTCAGATTTTCAATATAGCCTGTCTAATATGAACCAAAGTAAATGTCAGATCAAAACATACAATTAGAAAATTCGATTCAAAAATCGGTTATTTTAACGGTAAATTTTATTGCTACAAAGCAGGATCTCTGCTGTTCGTCATTTTATATCTTGATAGTTTTATGTGGGTAGAAATCCCAAACAACGTATCACGAATGTCTACCGTCTTTACACGGAAGTATCAATGCAAAACAACTCGAAGTTTATGCAGCTGCGCATAAAATCAAAAATATTTCAGCAGTCGAGTTAGAATCCGAAATTGTTTATGCACTAAAGACTAGTGTTTTCCACGGTTCGCGACATTTCATTTGCATATGTTTGAATATGACGTAAATATAACTTTTCATTGCAAAAATCTCCATATTAAGCTGTGAAGACAAGTTCTTTTTTGATGTAGAAATGTTAGCATATTTAAATAATTGCTCACATATTTAAATAATTGATGTACAAATGTTGGCAATATCGCAATAATTGCCACTTGAATAACAAGAAGAATACATTTTAATTATTTCAAATTATCATTTTAACATGTATGTCATATGTAATATTTATTCCAAACTGGTATCTTGAAGTTATTTCAATTTGCATTTAATTATTACGAAATGTTTTGCCTTTTTTATAATAAAGCAAAAAAAAAATCCTAATGAAAAATTATCTTTAATTAATATTTTTAAGCAGCTAGTCTATAATGTTACTAATATTTTTTACCAATATTTTAATAATATACGTATATTATACCAATAATTTTTAAATAGTCAGTCTAATGAGCCTATAGTTTTAAATATTATTTGGTTTTTACTTAAACTTCATTACAAATTATTTCATTAAAGTGATAATCTCATGATATATTAGCTAATGTAAGTTTGGTACACTTAAATATAAAATTTTGACCATTTTATATTATAATTATGGAACATTATTTTTTGTGTTTTTATTTCATGCGAATTTTTCCAGTCTTTAGGGTTGCCGTAATGTTTTTGTTAAATATATATTTATTTCATTCTGAAAGAACAAATTATATTTTATTCATTATTATTGAATATCTTACGACATGTGTTTTTATGTTAGCTAATATTTATTTTTTTCCTGTCATATCATTTTTTTAAATATATTCCATACTATTTATTTAATTTCTTTGTAAATTGGAAACATACTTTAAGTTAAAATGAAAGAACTTTATAGTTTTAGAAATGTCAAATCTTTATTCAAAAATCTAGGATTCTGCTTTCTGAATAGGTAAAATAATTCAGAGAGTAGAATTATTGAAGGTTGTAATCCAGGTTCGATTACGATTAAAATAAAAAGAATCATTCCTATTTTGGAAAAAATTAATATTATGTCAATAATAATTAATGGTTTTTAGTAATGCATACTTCTGATTGCTTAAAATTAAGAAATGACATTTATTATTAAAAATTGTAAATAAATTCCGGTAAAAAATATTTAATATTATTCGCATACTTCTAATAGAAATTTAGTTTTAAAAAGGAAATTTTTAAAATATTTAGTAACTGAAACATAGATGCAGACGATTAAGAGCTGTAATCGACAAAAGACAGATTTATTTCATTCTTTATTTTTCTGTGTTTATATGTATCTATTTTTATTAAAAAAGAATTCTGTTTTTCAGAAGTTACGACAAAGGAGAAAAAGTCATCACGAATACAAAAGCTGAGAAAACACCTCAGTTGTGGTTTTGGTCGCCTCTGTAAGTAAACCTTGAGAAACTGCATTATTCTGAAACTGCAATTTTTATCATGAAACTGCATTTTTTAATGAAAAATTTAAATTTAAACTTCCTGTGTTTTTTTTCTTTCTGAAAATTAGTTTTTGTTTTGAGAAGAAAAACAAATCTTATCTAATTTTTGAACCATTCTATTGATTTAAAATTATAACACAAGAAAACGAAAATTATAGGAGAGTTATTTTATTTATATATTTCTTTTCCAAAACCTTTTATTACATTTACTTTCATTATTAAAATTGTTTCAATACTTAGTTAATTTGAAACTTCTAGTATCAATCTCAAAGTGGTATTCCAAAAATTATTGTGTTATATTATTTCCTAAAGCTTGTATGTATATTTATATTTTATTCTCATATATTTAATGTTGTGGTTTTATAATTTAGTCTTAATTTAAATAATTAGAATATACCTTAACAGGATTGTACTCATGATTACTTTACGGAGACCATCTAAAACAAATTTTGTCAGACATTTTGAATAGAATTTACAAATCTTTTGAAATCATTATTTGATAAATGTCCTGACATATACAAATTATTAATACTAATGTGGCTCGCAGATTACGCAGTTCTAAATTACCCGGAAAAGAAAAAGAAAAACTAACGAAAGAGTCGTATCTAGTTCGTTTGGTAACTATATTTAAATTAAGGTCAAGGTAGAATAAATATAGATTTCCTTGTTGGGATTTTTTTCTTTAATTGAAAACATTTCCTCGAAAGTCAAGCGGTTTTCCTCAAACTGGCTAGTAATTACAAACGATAAATCAAGAATTTCAAAGAAATTGTTGAATTTGAAAAAAATTAAACCAGTAATTAAAGAAATTGTTGGAGTGCATTAAAAAATTTAATGTGTTGGTGAAAAGGTATTGTCGAATAATTTCACATTTCAGTTGTGCTCAATAAGTAAAAAAAAAAAAATTATCTTTTTTTAAAAATATATATACTTTTAATTAAAAAAAATTGATTAAAAACACTAACGGGTAGATTTTTTTAAATTTAATTATTGTAGGACTTTTTCCCGTAATTCCGTATTGTAAATATTAAAGATACTTGGAAATAAAAATCGATATCAATTCGTACTTATGCTGAATTAATCGATGAGCCGATATTTAACTTACGTAAATATCTAAATAATCCATTGCTTGCAATATTTTTAGTAAATAATGTATTGTCAACAATTTTGCAACCTATTACACATAATTTTTGAAACAACTAGAAAAAAAATTTAATCAAAAATTTGAAGGTCAAAGGGAACTGTGAAGGCTTGAGCACTGAAAATAAACTCTAAATAAAAAGTGATTTTAATCGTATCTATACGTTTTCAATAAGAAATTATTTTTTTAGAATTTTTCTTTTCATGATATTTCTTTTATTGCGTAGTTTGATCATAATATTGTTATAAGCAATTAGTTATTTTGCAATTTCGTTTTTCAAATTTTTTCAAATTATTTTTTTACTTCAAAATACATTTAAGCATATATTTAATGGCTTTTTTTAATAATTTTTCTAATCTGCAAAATAACTTCAGAATTAATTATTATAATATTAATAAATAATTTTTGATTCACAAATTCACCACCAGATGGCGTCTCAAGCGTGGGTCTTCTATTTTATTAAAATCTAACAAATGAATGATAATAAAGTTCTGACGATATGAAAAAATGTTTTCTCTTCAAAAACCACACCACTGTACTGTACACAACGCCAGTGGTCTTGTATTGTGGTGAGTTTTACGGTATATGACATTTACGGTACATAAATAATTAGTTTTGTATTGTGGTTACGTAACTCTGTTACAAACCAGAATGTTGCAAGTTCGGTTCTAGGGCAATCGACACTTGCCGCAGCATATCAAAAAATCTATAGTAAATCAGCAGCAAAACTTTTATTTTATTTGAAAGAAGTCAAGATAAATAAAAGCATATAAAAAATCCAAATAAAGCCGCAAAACATCAAATAAAACTTCTGCATGGTGACAGCTCTTACATAACCTCAACCTGGAGCCAAAACAAATGCTCATGCCAATGTCGTGTCTGCCACAAGAAGAAAGGGGGGGGGGGGGGGGGAAGATGAAGGTGGTCGCGGGGTCGACAAGAAAAATGACTTGAGGGGTTGGGGGAACAAAGGCAAAATCCGTGTCCAAGATTAAGGAAACGGCTATTAATCGGGACGAGTTTCCGGCCAATTAAGGTCTCCCCTTTTCTTATTTGCCCAGTTGCACACTCCCATGCCATTCACGACTCACTAAGAATGTCATGAGAACTTCATGGATGGCATTAGCAGACACCATTAACAGGCAACAATGGGAGAAAGTGTCAACAGGAAGAAAAAGATAAAGAAATTGGCGACAGATAAAGAAATTTGGCGAGTCCACGAAATGTTTTCAGAGAATTTTGTGTCGTTTTGGGCACTTTATGGTGTGAACTTTTTGTGATAAATCTTTGGAGTTTATCTTCTTAAATTGGAAAATGTATTATGGTGCAATAGTGTTGCCAAAATCTACTTCACGGACTGTTCTAATGATAATGGAAACTGTTTGAAGAAACTCTTCGCAATTTGAAAGGACCCCGAAAGAACACAAATTAAGCGTTAATTGTGCAAAATTAAATAAAATTTTAACTGAAAAGTAAAATGTGATTAAAATTTTGTAGGATTTTTTGTGTAAATTAAATGATGAGATATTTGAGTCTTGATAACAAATAAAAAAATCTGATAGAAAAATGATTTATACATTTATTTAATATGTACCGTTTCAAGAAATTTCAGGCATAAACCTTCCCTATAAAATTTTGAAATTATTTTTTGTAAATTATGTATGGTACAGAGGATTTTAATCTGTTTCTTGATGGTTTTGTATGGCAATGTGAACCATAATTTAATTTTAAAAATAAAATAGTAATACATCGTGAGTTGCTTAACTCTTTTTTTTTCTTTCACTTTTTAAATTTCCACGATGAACCCTTAAAGCTCCTTTTCTTAAATTTGGAAATGTATTTAAGTACTGTAATTTTGTCCAAATCAGTTTCACGTTGTTGTTGTTTTTAAATTATAATGGAAGATGCTTGAAGAAACTCTTCTAAACATGGGAGAACCCGAAATGAGAAGAAAAATTTGACATTAATCGTTGAAAATTAAATAAGATTTCTAAATGCAAGAGTAATATACGATTGAAATGTAGCAGGAATTCGTAGATAGAAAACTTTTTGTGAGTTAATTGTCGAGGTATTTAAAAGATTTGATAAAAAATAAAGAAATCTGATAAATAAATATATGAAAAGTTTTTTTTTAATTTTGGCATCGTTTCAAGCAACTTCAAGGGGCCCCAGTAAACTGGTGATAATGTCTCAACTTTGGAACCAAAGGGTTTCAATTTGGAACTTGATTCCACCGAAGAACTATCAGTAAGTGGTTTGCTGCACATTAAATCCGCCGGGTCCAAACGTGCTCCCGCTGTTATAGTGTGGAGAGGGTGGGTTTCAGCTCAGGTATCTTCCTCGTCATCTGATAGCTTCAAAATTACGAGTTCCATTCCAAAATAGCCCTAGTGTTGCTGTAATACGAGACGTTAATATAACTAAACTAAATTAAATTCGGACAATTTCATATAAAATTTTGAAGTTAATATTTGTAAATTGGATATGTGTAGTACAAAAGGTTCTTATCAATATATATTACCTGACTGTTCTTATGTCAATTTGAAGAAATTTGTCTTCGTAAATTAGAAATGTGTGGCACGAGTGGTTTAATCTGTTGCCCAAAGTTTTTTTTTGAAATTTGAAATGAAGAATTTCTGTTTAATTGGGTAGTACTGTAAAATTGATTAATACTTAATTTTTGAGAAATATTGTAATAAATTTCTGTAATAAATGCAAGACAGTATTTGATCGAAAAATTTATCAACATGATATACGCCAAATTTTTAAAAATGTATTTAATTTTTATTGGGTTCTAGCTGATTGATAGCGGTAAAAGAACATGACATCACTGTTTATCCCAAATAAATTTTTACTTAAATTGTATGTTCTGTTATATTTGTGATCTGGCTGTATCACTGTGCTGATGAAGTTTTCAACACTATAAAAAATAATCAAATACTGCAAATGATTTTTTCCTATTAACTCTAATGCTGTAAAGTGATTTTCTGTCGCATTATTTTTTTTTAATTGGAAACCAAAATCGTTCCGCCAAACGATTTTCCCATCTGACATAATTGAAATACAAAATATTGCCAAGTATTTTCTTTAGATTAATAATAATTGGGTCTATGCAGCTTCGTTCGATGATGGCAGATGGTGATCGCTGTACATAAAAATATTAACAACTATTTTCTATTAATTCTTTCATTAAAGTTCAAAACTATTTCCAATAGGTAAACTTTTCTGTGTCTGAAATAATGAGCTTCTAAATTCTACATTTTTCTATTATCTTTCTTTAATATTAAATAAAGTTTTTGAACTTGAGACATACACAGAAGTGTCATTTTAATTATAAGAATAAATAATCGCTCGCGTGAAATGGAATTGTTGGTGCGTAAGGTGAAAAGACGGTAGAAAAAAATAATACGAGCTGTAACCACTAATTAAAAGATGTCTTATTTATGGAAAATATGCCTTTCTGAAAAAAACAAAGGTTTAAATAATGACGTTGAATTCCGTTTTTTAATTGTGTCAGGAGGTTCCTTCAAAATGTGCTAATTAAAGATTATGGTAAAAACAAAAGAAAATGTGGTGTATCTTAATAAGGTATGTCATTATGTTTTTAAATGAAAGGTCACAAGCTACTATTGCTGTTTAAAGGGAATTTTTTTTTATTCTGTGCTGTCTAACGATGTCTACATTTATAAAATCGTATATATATATATATAATATAATGAAAAACACATTTAAATAATTTGCTGAGAATAAATAGCAGAGTCGTGGCCGAAATCATGGAGAATACAGGTTGAATTTTTAATTCTTTTTATTCCATCGCGGAAGCAGGCATTACTTACAAGCGAAGGTGAGGTGCACAAGACAGAACGACACAACACAGAACTCGCGAAAGCTAAGTATACAAAAAAAGGGGCGAGAAATCATTATTCCTGGTCTTAAATACCAAGACTTGGATAGGGATAAATATTTTTTATAGAGCTTATCAACTTGGATTTCAGTGGGGATTTCCATGTTTCAGAAATAAGAGGTAAGGGAAACACAGGGATCTTCTTAAAAGTATTTTGTTTAGGTCAGCAATTTTCATCTCTCCCACGGAGTGTGAGAAAGTAACGCGTTTAGCTGTTTCAGCAATTTTACACAGCTTCTCTTGAATTAATTAACTAGAGCGAGTGAAATGGATCATGAAATAAGAGAATATTTTAGAATGATATTACTATGGGCTAAATTAAGATAGGGCTTGGGAAATTAATTAGGATTAAAATTAAGAGTTTAAAAATATTATATATATATAATATTTATATATAATATAATATGGGAGTCTAAATAAATATTCCAAAAATTATTCTTCAGATTGCAGGATTTTAGTGGCGTAATGTCTAGGGTTTTTTTAATATTTAAGGGTTAGTTTCTAAACCAAGATTAAAATAATACAAACGAAGGATGAAGAGACTTCTTTAGAAAAAATAAAAGAATTTATTTAAGAGTTAAAGAGGAATATTTACAGGGGGAGTATTTACAGGAAAGTATTAAAAGAATTAAAACATGGTGATATTAATGATCAGAAAGTTAGATTATTTCCTCTTGGAGGACGTTAGAAATAGGGAAATATTATGACTGAAAACATATTACCGCGTAGCCGCATAGCTTTGCTAGCGGGAACCGCTAACGCTGAAGAGCTCCTTCTCTTTCGGATGTTAGTGGGGTTTCTGCCTCTGTATTAATTGGAACAGTTTTTCAAAAGCTCGATAGATGGCGTTGTTCTGGAATGCAAAACTAATTAAAGTATCGTCCTCTGGGAAATGATCTAACCTTTTACAACTCTTGCTTTGAATTGCATATATCATCGGGTGTTGACAAAACAACATGAAGGTAGATGATGGTTAAATAAAATAGCTCTGTGGGGAATCTTATATATATATATATATATATATATATATATATATATATATATATATATATATATATATATATATAATATAAAATCGATGAAACCTTATATAAATTAAACATTTAAAGAATTAATAAATTAAACAATGATTTACTTTTAAGACCATCAATTTTAATAGAGAAATATAAACAGTTCAGAAAATAAAGTATGTGTATTATAGATCAATATATACGCTTAGGAAAAGGCATGTAATTGTATTAATCTATTCAATTTTTTATTAATACTATTGCTATATGCATATATTGTAATTTCATTTTGATTCTGTTCATAAAATTTTCTATACGTTTAAAAAGCAATATAAATCCCGAGTTGCTAGGATTTCCCATGTTTCTCGGAATTTAATAGTTGTAACTTCTGACCTTGAAATGTTTTAATTTCGATTCCAGCATCTATGCAAAAAACAGGAAGTCCTCTTTCAGAAATATGAAAACGATACAAACTTGTATTTACGTCCTCTTTTTGCTTCAGATTCTTATCTGCGAAGCTGCGTGGTATTTTTCTTGAATGGTAAGGGAAGAACACCTTGGCAATAATATTGAAAACCCATTTTTCATCTTCAATCACTCAACTTAACAATAAACAGAGTTATGGCTTTTTATCGACAGCTGCAATTTCTTTCAAAGTTTTACAATGCAGTGTCTGTTTATCACTATATTATATATATATTTCCTTCCATGAAAATGATGGAAAGAAGCCTTTAATATATGTGAGCTCATAATCATGCTCTGGAAAACTCATTAAACTATGCCTTTTTTCCAAATTCATTTATTGATTAATCAGTCCCAATTACATTGACGATCATGATTACTCTAGTTTATTGCCAATTATTTCCTAAACTACGGAGTAATTGGGAAAAAGTTTTTTTAAATCACACTGATAAACTGATTTGAAAAAACTCGCTTAAGTATATATAATTCGCTAATTTACAGTTCACAGAAATCGATCTTATTATCCAATGGGAATGGTAAAGAGTAAAAAAACTCCAACGAACATTTCAGGCATTGAATACTTTTAAGCTGCGTCTAATTCAACGCTTTCCTTAGCTAATTAATGGAGACTAAATAGTATTAAAAAAGTTCTAAAAAATTAGTCATGTATTTGAAACCTCTATTTACTCAGAAAAAGGAAAAGTAAACAAAATTAATATTTCATCTTTAAGTAGAAAGTTTAATTCAGCGAGAAATAAGATTTAAACGGGGTCAGCCAAGTAATCATTGCCATGCATCATTAAAGCATGAAATACTCTAATTTTATTCAATATGGTGTTATTTCCTGAAATTACTAGATATGCTAAGAAAAAACTAATAAATCGTGAACGATTATTTAATAAAATAGCTAAGAATTTTATGAAATTACTGGATTATACATTTAAAAGTAATGTTAATACATTTTAATTTGCCTGAACAATAATTTATAATTCTTCGATGTCATTTAAATCATATTTTTCCATATTATTAAATGACGATTTAAAATTTTGTTGAATATTTCTTATTATTAGCGAAAAAGGTTAATATTTCAAGGGAAAGAGTTGTTTGCAAAAGACGGCTAGTATAAACTAAGTAATAAACTGACTTTTATTGCCTTCGAATTTTTACCGCTCGCTTTCGACTGGTTTTATAAAAATATATTTATTTCATTTTATGGAATACCGCATATAAACTATCTTAATTATTTAATCTTCTATTCTATTTTATATTTTATTTGGAGTAATTTATAATAATCCCAAATTTGTCAGAAATTTTTTTAAAAAAACCAAAGCGGCTAAATATCATGGGCTGAAAATATTTAAGGCTCCGAAGCTTGATTTAAAAAGGAAGAATTAGCACTTCAATTCAGATAATAATAATTCAGGTCAGTAATAACAGAAAGAACTCCTACTTGAAGAAAAATATGTATTTTCCTGTAGAATATAATTCTTTTTCAAGGTATAAAAAAATTAGAAAATAATGCTATAAAATGCTTTGCTTTTTACTTTTTTCATTTTCTGCTTACTGTAAGTTTTAAATTGCTGTAACTGTTAAAATTTGATTACACACACTGTATTAAATTTTTTTGTTACATTATTAGACTGTAACTGTGTTCATTATTCTTTTAAGATGGGTTTATTTCTATTTCAAGTTCGTTGTAGCTACGCAAGATATGGCTGCTACATGTTTAAGTAAAATCATTCTTATTTTAATCAACCTATTTTATGTCATCTATCATTTTCTAGTTATTTCAAACCAAGTCCACGTTTATGTCATGAAATATGATTTTTTTTAAATTAATTGCTGGAGGAATTACGTTATTTATTTTTAAAGTTTCCAGAACGTTTCAGCATTTTATTAAATCATCCCAATCCACACAAATATAAAAATTCTAATCGTAGAATTCTGAAAGAAAGAAAAAACTTTCCAAATTCAGATGCGTTTGATTATGAATGGAATTCATGGAAATGAATGAATCCCAGAAGGAAGAAAGACTCAGTGAAAAGAAAACTTTCTAAATTGATATATAATTGATTATGAATGAAGTTCATGGAATTGAATGAGTGATAATAAAAGAATGAACTTTGAGCAAAGAAAAATATCTGAATTAAAATCCTAATAATGATGAATGAGCCTCATGGAATTGAATGAATCTCACAAGAGCAGAAATTTATGAATGAAAAATGGTTACTAATTAATTTTAGTGAATTAAATGAACTTTTAAAAGTAATAAAAGTGGAGACGGTAATAAAAATTAATTCGTTCGAAAAAAATTTATTTACATTTCAATTTACAAATGGTGTACATACTATATAAATAGAATATGTATATTATATTTACTCAAAATTTGTTTGAAATTTTTAAATTTAATTAAGCCATAAGAATTTGTTGCTTAAATTATTTTAATTACTACGCAATATTTGTTCTAAGACATATTTATGATATCCATCTAGAGTATTTTGAGTTGTAAATCTTAATAAAAACACATTGCTCGCACATTACCGAGAAAATTTGTTTGAGTGAAGTTTTGAAAAATCTATCGTTTTGAATCCGTCCGCAAACAATATGTCCTGGTTTCTCTCCCCCCCCCACAGTTGAATTCTCCATTAACCTTTACAGATATTGATCGGAATATCTGTTCACGTATATTTTTTTTTTTCAAAATTTCCCATATATTTTGAGAAAAATTTTTAAAAAAATTTCAAAAAAAAACTTTTTTACAAAAAATATTTTACCATTCTTATTAATCTTAAGGTTTGAGTTTTTTATAAGGTTTAAGTTTTTAATTTTAATTGAATTAAAAATTTTATTTTTAATTTTTAATTGAACTTTTTTTTCTAAATTAATAGTCATTTACTTCAACGCGAAAAACTGTTGGTTCCTACTTTTTACCTCTTATCTATTCAAATGTCATGAGTCAAATATAGTGGCATTCAGTTTCGGATGGCCAGTCCAACAGCTTAAAGAAATAAAATTGGTGTGAATGCTTACAACTTAAAGAAATATATTGTTGAGAAAATGTGCATATAAATCCATTTAAAAACTTTAATCAAGTTTGTGTTAAACTATAAATGGTAAGAAGATCCTTAAATAAAAAAAATATTTTTACCTGATAATTTTTCAGTTGATTAAGGGTGGAGGGGGAATGTAAATTCGACCAGTTTATCAAAAGAAGTCTCCTAATATTTGGCCCTACATTAACTTGATTTCTCTGTTTTATTTTGAATTTTTTTAGAATCTTATTTTAACTACTAAATCAGCGCTTTAATGCACATTTATAAACTTTGTTTTGGGGTTTTTCAACTGAAAGTGCGTACATGCATGCCCATTCAAAAATGCACTCATGTTTTTAATTAAATTTTTAAAAAATAAATGATGAAAATATTCATTTTCTAATGTCCTATGCATAAAATGGATTTTATGCATAGGACATTAATGGATTTTCTATATTGTCCTATGCATAAAAAGGTAATTTAAGTAAAAGGTTAACACCTAGCTCAATTTTTTCTTACGGATTTATTTTTTATTTATTCATTTTTTTTTTCTATTCCAAAAAAAATCAAGATTGAGAGTCACAAAACTTTACTTAAATATTTTCTTCTTTACAATGCGATGGTATTAAATGATGGCAAATTACTTACTTGATAGACTAATTAGAGCCTCTAGATTGAAAAGGAGATGCAAGAATAATTAAAAGCTATGCTGTCCTATTTTCCCAAATAAATAAGTTTTAAAAAAATCAATGATTGAAGCTTTGAATGTATGCATACTGAAATTATAATCCATGACGGATTTTCTAATAGGTAGTCTAGACAGCTAATTAGGTTCACTTGATTAAAAGAAGGCGACTGACAAATCCATAAAGAATTTTGTTTTTTTTTTAATTACCAAATGATATTTTGTTTAAAAAATTCTATAAATTAAAAAAAAATTAGATAATACAACATGGAAAATACTTACATTATGTTAACTTAATAATTAGAATAAAGCTATTGCATAGATAGCTTTATTCTATGCAATAGCTTTATTCTGCCAAGTGGATAAGAATAAAGTTCTGCCTTTATTCTATTAATGCCAAATGATCTGGAATGATAATAGATTAATAAAAACTAATTCATTCTCACATAATGAATAATATGAAAAAATTTTAACCTAAAGTAAACCATTCACATTATGTAGAAATGTGTCCATAGAATTCATTAAAAGAGTTTTTCTAATATCCACTGCCTAGGTCTACAAAGTGGCAAAATTCATCATTGGACACAGTATATGAATCAAAAAAATTTTACAAATCGGAAAAAATACTTTATTTTTAAATAAATCAGTAATGTATTAAAATATTTGTGAAATATGAAAGTAAATTCCTTATCTAATTAAAAAGAGGGGCCTCACATTGTGTACTGCATAGGATCACTGAATCTCTTAATCCTCTGCTGACATAAATGAAAACAAATAAGTTTTTACAAAGTTAATAAAAATATTAACTCGAAATAATCTCAAATAAATCCTTAACATTCTTATAAATAATATGTAGAAATTTGGATGCTAAATTGACAAATTTATTAAAAGAGGAGTGTCTTGATACACACTTCCTTGGACCATTAATTGCCTGAATACGACTATGGTCATAATAAAAGGATAAAAACAATTGCATTTTTACAAATTTAGTATAATAAAAAGTATATGATCTTGGGATAAATCGTTAACATGTATTAAAACTGCTCTGTTGTTATTGTTACTTATGGTATTTTCCATGGACAAGCCCCGCTGATACATCAGCAGATTTTAAGCCGGAAATATATGTCTCTTGAGAACTGCTCTGAAATGTGTAAATGTTCATTACCATATTAAAAGTGGGGATACTTCACAATGTGCACCGCCTTGAGACGCAAATGACTTAAGTCATGGTCTAGCGTTGCATTACCTTTTTTCCGGAATCATCAGTAACAATAACAGTACAGTATTTCTGAAATCCACAGTAATAATGTTTTCATTTGAAATACATTTATTCCAATTTTCCCGACCAAAACATCATAATTGATGTTCGAAATACCATTTCTCTATCTATGAATGAACGAAAAAAAATAAATAAACAAACATGAGACGGGGTACTGAATTCCATATTACAGCAACTTATTACTGCTATCGCATTCGAAGATAAGATTGCCTTGAGGATTGGTCAATCTAGGAGGAAATGGGCCTATCTACCCTACCGGGGTAGAAGCCCCTACGTCAATTAGGGCAGAGAAAATGTAATCTAGCGCACGCGAGGAAGGTTTTCACCCTCTCATTTCCTTTAATAATAACGTTCCATTCGATCTATAATACTTCCTAGAGAAGAGGTTTGAAGGGGGTTTCTTGTTTTATATTGCCTGCGAACTCACCAACTGCCCACAAATCGATTGGGCGATTGCCCGGTCCACTGGCCACTGACCCTCGTTTGTTGGCTCGCCGCACGTGGATACGTGCCTACTTAGACATGGGGCAATGATTTAGCTGAAATTTACCGTAAAAATTGAGGTAATTTGAGGTCGTTTACACGTTAAAGGTAAAAGATATCAATGTTTAAATAGAAGTGGTCGCATTACGGTGTTTACTTTGGCGATTTATTTACTTATACTAGGAACTGGAAATATCAAAATTTTTAATCATTTTTCGTTAAAAATTTTAATATATATTATAAAATAATTACTTGATTGATTAAGCTTGGCTTTTAAATCCTAAACTGTATGATCGATCCGTTTTCAGCCTATATTGATTGGGTAGACATGTTTCGCGGAAAAAAGTGTGTTTGACCTTTCATACACCGTATTTCTAGCTATTTGGGTGGTAAGAATTATAGAATTGATTATTATTTCTTTGGTATTATATTAATGTACCATTTATAACTTCAAGCTTTTCGATGTTGTTCTAAAGAGTGTTAAACAAATAATCGAACCAATTGTTATTAATATTATTCAGATATAAATACATAACCATGAAAAAAATAGATACTTAGATATACAGAAAACAAATAATAATTCATAATATGAAAATAAATAATTATACATACACAAATAAAAAAGGAATTAATAAAATATATAAAGGAAATATTAAAGCATTTTTTAACCGCTTAACTGTTTTGTTTTTTCAACTATTTAATTAGAATACAACCTTCGTTTCGGTAATGTGAGAGATTATTGATTCAAATAGAATTTAAGTATACATGGATTTTTTTTGCATCAATTAGTTATAATTTTTTATTATTTAATTTACTTTTAAGTTTCAGGAATTATAATTTTGTTTACGTATGATACATGAGCAATGCGATTAAATGAAAATCAAACTGTTGTAAAAAAGCATTTCCACTACAATTTTCAGAGATTAAGTTATTATTGAAAATTTAGAAGCACTTAAACAATTAGTTTTACATTCGCTTGTTTTTATTTTCAAAAAATTCGTGTAAAAATTATCTCTAAATTTAACAAAATCTTGATTAATCTAAAAACAAAATTTCAAAATTAATTATGATGGAAGTTAGAAAATAAATGTAATGAAATGTTTATATGTAATTATAGGTTTCATATTAATCTATTTCTTGTTTATTAGTTTAAATTTTTCGCTAGAAACACAAAACTTAATGGGATCGTAATTCATTAATTTTATACATGGGTTGTTACTATTATTTGCCAATGGATTCTAAAATCCTCCACACTTTTGCACATGCATTGAATTCGACAAAAGATATGAAAGGAAAGATTACATGAAGATGCAGGCAAAGATGCATATTTTTTCGTGTCTCATCAATTAATGAGAAAGAATCGTCGAAAAGGAATCGTCTCTCAAGATACTAAAACGAAAAGTGCCTGAATCTTACTTAATACCTCTGTTTATTAAGATAAATTAAAACAAATATTTAATGTAATCAGATTAAAACTATAATTATAAATCATAAATCTGTTAAGAACGTATATACCATATCATTTTAAATGTTTGGAAATTTTTTTAAACATATAGGAATATGTTGTAGCAACACTAGTCAAAGAACAAGGAATTTGAATCAAATTTCTTGTAGGTGTAACCAATTAATAAACACGTATTCTAGAGTTTTCACGTTCTTTAAAGATGATTCAAATTTCCGCACGGGAAGCAACAACAAAAAAAAACATACTTTAACATTATGTCAGATGGGTTGTTTAGATACTCATATAATGTCCCTATGTAATTATTTCCAAATCAGTCAGATTTCACAGACAGTTATTTTAGCCTCAAATATCCTGGCGGGCAACGTCATCAGCATCATCGATCACTTCAATGTTCTTCCTACTTAAAAAAAAATCCATTTAAGAAATGTTTGGGCTAAAAGTTTCGAAAATATTTTGTCATAAGAGTAATTTATGAAGTCTGACATGTTTAAAATTACCAAGATAAATCAAATTTCTAGTTCTTTCTTTTTGTTTCAAAATATAAGTTGTTACAAATTATTTTTCTTTCAAAGAATTTTAGAGTGGATTTAAGCCTATTTAAATAACATTTATTCAACTAAAAAAATGGAAGTAACTTTTTTTTAACTGCAACACTATTTTAAACTATTCATATGTTATCCAAGAAACGTTGTCATTATAACATTTAAAAGAACAATCGTTTTATGTCCTCGTACTAACTAAAAAAATTAGTAAATTTAATTGAAAACAGATTTTAAAATTACGCTTTCACTAACTTATCAAACAAAATAATCTTTTTAGTTCTGATTTATTATTTCTAAAATGCAATATTATGTTTCGCAACTAGAACAATATCAAAATTTAATTTAAGCAATGTTTGAGTCATTAAATATTAAATTGTTTGATCCTCAACAATGCACAAGAGTACTAAACAGCTTCCTTTCAAATAAATGAGAGTAAAATCAATAAAAAATTATTCATGAAACAGAATAAATAAATATTTAAAACGATTTATTTAAATGCTAATTAAAAAATATTTCAAATTACTTCTCATGCTTTAAACATTTTAAAGATGATCAATTATATTGTAATTTGCAACTAGAAAAATTGCATAAAGTATAATCACAGACTGAAAGTATTTGAATTTTTTAAAATATATAATGACATTGTCCATTTTCTTAATCAAATTTTGCATATTTTTCCAAGTTAAAAACTGTGTTTATTACCTTAATAGAATGAATAAAATATAGAAAACACTATTTATTCCCAGAAATGTTTTGAAAAATGGGCACTTTAAAAAATTATCAATTTTATTTTTTGTGCTTTTATCGATGATGGCATAGGTTTGAATTCTTTAATGCATGACTTGTCCAAACTATTTAGATAAAGGAATTTATTCGGTTAAAAAAATAAGCGATATGAAAACGATTTTGACAGTAAATGCATTTTTAAAAATAAATATTTATTTATTAAAAAGAGCTGTAATTGAAATATGAGCTAACCTGAATAATATGCATTGACCTAAATATCAAGGTGCACTTAAAATATTCAGCTCATT
The DNA here is from genome assembly GCA_026289955.1 of Argiope argentata. Taxonomy (NCBI): domain Eukaryota; kingdom Metazoa; phylum Arthropoda; class Arachnida; order Araneae; family Araneidae; genus Argiope; species Argiope argentata. Next base: position 5,216,120 of record JAOUZG010025578.1, read on the forward strand.
TTTCAATTTCTGAATACTGGATGATAAAAATGCATAGCATTAAAATTTATTTTCCTAGGCAAAGCTAGTTTTTTTAGGTCATGCAACTAAATGCACATAAAAAAATTCTTCTATTTCGTTTAACTTCTTAAAACCAACGATGATGCGCCTCAAGAAAAATGACTGTTGACACAATTTTATGGTTAAATGTTATTAAAAATGTGTTAAAACAGCATTATTTAAAATCCAGTTATGTTTTTTATAAATTTAAATTCTTGTTAATGTTTAATTATTCGATATTGTTTCTGAATAAATTTGATTTTTAAAAAATGCTTACAAAATTCAATCGATTTAATTTAATAAATAAAAATATACACAGAAAACATTTATTACAATATAAAGCTTTTCAATTTGGAATTCATTGTTTAGGCTTCTTCAAACTCTTGAATTTCTATGAGTTCTTCTATGAATTTTAAAGCATTTCATTTGTGATTTTTTTCCCAAAATACGATGCATTTTTTAGATATTCTTTATTTTAAAATAAGATTTTTACATCTTTCTATTTATAAAGAATAAATTATACATTTTAAATTCGGAATTGCTCAAAATTATATTTACCAAATGTTATTTTTTTAATCTTAATTTCTTTTATCAGATAGAGCATCTTTTTATTTTCTCATAAGCGGAATATAGAAAACAAATTCTGTAATCACAAAATGAAAGTTGGTCCCGAGATTTTTAAGAAACTTTTAAGTGTCAAACCTTTTTTAAGAACGAGAAGTGCATTTTTGAATTATATACGTCTCTTGTCCATCCGTCTATGAACAAGATAATTCAATAGTACTTTGAGATATGCAGTTGAAATTTGATCTACGGACTTTAAATTAATTTTGTAGTCTTCAATCAAATTTTGCATAAAATCCATTTAAAAGATATTAGAATGGAGATTAGAGAATAGTGATTCGGTTGAGAGAAGTTGGATAATCTCTAAGAATTAATGAAATTATAGCCTACAAAGCAATATATCGTAGTCTACAATGCAGTCTATCGTAGTCTACAGAGCGGTATATCGTAGTCTACAGTGCAGTATATCGTAGTCTACAGTGCAGTATATTGTAGTCTACATGCAGTTATCATAGTCTACAGTGCGGTACATCACATTCTATAGTGATGTATATCATAGTCTACAAGACATTGAAAGATAGCAGGAGCTGAGCAAACGTTTGAAGATAGAGATTGGTCCAGAAAATCTCCGAGTTCTATCTCTTGCACAAAAGAAATATCAAGATTACGATTCAAGATAATCCACTGATTAGTACACCTCAACTAGAAACTGATTTAATAGTTGAAAGGGGGGGATAAGACTTTCATTGGAGATGTGAAGGAAGGTGTCAGGGTGACCACTCTCTCTTGGTTGCTGATTTAAAAATAAATATAATAAAAAATATTGTGATAAAAATTATTAAAATTGTCTGTGATGCTTCATTTCAGAACTTTAAAGCAAGATGTAATTCCGCTCAATTTTTTTTGTCTTACTGTGAAACAAATTATAGGCTGTTTATTCAAATGTATTTCCTGACTGCAGGAACTAATTTTCAAAATGATGAATTATTACACAGAACGAAACTTGTCATCTTTAGCCAGTTATTATTTTGCATTTATTATCCATTGACATGTAATTAAAATACATTTTTTTCACTTGAAAACATACCTTGCTACATTTTTGAAAATAATAATCATTTTTATAAAAATAGCGAAATTAAACTTTTGATACGGTCCTCTATGATTATATTCATTAAAAGTTTACAAGTATCCTAACTAATATAATACAAAAAGTTTGGATTTTATAAGACAAAAATTGTCGTGTGAATTTAGATTTAGATAAAATTATGAAGATTGAATATGTATATTAAATAAAATAATCACTCGAAAAATGAGAAAGAATAACCATACAAATGACAGAAAATTACAGCGACCAATAAATTTATAACGCATATGTAATTCGGCTTTATATGGCTTTAAAAATGGCTTTAAATATTCGGTTTTAAAAATGTAATATTGGAAACCCCACAATAACAGTATCCATACATAAACGGCTGCAGATCAATTTTTAAGATGAAATATCTAAACGGATTTATTTCTCAGAAATCACGAAAATAACAGTAAACATAACAACGGAACATAATGCGAGACTGGGCGACCATACAAAGAGTTAGGTTTCTTAATCTTTGTTTGATCTTTTTTTATTTAAAAAAAATACTGCAGCAGGTGTGCATATTTTATTTGAAAGTTGTTTTATAACTGGATGTGTGTGTCTCTGATCATCTGCTGTGAAAATAAATGACTGAAACAGATAATAAATTCTGAAGCCAGAATGTGACCGTTAGTTTCCACTTACTTTAAATTTGATATTCATCCTTCGTATGCGTCTGTAATGTTTTATTATGAAAGATTCTAGGTTTATTTATAGAATTCTAAGTGCATGCTGAAATTATCTTTTTATTCATTATATATATATATATATATATATATATATATATATATATATTTTAACCACTCCTGTATTTAAATATCTCTAATTAGATTCACCACTATTGTTTTAGGTTACAGTTTAAAAATAACGGCATCCCGCGATAGTTGTCTCCCCAAAACTTTCTTGCATATTCTATAATAATTTTGTTATGCCAGAGAATGTCTTGCTTGGATGGCACTAGCGTAAAATAGATAAGAAATTTTAGCATTTGGCCATGCATGAATAGTATCCAAAAATCGAATTTATGTTTTAGACACGTATCTCTCAACCGATAGAAAGAAAAAATTTGACATAAAATTGCACTTGTAGTCACAAATTCTCATACCAACTTTCAGATATTTAAATCAATTTTTACATTCTTTTAATCATCGTTTTTCCTTATATCTGAAAATGAAGACATAAAAATAACCCATAATGGGTTTTGGTTCAAAGTTACAACAAACTCTAGTTACAAATTCTCACACCAAATTTGATATATTTAAATCAATTTTTATATATTTTTTAATCAGCGTTTTTCCTTTTTTTCTGAAAATGAAGCCCGACAGAAAAATAACCCATAATGGGATTTGGCTCAAAATTACAACAAATTCTGGTCACAAATTCTCTTACCAAATTTTTTTATTTAAATCAATTTTTACATATTTTTTTTAAATTATCGTTTTTACTTTTTTCTGAAAATGCAAACCCATAGAAAATCACCCATAATGGAATTTCGCTCAAAATTACAACAAATTCAAGTTACGAATTCTCATACCAAATTTGATATATTTAAATCAATTTTTACATTTTTTAAAATTATCATTTATATTTATTTTTAAAATTTCGGACCGACAGAAAAATAACACATAATGGGATTTGGTTCAAAATTTTTCTGGTGTTTACACCATAGATATTAAATTCATGTACCGAATTTTATCTATCTCATTTAGTAAAACATCGAGTTTAATTTATATTCAGACCGATAGAAAGACGGCCCCTCTGAATAGATTTTGCTAAAAATTTGATAGAAATCTGCAAAGTTGGTATCAAGACCGTATACCAAATTTTAATCATCTGGTTCAAATCTTTTTGAGTTATCTTCATAAAAAACAGACAGACGTTCTCCAAAAATGGGTTTTTCAAACTCAGTGGCATCTACTGCAAGCAGATTTTTCAAAATCTCTGCTTCGAATTCGTTGACGATTAGTATATTTCTTCTATTCTACGTATACGAGGGAATAAAAATGTCTTAGCCCCTTGACATAGGAATTTCCTTTACTTCTAAATTAGATTACATATTCTATTTGTGATAATTATTATTGCATTAATTCATGTAGTCATGTAAGCGATATTCGACACATTGAGAGATTTCTGATTTTTTAAATATGAAATAATATTAATACTAATATTTTCACCTAAATGTAGAATTCAAACTAAAAATTCTATCATTCAATTGACATGGCAGAGACGTCATTGTATGTAAAGGGATTAACTATTGAAAATTTCTATTGAAAAAAAATTATATATTTGAAATATATAAATTATTAAACATAATTGCCAGAAAAATTATATTCATAATTTCATTACCATTAGAAGAAAACGTAATCGTATACAATTCTACAAAAAGAGAAATTTTCAAATTTTGGAGTTAAAAAATTTAACTTCTTTTTCTATGTTTTTTAATTGTGTGACCTGAAAGTTTCAGGAACTTTTATACTGTTAACCTCTGTAAATAAATTCAATGCGAACTGGAGCATTAATTAAATGACCTAAAACCTTATCACAAACAGCAGATTAAAAATCTATAGCTCAAAAAATGTCTCACATTCATTAAAAAAAATATACCAATTTGGTATTTTCATGCATCATTGGTTAAATTCCTTTCTAAATATTTCACTTCCAAATGAATCCAGTCTGTACCATTCTCAGTTGCCAACCTTGCTCAAACAACATGGTAGAAAGAGCACCGACTAATAGAAAAAGGGAAAAAGAATGTAGGGAAAAATCTCAGGCAAAAATGGGAAAGGAATGATGAATTCCCAGTGTAAAAAAGAAATCAATGACGCTTATGACGTAGCAGTTATTTATAGAGTGCCTAGTGGTTTAGAGCATTTTAGATGATTGCAACTCGACCGTCCCGTACGATTTATTACAGCCAAGGAAAATCGTCAGACTGGCGCCCACGCGATTTACCTGTTTCGATTTCTGGGGTGACTCATCCCAAGGAAAGCCCTCCGGTCGATTATTTTTCTGAAACTCGGTCGATCCTCTTTGGAAAGTTGAATGAAAAAGCCGCCAGTATCGTAATGTGCCTTAGTGAGAGCAATATAATGCTTTATTATACTTCCACTGAAATGTAAATTTTATCTACACGAAGTTGAGATAGAAAAATATTTGATTGATTTCCTTTAATGTTTGTAACGGTAAATCAAACATAAGAAATAAATAATGTAAATATTTTGAATTTTACAATCAATTTTTCTTCGATTTAGTAACTAGATTGTAAAGGTAATTATGAGATCTATTTTATTTTCTCTTCCCAATAAAGGTTCTGAAATTTTGCAGAGTTGGTTATTTTCAGCGGCAATGCAGTTTTTTAATATTTTAAGAATTGGATAATGAGCTAATCTATTGGTTCAAATTATACTTAGAACAAACCCAGGTAGCAAGCACATTCTGCAGCAAAATATTGTACAATATTGTGCGATATTATATTAAACAATATTCCACTATATTAAACAATATTGCTAATATTAATCAACGTTGAACAATATTTGTGTGCCACTAGGGGGATATGAGGAGCCCCATCTGATTGTAAATTCGGGAAAATTGATAGTAAGATTTATGTTAACTAATTCATTCAATAAGAGAAAACCTGGCTATGACTAAATTCCTCTTAATTCCGGCAAAAATAATAAACGTTAAAAAATACAAATAATGAAAATTTTTAAAGAACCGCTATTATTAATATGCTATTATTCATATTTTATTCACAATTTGATTCAAAATGAAATAAGTCACCTTGATGTAAATTTGGAAAAAGGTTCTTATAAATTCGTATTATTTACTTTATAGAAATTTTGTAATATATAATGTCAAAATGTGATTGCATTTTTTTTCATTAAAATCTGCCTTTATATTTTCACTGACATGGCCAAGTCTGATATTCAAACTGCCTATCTAATTAGACTATCCCTTCTTTACTATCTTTTGAAAGGGTCACCTAATTACATAGATAGCTCAGTACAATTAGATAGTTAATGTTACCCACTGGTGATACTCATGGTAATGAACGTATTAAGCATCGAAGCATTCACTACATTAAAAGCGATTAATTGCAATTTTTTTTCAAAAAAAATTTGAACGTAGAATATAAAATTAATAATAAGATAATTTTTATTATTATTAATGAGTTAAAGCATAGAAAATCCCTTTTTTTACCTTAAAGAATGGGAAAACTAAAACGAAATTGTGGAAGTCTGATAGACTGAAATACAATAATAATTGGAAATCAAATGGCAATGAAAATCAAGAAAAACAGCAGTGAAATCTTAAAAATATTCATTAAATTAAATACAGTACATCTTAAATGCGATTTAAATTCTAATTTAAATAGTTTTTATATTACAGCTCAATTTATCAAAAATATGTTTGTCATATTTTTGAGAAAAAAAATGTATTTACTTTTTAGTATATTCTGTTTTACAAATTTTTCAATTTTCAAAAATATATAACTATATTTAAAATTTAAAAAATATGATTGAATGTGATTTATAACGAAGAAAATTTTGCCTATAGAAATTCTTATACTAAAAACTTTCAAAATTTATTAATTATTTCATTTGTCCCGTTTAAAAATAGAAAATTTAAAATTAGTGAAAGCGACAAGAATATTTTTTAACTACTGGATATTTATCTGTCTTGAAGAACAATTTGCATAAAGGAAGATTTATTTTTAAAACTCTTCAACATAAAAAATAATTCCATATATTCAAGTTTTAAAAGTAGTATATTTATATTAAGGGAAGATAAAAAGATAAGTTTTCTCAATTAAAAGCAACTATTTTAATTCTAGTACATTTTTAAGTTTATTTCTGGCTGCCTTTCGCATTCTAGAATATCCAAAATAATATTTATAAACATGGCTTACACTTCTGAAGAACTTAACAAAAAAATGGAATTATCAATTTAATTTTTAAATGAAATCTTTTTTGTAATGTAATATAATCTCATTTCTACCAGACATCGTTGGAATTTTGGCAGGTATAATGCTTTAATAAATTATGTTGCATTGCAAATATTTTTATTCTGATATGACAGGTAAACACTGGTTTTATAATATGTGGCTCTTTCCAGAATGAATGCTAGAAAATATTCAAATATAACTGTCGCGATTTATTTTTTGATACGCTTAAAGGATATTGCATTTGTTAAACCTTTTAGAGATTACTGCAGCTGAACACATTAAGTTTTAGTAGATATCTGATTTTCAAGTGAAAAACTACTCGCTCTTGAAATAATTCTGTCTTGAATGCGTTATCTGAATTTTAATGTCAAATACACCTGTTCATGTTGTACTCTCAGAATCTTCGCCTCTATGTATTTAACTAGCTAATCTTATTCATGACTGCATAATTAGACAACAAATTGTTTATGACTGTGTAATTGGACAACAAATTGTTCATGACTGTATAATTGGACAACAAATTGTTCATGACTGTATAATTAGACAGCAAATTATTAATACATTTGAACATTTTCTTAACCATCATGAGCAGTTCACCCCCCCTCCCCAATAGTTTCTAATAAAAGTGTTATCTCAGGCATAATACTTGTGGACTTTATGTAAAGCCGTATGTGCTGATTTATATAAAGCAGTTAATTCTTCTATTAAAATTAAAATTAGTTTTCAATTAAGATTAGTATAGGTTTTTTCGGAAAGATTAATTCAGAATTTTGTAACAAGTAAATGTTGGCGATAAATCAAATTCTGGTAATGTTTAATCTCAAAATATGATGAAATTCCTCTTAGAAAATGATTTTATACAATCGTTTTATTAAGTATGTTTTTGATCACAAAGAAATGAATTCAATTAAATAGCAAAATTAAAAACTATTTATATTTTAGTTTTGAAGGATATATTATAACAATTAAGATAAATCTTCTAGAAGACAATTCAGGAAGTTTTTCTTCTGTAATTGGGAAAAAAATTGTCTCAACTTCTGAAATTGTTTGAATGAAATTTATATAAACAGTTTAAAGCGTGATGCTAAAATTAAAACTGAAATATTTTAATCAATGGAGTTTTTTCAGATTATGATTCATACTGAATCAATAGTATAAATCCTATATTGATATAGGATTGACATAATATTACATATATTTAATTGCACATATTCAATACATAGGGTATATTGAATATGTGCATTAAAAATGGATAAATATTTGTGTGCTTTGAAAAAATTTTGTGGGCTTTGTAAAATATTTGTGTGCATTGAAAAATATTTATACGCGTACATTGAAAAATATTTATACGCTTACATTGAAAAATATTTATATGCGTACATTGAAAAATTGTTATATGCGTACATTGAAAAATTGTTATATGTGTGCATTAAATAATGAGTCAAAATTTGAATTTTAAAATTTCTTGTTGCTCTGAAAAATTTATATGTAAATTTAACTCTTACTAAAATCTATTTTAAAACAAAAACTTTTTTTAAAGTAAGGCAAAATTAAAGTTAATAGAAAGAATATTATTATAATCTTACTGTTGAGCTATTCTTTGAAAACGATTTCAAGCATAAAACAAACAAGGACTTGTAGAACTTTGTGGAGCAGCAAAGTTAAAAGCAATTTATATGCTTCTCTCTGTAGGATATCGCTTAAGCTGTTCGTTCCTTCAAAAGAATAATTGAGAAAGTTTTTCGATTCTCACTGGTAGAAAGTTGTCTCAACTCTAAAGTAGCTTCTAAAGCACTTGAAGGAAAGATTCCCAGATACTTCGAAAGTAGACCAAGTTTTCAGTATTATTTTTATTCACAGAGCGTTGATAATTTAAAGAAAAACAATTTAGCATGTCAGGCTTTTATCTTGATCGGAAAAACTATTCCAATAAATACTTTTCTCATTAAAAGATTGTAAAGAACGAAATCAATTTTAATGAGAATTAATATTGGTCAAAACAAAGAAATTCAATTTCCTATTTGCGTTTACCAAATAGTGATACGACTGGAATTACAAAATTTCTGATAATTCTACACATTGCAAGACAGAATCTTAAATTCT
>JAOUZG010025578.1:5235676-5264836 GCA_026289955.1 Argiope argentata
TCTACGTCCTCATAAGAATTCTCATATTTCTCTACGTCCTCATAAGAATTCTCATATTTTTCTACGTCCTCATAAGAATCATCATATTTTTCTACGTCCTCATAAGAATCCTTATATTTTTCAACGTCCTCATAGTTTTCTTCGTCCTCATTAGAATCCTCATATTTTTCTACGCCCTCATAAGAATCCTCATAGTTTTCTCCGTCCTCATAACAGTCCTCATAGATTCCTTCGTCCTCATTAGAGCCCTCATGTTTAGATTTTTTTTCTTCGTCCTCATTAGAGCCCTCATGTTTAGATTTTTTTCAAATAATTAGTATTTTTTAATAAATTTATCCTGAAAAGAAAGAAATTCTAAAATATAATTCCTTTTTTTTACCAAATTATATTGAGATAATCAAATATTTAGCTTTTAGCCACCTATGTAATGATGTCATAAGCTTGAGACTGTAACAAATGTAGTTACATCAATGAATTGATATAAAAATAGACATTCTGGGGGTCTGCGAGTTTAAATCAGTTATTCCTTTAATTCATTAATGGCCGATGTAAGTTATTTGTAACCTACTGGTTTCCATGTGAGTCATCTCTGATGCACACCTGCTTTCTAGCACGTCATCTAATTACAGATAGTTCCACTCATTCGTGTGATTCATGGGGATTGGCAATATACATGTAAGCGTTTTAAACTAATATACGTGTGACACAATAGAATAATAAAATTAAATAAAAGAAATTCAATTAATATTTCCTGAAAATTGTTTTTATTATCTCCTTATTCCTGTTTTAATCTAAATCGTTTCTATTAAAAACAAAGACTTCCATCCTAATTAAATCAACATAAAATATGCATAAATACATAGAATATGAAAATGGAATAATACACATAGAATATACAAAAACAAAAAAGATGTTGCGTTACCTGATTAAGAATTGTTTGCGCGAACTTATATTCAATCGAAACACTTTACGCGTTTGAACTTCTATTACTTAGTCATCAACATATGTTCGCGAGCAGATGTTTTTAAACTTGAATTTCATTTAAAGTAGGGTTGGAAATCATCCAAATTGTAAAGGTTATTCGTAATTAAACAGAAAAATTCACTGAAGTTTGGCAAGCTTTCTCTTGAAGCTCTCTAGATGAGAAAAAGTCTCATTATAAAGAATAAATAGTTCACATTTATGATGGAATATATAATTCAGTTTTATTATAGATCAAGGTTAATTGTGAATAAAAATATTTGGAATTAAAGAAAGCGGTTTGATTCAAGAAAATAATTAAATTGTAAACATTCATTAAATCATTTTTAATTCAATTATTTTTATAATAATTATGTCAATTTTAGCAACGATAATAATTATGCAAAAACAGCGTTCATTTAGTTACAATATATTTAAGTAAAGAAGAAAATGCTTATTTTAACGGCGTGCAAAAGAGATGCATTTTAAGTACAATTTTCACAAATTTTTGTTGCTGATTTTTAGTCTCATAAAATACAAAATTGATGAATAGAATTTTATAAATTATCCCTTACCATTAAAAATATTTCAGGCTTTGACCGGATGGTTTAAGCTTCATATGAATTTTAAAAAATAAATTAATGGAAATAGGATATATAATACTGTATTCTATGGTGGTTGTATTTAAGCAGCTTATTCATATTAAGCCCATAATACAAAAGGAAAAAGGCTGCTAGTATTTTTCCTACTCTCCTCCAAAGGAAAGATAACTATGGGCATGTCAAAGTTCTTTACGTATGTGACTTCAATATGAAGTGCTACCTTACTAATTCAGGGCCATTTTCAAAAACAAGGGTTAAGCATTTCCCCCTTTTTCCCTAAGTATTCGCCGTACTGACTTTACAAATGCAAAAACATATGAAAAGTAAATCCGTAACTGTATACACTATGAGAATTATTTCTATAATTGTCATATCGTTATATATTGATATCTCTTAATCTAATTTAAGTCTTAAATAATTCCCTAATTTTTATCTTAAATTAGCCCATATTAACTTCATTCTAAAATGCTCTCTTATTTCCTGATCCAATTTCCATTTCTTTTATTTAATTCTACACGCGCTGTGGCGAACTACTAATTCAGCAGGTTTTCAATGGTGGTATAAAAATCCTTAATACTTACAACTTTCTTTTAAAGGTACCTAAAATTCCCTTTCGTAAGCCTACACTTATCAAAGAAATCCCTATCTAAATCTCATTATAAAACCAATGTAGGGGAAATTTTTGGTCTTTTCTGCTCTTGTGCCACGATGTAGATAGGCATATTGCATTGTTATTCTTCCGTTATTCTTCACATGAAAATCGTACCACATGGAATGAAATAAATCGAAGTTTTAAAATTCGGAAAGTTTCTTCTTTTCGGCAACGCATTTGTTAATATATGTAAAATATTAACAAGAGGCGCAGACAGGGAATATCATTCACACAGTGGTAGAAAAACAGAAGGTAAAAGAGGGGGAAATCATTTATCCCTGGTCTTATAAACTATGATATTTTTCAACACGTGCCGAAACAGACAAGGGAAACACAGGAATCCTTTAGAAGAATTCATTTAGATCAGCAATTTCTTTTCCCTTCCGAAACTTTTTTTTTACAATTCTTCGGTTGATGTAATTAAGTAGTAAAAGTGGAATGGGATCAGGAAATAATAGAAAATTTCTAAATGAAAATATGAACCAAATTAAAACAAAATTTTGGAAAATAATTGAAATTAGAGTTTAAAATATCATAATATATATATAACTACGTTCGGATTAGTAGAACAAGCCAAAACCAAATAAATATCGCTTCTTTAGCTTAATAGAAATATAAGATCTCTAGCCAACTTGTCAATCGTTTAAACACCTCACTGTATCGAGTTAACAAGTGGCGATGGGCTGATAGTTAAAAAGAGAAAACAAAAATAAATCTTTCCTTCGGTCTTTTACGTCTACAAATCTCCATTAGTGATTTGAAATGAGGGGGAAACATTCTCTTGTTTCTTCTATAAAAATCATTTCTTTAAAGGGGTTCTGGAATTTCTTTTTAGCCGCTTTCTAAAGATTAATCCATAGGGTATTAGTATAATATTGGGATTGTTTTCAATGAACTTTTGTATCCTTGGATTCAAATGACGCTCAAATAATAAAATTTTGGAATAAATCTTTTGGATGAATACGGAAGTATCTATTCATAACTCTTAAATTAAACAGTACTTGATTTTTTTATGCGATTTGACAAATGCAAAAGTATTCATCTCTTTCTATTAAGCTTCTAGTAGTAAAAAAAAGGTTAACTCCAGAAAGACGGTAAATTTAAAATAAATTTAAAATTCTGCACAAGGATTGCTCTTTATCATAAAAGAATTCTTTAAATATGAAAATTTTGAGAAATTTGATATAATCATTGGGTATAATTTTCTTAAAACAGTTTCTGACATCCGTTTGTATGTTACAGAAAGAAACAATACCATAACAGAAATATATATTTTTAGTATTGGTGGGGCTTTATTATATTTATAAACGGAAAAGAGAACGATAATTTACTAAGAAGTTATATAAACAAAACTTTTTAGTAAATTCGAGGGAAGACAATTTAAATTTTTTAAACTCCTATTAATTATTAATAGAGGGCTTATAAATTAATAATAAAGGACTGAAAATTTCTTAACTTCTTTACTTTCATCCATTATGAGGGTTCACCTGCAAAATCAGCTGTGATTTTCATCTATGCTTTCGCTCTGTATTTATATGTTAACATATTTTAGCAGTTACATGCCTTAATAGAAGAAACTTTTGGAATTTTAAAACTTCGATTTATTCCCTCATGGAAGGCATAATTTATGCACAAGAAAAAGTGGTAAGAAATACACGAGTTTACATCGCGACACTAGATTTTAAAAAAAGCGAAAAGGGCTTCAGTTTTATCCTGATTTATTTTATACCATGAGATTCTGATAAGAATTTCTTTGACACGTGTCAGTTTAGGTAAGGGAATTTGGGTATATTTAAATGTTGCAAATATTAAGGATTTTTCTGTCTTCGCTGGAAGCGCCTGATGTTCAAAAAGTAAGCGTTTTTATAGAGCACTAGTGAATTAAATAATAAATTAGGAATTGGATAGGAAATAAAATAACATTTTGGAATGAAGTTAATACTGATTTAATTAAGATAATCATAAAATTAATTAAATTTTAAATTGGATTTAAAAATATATGTATGTATTAGAATACTTTTATAAAATATTTTCTTTGCATTTAATGAATCTGATATTTCATTGCATGTTATGGTTTTGAAATATGATATATACTCTCTTACTATATTCAACTGTCAATTAAAAAAGTACCATTAACACTGTTTTAGATTATTTTTTTACATTCATTGTATGCTTTGCTTCTGCATGAAATATAGATTTTAATTAAATATCGTTATTAAACATGCTAAGTAATCTAATCTCTATCATCTGTGAATATTGGGCATCTAATTCGTTTAAAACTCTCGTATTTGTTTAATTTTTATAGTTTGATAAAATTAATCAACATGATTTTTTAGACCCTGACAATAAATTTAAAAAGATTAAAATGAAATCTGCTATGCGTATTTCAATGTATCATGTCAGAACATCATTTCTTGAACGGCAGAACACCACGTGCTCGTTCAGGTTAAATTCTAATTTTATTAGTTTTAATCATTTCATTGAATGAGTCAATTTAGTATTGCAAAGGATCCAAAAAACTTTGCCTCGCATTTATTGTTTTTAAAAATATCGCATTTCCTATTTATTTCATTTCATATGCTCAAAATGACATTTTTCTAGGTTTTATTTGATGTATTCATTAATTCCTTTATTTTTTAATCAGAGCTTTTGTAAATGCAAAGGCAACGCGTTATTAAAAGCCGATTTTTTCGAGATGCTCGTGCAGGTAATAAAATTTCATTTTTTCGTCTACGGATTTTTGTCTACCTCATTCCCAAAATAAAATCACTTTCTGATAGGATAAAAACATTATAAAACAATTAAATTGAAACACTTTTTGGTAATATACTTAACAATTTTGTTCTATATTTAACAAAATAGTTAATAGTCTTTCAATAAAAAAACTAATGAATTTATACATATCATGTATTACTAAGTGAAGAGTAATACACGATACTCTTCACTTGTTATAAGTCAAGCTACTGAACACATGGTAGCTCCATTCATTCATCATGAAATTTGTTACCCCAGAAATGCATTTCCTGAATTTGACAGAAATAATCAAAACACGGATGTTATGTCACCCAGTAAGACTGATTTGTTAAACGTCTGACAGTTCATGACTTATTTATTCGTTATAAGCGTTTTTATGCTTTTCTTTTGTTGTGTCTGTGTCCGTTACGTCACATGGGAAGTTTTATAACCAAGAAATAAAAACAAAACTAGGTTAGCAGAACGGTCTGCTGCTTTTGCGAAAAGTTTCCTGCCCCTTTTCATCTGAAATGAAAGCAAATGTCCCATTTGACCTTGACTAAGATGATGAATGATGCGCATATGCTAAATTCTTCCTTGGCTGTCTTTTTAGACAGAAAAAAAAATTTGCTCTTGACTGCTTGATTTATTTTTCAACAGCTTTTCATTCAGCAGGTTCTCTTTTTCTAAAATCTTAATCCAAATTTCATCGTATTTAATAATAAGGTAGGCATTTCTCATAATATATATTATTGGATTTTTTTTCTAGTTTATTACGTAACTTTATTAAATCTGCACATAGCTAAAAAGATATAATCTTGAATAAAAATCTGATGTTTTCAAAGTATTATAAACTTAATTTCATATTTTTGGAGCATTGGCTTTTGAATTTTCCTTACTTAAATGAAAATGTCCTTCAAACTTTTTAACCCCTTAACCGGTTTATTTTCCTTACTATCTAACAAGATGACACTTTCTATTTTGGGAATATTTTCTTATTTTGATTCAAATGGGAAATCTGTGGAATACTTGGCTTATCTACGTATTCGAAGTCATTTTACTATTTAATTATGATTGTTATGAATGATTTATTTTTTATTTATTACTATCCATATTCTATAAATCGATGCGCGTACGGGCAAACCGGTTAAGGGGTTAAAAACCATTGGGACTGGTCTCTTTAAAATTTCCTCGCATATTTTCAAAGATATTTGTCGTTCCAGGGAACGCCTTACATGACATTGAAAAGAGTTACGTAATATTAATTATAATAATTAAATATTAATTAACAGTTGTAAATATTCGGAAATCAGCATTCGTCCTTGACGAGTTTCTTGGCGATTAATATCTGACATGCGGTTGATAGCATCAGAAAACAGAATTGGTTTTAGACACGTTTTTTTAAATTTATTGAAACAAAAATTTGCCCCAAAACTGAACTTTTAGTCACAAAATCCCGCATCTAATTTATTATATTTAAATCGTGTCGCTTTTGAACAATCGCTTTTCTTGTTTCCCGGATGTACAGACTGACCGACAGCCAATCATCTCGTTGGATTTGGCACATAATCTGACAATGTCCACATTACGTATGTTAAATCTGCATGCCGAATTTTATTTAGTTCTCTTCGTTTTGTGATCATCGTAAAGTGTTTCTGAATTATATTGTCACAGACAGGTGGACGTTTTTCCAAAAATATGTTTTTCGAACTCGAGGAGATCTAAAACGTGGAGATTCACCAAAATCTCGAGTTCGAAGTTATTGATAATTATACTTTTTCTATACTATACTATTGATAATTATTATACTTTTACTATACTATACTATTGATAATTATACTTTTTTATACTATACTATTGATAATTATTATACTTTTTATATACCAGAAAATAAAAAAATGAAATTTTATAGAAATTTGATTATTTTAAATTTTATTTATTATGTTACCATTTCTTTTATCAATTAAAAAAAATTAAAGTAAAAAATGGAAAGCAAAATTGACTATTTAAGAAAACAATTACGAGTTTCTGTTATTAACGAAATTTCATAATTTAAAATTAAATAATTAACAATACTAAAGAATTATCGATTTGAGATAAAAGGTACCAATTTCAGGGTAAATACCACAGCGTGCTTCTGGTCAAGTGTCTTAACCTCCGGTCATAACAAATGAATAGAGTAATAGCATAGCAATGAGATTACTTCACAAGTGGTTGTGCTTAGATAAGCAAAGATTGACTTAGTAGGTAACATATTATTAATTAATGAGTATTCTTGAAATTCATCGTTCCTTTTAGATATATATAAAAGAATTATTTTCCTATTTTAAGCGAGTAAAACTCTAACGATTTTGATACATTTTTAAAATATTTAATTTGTCAGTTTGCAAAGTAAACATCTTATTGAATGCTAGTCGCATTATCAAAATTTAATGAATCAATTTGCGCAATTAGATTGAGGAATTTTTAATTTTTTCCGATATCATATACCTTCCACAGTCTTTAGAACGTAAGCACCTTTTTTGTTCGAAATTGCTGACTGAACAGAGTATTTTAATTAGCTAGAAATTTAACTGTTTAATTAGCTCATATATTTTATTAGATCATTAATTTTGCATTGATTGTCCTTTTCAATTATTGATATGCTGTAAAATATCTTTTTTAAGATTTAATCTTTTAAATGTTTAAACCTATGAATTTCCGATAAAATGAAATGCAATAAATTATCGATTATTTTCATTTCCTTAATTCCAGAATGTTACTAAAAAAATTTATCAACGAAAAAAAAACCAGCTACTTTTAGAAGAGAAAATTAATTTTTTTTAAATAAAAGAATAGAGATACAAATATATGTAACTTTATATGAACCCAAAGAATCCTTTGTATGAACCCAAAGAATTTTTTTTAATGTTTGAAAGCATTTTTATATTAATTTGACTCCTGTCAAATATTTTATTGCATATTTACCATTTTCGCTATAAGTTTAATACAGGTTTTTAGTTAAATATTAAATCTTTTCGTGAGAAATAATTAAATTAAAATCAGAGCTTTTAAAATAAAATAATGGTAGTGGTTCTTTTTTAAATTTTTTTAACCATTTTCGCTTCGATATTTCATCACAAGTGAGTCTATATTATGCATTATTTGACTTCCTTAATTTCGATTTTTTTAAATAAACTCTAATCGCATTTGGTTGACCAGCTAATTCGTCCAGGTTGTTGACTTTTTAGGTCAAACTATCAAGATAGAATACATTTTTATTTCTCCTTGATTCTTTATAAAATTGAAAAATATGAATTTAATTCAATTGGTTTTCTAAAAATTATTGCAATCCCAAATTAAAAACGAAATGAAATAAAACGAAATGAATAAAATTCCCGATTCAGAATTAATGTCCAATTAAATCATTTTATAACTTAGAAAAAGCACCGGTTTAATATTTTAATAGGTGGTTTCGTGTTTCGTCATAACTTTTTAAAAAATGTGCTTCTGTTTGTATGTCATATTCAGTTTTTGAAAGATTGTTAAAAAGTAACAAAAATGTTTAGCTGGAAAGAAATTGATGTCATTAAAATAACATTTTTGTGTTTTGAAATTATTTGAAAATCCTTTTTAACGTAATATCGAGATGTAATAATTAAAAAATATGTAAACATCAGTTTCCATAAGCAAATCATAGCGATTACCTATTTGATGATGGTAAAGTTTATTTTCGCACGCGATTAAACTTTGATATTTATCTCTTTTTTTTTTCTTTTTTTTTTTACATTTTCTCTGACTGAATGGAAGATTTTCATGACTGAAATGTTAACTTATATGATAATATTTTTTAACTTGTCAATAAAATAAATTTAGTCCTTATTCTCATTTAAAAAAATTCCTACTAACTTTTTTATCTTTTCCTAATATAAAAAAGGAATGGGGGTATTCCATGAAATGTGAAACCTTCGTCTTCACATGTAGGCTTTGATCATTAGTAAAATCTATTCTTACGAAGCTTTGAAGCGACTGTGTTCTATTGAAAATATTGTTAGAGTTTTTCGTTGTTGTGGTGGCCTGGTAATAAAGTGTCGGCTTTTGAGTCGTAGGGTTTCATTTTCGAAACCACATTCCACCAAAGAATCGTCGTGTAAGTGGTAAGTAAATTCGCCAGGGCCAAAGGTCTTTCCACTGGTGTGGTGTGGAAAGAGAGTGGGGGCTCAGGTGCCTTCCTTGTCATTCGACCACTGCTCAAAATTGCGAAGTTCGTCCCAAAATAGTGTTCTTCCCCTAGTGTTTTATAATGGTACGTTAATATAACTTAACTAAATCTTATAGTTTTTCTTTCTTTTATTTACAGTGGGTGGCTTGAGATCGCCAATGAAACGCCAGTGGTCAGCAGGAGAGTCCAATCTGAGTCGCGAGTTCTCGAAGACCAGTGACCTGGATGTCCGTCCCCGACTTCCACCCAGGCCCAAGTCCGAGTTCTTCAACGTTGGAGACCCTAACAAGTATGCCAAGAATTCCACTTCCACTTACGAGGTAAGTTATCAGCTCATTTTTGAAAAATTACTGCGTAATGCTATGCATTTCATTGTCCTGCATAAATGATTGTTAATCAGAAATTGTTGGGCATATAGAAATGTTGAAAGTTACTGGGAAAATATGGATCATAGAAAGGCAATAAGGAAATTAAAAATCGAATTTCTTACTCCAAACACTGAACTAATTATTTTGTTTCAATGCTCATGGCTTCTAGATACGTCATCAACGATTCCTTTACAATCCTCTACCCTCTATTTCTGATAGACGTCACAAAATAAAAATTTCATTCGATTTTCAATCATAGTGATGTGATTTCACCAACTTTAGTTGCCTCATTGGGTGCATAAATAATCAATTGAAATGCTTCATTTTTCATAACTTAACATTTTTTTTTCATTTAGAGTGTTAAAAATTGGTTGAACAAAAGCTGGTTATCCTGAGTAAATCAAGGTTACTAATGTAGGGAGGGCAGATATCTGTTGAATTTTATAACAGAAAAAGAAGAAAACATAAACATTATGGAATTTCAAATTAAAAATTATTACTGAATCAAACTAACAAAATTGAATCAAATTTTTTAAATTTATACAATTGTATTTAGAGAGTGCTAATGTTGCTACTTCTAAAATACCGATGAACTTACCCAAATTTACAAAAACATTGTCAACATATGCAGGAAGAATTTTTAAAAATTATGAATCTACGCTGAAGATTTTCTCAAGAACATCCTCAGGCGGGGATTCAAACAAGGATTTTGGTTAGTGAGTGATCTTTTAAAATTTGTGTTGTGTTATTGTAATTTAGCTTAAATTTGAATCTATAATCTATTGATTTATTTCTCTGAAAAATGGTTATCTCTAAGGCCTCAATTTCAAGGGATTTTCGGGTCACGAGAGGTCAATATTGTTGGACTTAAGTCAGACCTCTCACCGAAAAAAAATCCCTTGTTTGAATCCTTGTCTAAGGGTGACCCTTGAAAAAGGCTTCAGCGTGGATTCATTTTTTTTTTGCTTTTTTTAATACTTTTTGCTTGTGTTGACTTGAGGTTTTTTTCTTATTTGATTGAATTATATAGAGTGATCGGATTATTGAGAATCATATAGATATGATTAAGTTGTACAATGACTCATTTTTTTATATATGAAGAATGAGCTGATAATTAAGTTAACGTTAAACAAACAAACTATGTGTTGAAAGAGGATAGTTTCAAGTTTTAGAACAAAATAATGATTCAGCACCAAGCTATATGTTCCATTGAACATCGTTACATTGAACTAGAGAGTGTGTAGAAGCAACGAGTGTCATATTACAAAAAAAAAATTCTCAGAAAAATGTATTATTATTTATACTGAATTTTAACACAAACGTCTAAACTGGTAACAAAGGGGAAAAAAATCTATTTCAAAATAATTTAAAAGTATGTTAGAAAAAAATACAATAAATAGAATCAAAAGGAAAAATCCATCTTCTCAGATAATTTTCTTAATGGGAAATTTTGCATTCGAGGGGGAAAAAAGTAATTAATTGCTTCTCTCATCCAATCTTAACAGTCCGAATATATTAATCACTTTAAAAACGTTAATGCATAGGATTTCGTGTAGATTGCATC
Organism: Argiope argentata; assembly: GCA_026289955.1. Classification (NCBI taxonomy): domain Eukaryota; kingdom Metazoa; phylum Arthropoda; class Arachnida; order Araneae; family Araneidae; genus Argiope; species Argiope argentata. The sequence continues at coordinate 5,246,757 of JAOUZG010025578.1, forward strand.
TGTGTACATTACATTATTTCTAGTAAAATAAATCACATCCCTTAGTTTTTAATCATTGATTATCTCGACCTCCTTATCCGTTTCTGGACTTAATGAATGTTAATGAAAGAACCCCCCAAAAGCTTCTGATCGAGAGAGTCCCGCATTTCACACTTCGGCGCGCTTGTCTCAAAGAGCGACGTCAGACGATAAAAAATGAAAACCTACCTCTCCTGGGAAGTGTCCCTTTTCTAATCAGACTCCACGTCATCGATCTTAGAGATCCGGGTTTCCGGACGGGTCTAGAAAACGAAAATTAATGACGTCCATGTCCGGTAAAGCGGCAACAACAGGTGCTCAAGGGAAAGGAGGTTGGAATCGTTGGGAAAAGCCCACGATTTCGAGAAAAATATTTCTTCCTGCCCAATATTTACCAAGAAAAGATTAATTGCGAAAGGTGGCATCAAGGACCAATATACTCTGGGGTGATGTAAGCATCTGTAGAAGGGGGCTTTCCTTACATACAGACGATGTTGCCACCAAGCAATATGCACTAGGGTTTGTTTTGACTGTTATTAATCGTCAAATTGTTGCCAGAGTTTGACGTTTTAATATTGGGTTTTGAAAAATTGCCATGACAAGTCCATTGAAACCACATAAGCGTCAAAAATGTATTGGATTTTTTGATCCAGTGTAGAAGTCTTCAGTTTGGGCTTTTTACAAGAAATTTTGTAGTCGTCAAGGAGAGGGTAACTCCTAAATACTCCAGTTACCTGTCGGATTTTTGAATTACAGAAATTGGTGAAGAAAGTAGAAATGTGTAACTTTTGAAATCAACTGCGGTTTCCTTGGCGATGAAATAATAAATCAATAAAAATCAAATATTATATTTTAAGGATTCTGCTTGAAGCATCAGTATTATTTTTGTTTTTTGTTGCTGAATTCGCGCTCTTTCCATTCTGCTCTATTTCTTCCTTATTAATTGAACACCAATTCTTGGTAGATACACCAATACTGAAAATATACTCACAAGGTTCATATTCATACCCAAGTTAATCGTTACTTTCCTTCAAAAAATTGTTGCATCAACTATTCTTTTTTACTCTGTAATTCTAATGTTATTTTTTTACACTGGCAATTCTAATGTTAATTTTTTACACTGGAAATTCTAGTGTTAATTTTTTTACACTGGCAATGCTAATGTTATTTTTTTACACTGGCAATTCTAATCTTATTTTTTTACACTGGCAATTCTAATCTTATTTTTTTTACACTGGCAATTCTAATCTTATTTTTTTTACACTGGCAATTCTAATCTTATTTTTTTTACACTGGCAATTCTAATCTTATTTTTTTACACTGGCAATTCTAATCTTATTTTTTACACTGGCAATTTCAATGTTAATTTTTTTACACTGGCAATTCTAATGTTATTTTTTACACTGGCAATTTTAATGGTATTTTTTTACACTGGCAATTCTAATGTTATTTTTTACACTGGCAATTCTAATCTTATTTTTTTACACTGGCAATTCTAATGTTATTTTTACACTGGCAATTTCAATGTTCATTTTTTTACACTGGCGATTCTAATGTTCATTTTTTACACTGGCGATTCTAATGTTATTTTTTTACATTGGCAATTTCAATGTTCATTTTTTTTACACTGGCAATTGCAATGTTATTTTTTTACACTGGCAATTCCAATGTTATTTTTTTACACCGGCATTTCCAATGTTACTTTTTTACACTGGCAATTCTAATATTATTTTTTATACTGACAATTCTAACGTTATTTTTTTATACTGACGATTCTAATGTTAAGTAAAATTGCTACAGATTTCTAAATTTGATTGCAATGCACTACCTTTAACATTATCCTGGCATCATTCTGTTTTTTTTATTCCTTTGCTTAAATCATTTTCATGTGTATGGAGCCAAAGCTTTCCAATAACTTCTAACTGAAATCGTGCCATTCCAAATCTATTATTTGTTTCAGTGGTTTAAATATGTATGATTGAATATCTAAAAACTATTTTGTAATTCTCGATAATCGAATGCGTCATTAAACGTAAAATGGGATCAATTGACACTTGCAAACACACTACCACAATGATATTCACTACTACATCTCTAATTAGACATTACAAAATTTAAAATCTAAACATTAAAAAAATTGCATCAGAATTCTAGAATAACAGCTCATGCGTATTTTCCTTGGTAATCACAACTGGAAAGGAAGAAAAACACCCCTATGGCGGAAAACATTTTTTATCGTCTCATTTATTGCATCTGAAACTATTATATATATTTTTTGAATAAAAAGTTCCTAGTAATTGATGAATTAAAAATCAGAGTATGGCATTATTTTAATATAAATAAAATTCATTCTTTTCTTTTTTCAAATCTGCTGAACAAATCGGTCCAATTCGTAAAATTTGGCGATTGGTCTTCACTTATCACCAAAACAAAAGCGCTAACAAACTCCAAATTAGAAAATTTAAAATCAGAATGGATGTTTCTTAGTACAGTTGAGTGAGTATGGATTGCCATTACTTTTATGCTTTAAAAATTGCATATTTAGCATTAAAACCTATTTTTAAAAAGAGGATAAAATACTCGTAATGAATGTGCATATTTAAAATTTTTCGGAAACTACTGTTCAAGCTACATTAACTTGCACACGGTTTAACCTAACAAAAGTCTATACGTATTTACAATAAATTGAAGGATGAACAGAGAAATCAAGTTAAAGATGTTCACAAATAATACTCTGTAAAATTAAAATTGTTCTTTTGGTGAAAAATAGTTCATGGAAGCGTTTGTAGGAGAAAAAAAATCTTATTTCTCTAAAAATACAAAAAAAGAAAGAAATTAAATGCTAAACATTAACGCATTCTGGTATGAAACTCTTTGGACTTGAATGTCTTAATGATGTGGAAATAGATTTTATAGTTGCTGTTAACAAGAAAATGGATAATATTTTTTCATCTGTAAAAAAAAAAAGATTTTTACTACGGTGCATACACTTAATTATATATAGTTTTAACCCTAGAATGCTAACCATTCATCTCCTGGATGAACGCTAACGGAATAACGTTGATTATTTTTCTCCTATAACGGTAAATAAATGAATCGTTCTACTCGGTACCTTTATCTGACCTTGGGAACTACAGATGAGGACATTCCTTTTCCCCGAAATATTTCTGCTTGTAGTATATCCAGAACAATAGTCGTCTCAGAGACGAATGGTTATCTGTCCCGTTAGTATTAAGAAGATATTTCTGTGTATGTTTGGAGATGAAGCATTTTTAAGGAGAAAATTTGTGGGGTAAGCCAGAAGCTATCCGCGAATTATTCAAAGAATTAAGTGAGGAAGATCATTCTACTTCTGAGAATGAGTCGGAAGATGGAGATTTTATTGAAGTTCTTCTAGCTCCATGGATGCAGAAGCGTCTCAACATATCAACTTTGCCCCGATCAACAAGGACTGTTATAAGTGAACTTTTAAAATTGAATTTAAACATTCAACGATCTGAACAATCCGAAATTTTTTTTATCCTACTTGACTATCAAGAGTTATGAAATCATCTGCAGGTAGTGTACTTTTATTTAAATTAGCTTTAAAAATTGATTTCAAATACACTTCGTCTAGGAGAGGAATTATCATTCTTGTCGGTTTTTTAAAGGTTACCTTTCTAGGGTTAAGGAAACAGAATATGGATCTAACTAAGCGAATTGAAGTGGGGAAATGTATTATTAGAATGTTTAGTGATTTTATTTCAGCTTATCTGATATATAAAGCGTGAAATTTCAGTTATATAGATAATAATTCGAGCATCCAAATCAGCTCAATGTATCAATCAAAATTAAGTTGCCAGTGCAAAAAAAATTATATAGCACACTTATTTTATTATTGGTCGCTAGGGCTAGCGAATTTTCAATCTTGCCATCAAACAAATGAAATAGCTTTGATGATTCATCCAAAAAATCATTCACCCACTCATCCCAACCATTAATTTTCATCAAAATCATGACAAGAAACTACATACGATAATCCCTCAACCCAAATATTTAACTGCAGTCCAATGAATTTTTACTGAATCTCATAATCTCTTCAACGCTACAATGTCATTCGCGTAAGTGTTTGCTCAATGCTAAGCGAGAAACGCCCTCTTTTACGCAGAAATGGATACTAATAACTGATACATCGCCCCTTAAGCTTGATTCGATGAATATATGCAGAAAAGTAACGACCCTGTCGTGTTTGCTGTTGATATGGGGGGTTGAGTAATCCTCTCTTAGCACGATTTGGTCAGTGTTTCTCAGGTATAAGTCCGGTCGTAGACTGACCGGCGTCGGAAGAAAATTGATTAGCCGACAACGTGGAGACATCATTTGTACACATGACACTCCCTCGTTTATGTGCTCTTATTTTCTGCATATAACTGGGGCATGAATTCTTGTATTTTTACGGATTTTCCTCTAAGGAGAGACTCATTTGAGCGTTGAATAATTTATGAGAAGCTTTGGATCGTATCTTGAATTGGTTCTAATAAGAGGCATATCATTTAAACTATTTCTTTCTGCTTACAAATGATGAAAGAAAGGCCTCAAATTATACTTGAAGATATATAATCAGCATGAAGAGAATGGCTTTATTACCAATGTCAATATTTAACTTCCATTAAGATGAATATAAATCTTTTTATATTCAAAATCGTAATATTAAAAAAAAGTGTAACTTTATTTTTCTTATATTCTCCTCAAACTAATATTAGCACGAGTAGAATTGCTTTAATATCAAGCTAACATCGTGTGTGTGTGTGTGTGTGTGTGTGTGTGTGTGTGTGTGTGTGTGTGTGTGTGTGTGTGTGTGTGTGTGTGTGTGTGTGTGTGTCCGTCCGTATAAAAGGCAAAGATTAAAATTTATTTGGTTGTATTATCCAATTAAATTATTTAGAATACTTATTTTCCGACATGGAATTCAGTTTTTATCATCTTTTTCAAAAGATTTTTTCTTGAGCAAATTCAAAGTATTCCATTAAAATAATCCTATTTTAAATATAATGAAGTAACGTTATTTTTTATATTTAAATTCAAGGCGTTAAAAACATAATGTTAATTTTTTATATTCACATCATGCTAATTAGAATGAGAAGAATTACTTGAATACCGATGAAAATATTTAACTTCCTGTAAAAGTGTAATAAAAATTCCACTTAAAGGACAAAAAAAAATTTTAAGCAGTTACATTAAGTTGAAAATTATGTAATCATTGTAAAATATTTCAAATAAGTAATTATTTTCTATCATAAAAATGAGCATATATCATTCGGCGAAAAAGTTTTTTTCTTGAGCAAATTCAAATTATTTGATTTAAAATAATTTCATTTTGAATATTAAGAAGTAATGTTATTTTCATATTGAAAATCCTACCGTTCAAAATTTATTCAAATAATTATCAAGATTGATTAATGAAATTGTCATAATTACCAAACTTAATTAAATTGTTATTAATTAATTAATCATAATTATCAAAATAACTCAATTTCGAATATAAAAAATGATTTTTAAATATAATTATGTTTACAAAATTTTTATATCTGCTTATTTTGCTTTAATATTAAAGAGCCCAGAAAATAACTTTAAAATTTAAAATGTGTGGAATGTGTGGATCTAATCCTTTTGCCTTAAAAGGATATTTAACTATCCCCATAAGGAGCAAACATTTTTATTATTTTCGTGATAGAATTTGTATGTGTTTGAAATCACTATTATAATAATAATGCATTAAACATATTTTTACCCAGTTGCTCTTTTACAATTAAAACAGCAAAAAAATTACAAACAATAACAAAAAGAACAACATTTTGTATATTCTGAGGAAAGGAATGAAAATGTTTGAGTTCATATGAATCGCATTTAGCGTTTGAGATATACATATTTTCTTATAATATGGTTTAATCTCCAGATTTTCATGTCTCACTCATGATTTCTTTGCAATACAACATTTTTCTCATGATTACTTTGTACTAAAACGTATTTCTTATATTGTCCTTGTACTATAACATTTTTCTCATATTTTTCTTGTACTATGACATATTTCTTATATTTCCCTCGTACTATAACATATTTCTTATATTTGCCTTGTACTATAACATATTTCTTATATTTGCCTTGTACTATAACATTTTTCTTATATTCCCCTTGTACTATAACATTTTCCCCATATTTTCCTTGCACTATAACATTTTTTTATAATTTCTTTGTAACATAACATTCATTCCTGCATTAATCATCACAAATGTCGTACTGATGGTTACACTGAGAGAATAAGTGAGAAAGTTTTTTTTCTGTTTTTAGTGCTTATTAGAAATAAAATATTCTTAAAAACGTTCTCATTAGAATATTAAGTTTAATTTTCAGAACAATGCTTATCTATAAAAAGCTTGTATTAAGTGAATCTGTCGAAAATACGGCCACTCAAACTACCTCTCCAAAATTCATTCGAAGCAACATTAAAAAAAATAACTCGAATTAATATATTCTATTTAATATATGTGCATATAGAAGTTCAAAACAATCGGATTCTTAAGAATTGTCACTGCAGATTCAAGATATTTGTTTTTCTTTTTTAAAAAAAAATAATAAATATCCTTGAAAAATTCCTTGTTCGTTTTCAAAGCAATATTTATCCACAAAAAGCTTGTATTAAGTGAATTTGTTGAAAATACAACTACTCAAATTCTCTGTCCAAAATTTATTCTCAGCAACTTTAAAAATATAACCTGAGTTAAGTTATTCTATTTAATATATGTGTAAATAACAGATAAGAATAATTTGATCCTTAAGTAGTTTAACTCAAGATTCACTTTTATGACTCTTTTGTGTATATCATAGCACTCATTTTTGCAATGATTGCATTAGAATTGGTATAATAATAGTTACATACATAACATAAATAAAATCTTATTCATGTTTTAGGTTTTATTTCTAGAAAAAATAAATATTTTTAAAAGCTCTTACCTATCTTTATGTCAAAGCTTATCCTCAAAATTCATGCATTAAGTGATCTACGGAAAATAGTCATTCGAAGCTCTCTCTCCAACATTCATTCTCAACAACATTAAAAATGTAACCTGAGTTAATTTATTCTAAATAAATAAGCACGTGGCATATATGTTATTTTAACTACAGATTCAAACTCCTTTATTTATACTACTATTATAAATGTGAAAGTTTGGATGGATGATGTGAGCCAATCACGCCAGAACGGCTGAAGGAAATTGGATGAAAATTAGCACAGCTATAGATTATAGTCTAAAGAAGAACATAGGCTAATTTTTATTCCGGTTAATTAAGTGGTTAATTTTTTATTTATTAAAAACTAAATTTTCAGCCAAAAAATAAAAAAAGAATCTGAAAACATCTGCCCGAACTTTTTGAATCGTTTGTTTTTATTTAACCGTTTTTCATTTTAACAATAACTTACCATTCCAATGGAATTCTTTGGGATTGATTTGTTCTTTCGTGGATTTCTCGGCAGAAAGACGTTTTCATCACTGAAAAGTTCAGCTTTTTTGTATAAAATTTCTTAAATCGTTTCCTGCTCATAAGAAAAATTAGTTGAACCCAGTAAGTGTACTTATTCTTTCCAATTTCTACTTAAGAAAAGCACCAGTCTATAATAGTGAAGTTATTAAGAACAGGTGTATTCATGTTTTTTCTTACGCTGTTGTGTTAATATAATCCGATCTTTCCTGTTCATTTCTCTTGATTTTTTTTCAGATGTACGTATTCCTTTTGCCTACTTTCATTATTTCCGATTAAATTTTTTGGGGTGCATTCCATATTACTGCATTTATTGATTTTTTCTATGTTTTCATTAATTTACTGCAACGTTCATCAAAACCTTATGATTGGAAATGCTATTGCTTTCGTTCAAGCCATATTCGGCCATTTCACTAAAATTTGGTGACATTTTTGGACGAAAATGACTGTATATTAAATCTGTTCTATTATGCGTTATTGTAATTAAATTATATTTGTGTTAGGTATATATTTTTCATATATGCTTATAGCAGTATATTTCCATTAGCAAATAATGTAGAATTCCGCCAGATTTTCTCAAATTTCTCTAGCGATTGTTCGTTTGCACCCGGCAAACAGAAAAGTACCTTCATAATTTTTAAGTAGTATTTTCCTCACGCTTATGAGGTTAGACGTAACATGTTTTCGACCGGTTATTTCAAACGATTCTGTTTATTTTCGTAGTGTATGATAAATTAAAAATTAAACATTGTTAAGTAATAAATCTTTCGATTCCTTCAGAAGTGCTTTTGAATAAAAATAAAACAGCTTAATTAAAATTAAAATTTTCTAATCTGCCTTACGTTATCCCAACTGGCGCAAAAATTTCATTCCTTTGCTTTGCTCCAATTGACATTGAAAATTTACAGTTTTGATAACAGTTCAGACTGACAGTTCTCACATATACACATGAAAATTTCCACGCTCGCGAAGTCGCGGGTAAAAGCTAATTTATGCATAGCACTCATTCCTGCAATGATGGCATTAGAAGTGGCATAATAATAATTACATATATAACATCGAAGAAATCAGTCTATAATTTTTGGTTCCATTTCTTGAAAAGATAGATATATATTTTTTAAATCCCTTGCCTATCCTCAAGGCAAAGATTAACCTTAAAAATCCTGCATTAAGTGATCGATAAAAAATGAAACCACTCATACACCATTTTTCAAATAATCCTCAGCATCTGATTCACTCTGTCGATACAGGCACTTAGAAAAAGATTTACTTTGGATTCCCACTTATCCCCTTAAAAGAAACTCCGGGCACCAGCTTCCATTTTCACGCCTCCACGACCCCCTAAGGAGAAACAATTCAACAATTCTATTGCTTTTAAAGTTTGATATGAGGACGTATAAGCACACGCGAGGACTCAGTCTAAAGACCCCTGGCATCCCAAGGGACATTCAGCAAATGTCCAGTGTAATCCTTTAAAGACCAAGAAATCCTGAAGTAGATGGATTCGATTTCCTTGGCGTGCCTTGCCTTGCTTTGCAGAACGTCGAAGGATGATTTTATTGGCTCTTCATTCTGATTTGGCGTCCAATTCGTTGACAGATGTGATCCTGTTGGCGTCTTTTCGAATGGCAGATGTAGAGATCTTTTAAAGCCTCGACGGTAAATAAAAAGAAAGGGTCAGTGTTTTTATTTGCTGCCTGTTGCTGGATAATGTTGTCCTGTTCGTTGAATGACCTGAAGGTTTTAGCTTTCATGAGGATTATTCATAGTTATCAATTGTTTTTATTCTTTGCAAGCTGCCTTTGGCGACCAACTAGTTTATTATTAAACTTATCATGCTCATTTAGTTTCATTTAAATATTTTATGCATTTGATGAATGCATAAAATATTTACTGCATGAATATTATCTAATGAAGCGTTGAAAAAAATTGTTTGACGTTGAAAATAGCTTTATTTAATTATCAATAAAACATACGAAAAGAAAAATAATGAAAAAGTTTTATATTTTGATTTTTTTACGGAACCATATATGGGCTCGTATATAGTATAGAAAACAGTTGAAAAGTGGAAAAATTATTATCCGTCAAGAAAGATGAGTATATCGATTCCATGAAAATAATTTTTTTTGGCAAAAAGTACTTACACTTTACTCTGTTATCGTTTTTGGCCCAATTCTGCTTTTTCACCCACTTGTACAAAAGTGAGGTTATTTCAAAATGTCGTAAAATCATAGACATTTTTTTGCGTTCTATTATTACTAAATATATATTTGATGGATTAGAATTGTTTGAAATTTTTATTATATTTAATTTGGAAATAAATTTGAATCAAAATTGCAATACCATATATGGCCCATATGCGGTAAAGGGTTAATTCCTCAACAAAAAATTGTGACTGATGATAATGCCATATTAATTCATTTAACCCTTCACCTATTATGTTAACTGTATACATGAACCTTTCTATGCGAGTCAAATTCCTTTACATCGTAAAACTTAACTATCCGGTAAATATATCTATCCGCGCATTGTTTTCTGCAATATTGTTCCTTCATTTTCTTACACTTGATTTAAACTGCACAGATGTTTTTTAAAGTCTTTTTTTATCTTAATTTTCAACAATGTTTGAAAATTGCCTAATTAAATATTTGAACTTGCAAACAGTTATAAAAGCTATTTGAAATGCATTGCAAAAATGAAAGGTGTCTTCGAAAAGTATGAAAAAAAAAGTAAGAAATTTGCACCATGCAAAAATAAAAATTACTTTGCAGTTAAATTAATGCTATTAAAATTATATTTTTTTGAATTTTAAAATGGTGTAAAAGTAATTTGAGAACAATAACAATTTTCTAAATTATTCCGAAAGAACATAAAAAATAATTCGATTAAATTTTGATTAATCAAATTTTTTTAAAGGCTCCAAGCTGCGATTGTTAGCAGAAAATGGCTATCTCAAAGTAATTAGCAAAAGACTCGTTATGAATAATAACTTGTACTAAATACTACGATACCTTAGAAATGTAAAAATATTAAAAGAAATCTTTATCAACCATTTGTAAATTCTTTAACTTTTGTTGGTCGTTGCTTTCTAATGCAAAAGTTGGATAGTTAATGAACATAGCAGCCATAATAATCCCTATTTGTACGATTTAGTTCTGTGGTAATGGAGGTGACAGCTGTAAGTTGTAGTTGTTGTCTTTCTTTCTAAGCATGTGGTTCTTTCTTTCTTTCTTCCTTCTACCAAACATAGTAGCTATAGGTCAAACGTTCTCTGGCCTATAGAACTCTGATACACATTCTTTGTTATTGTTAGAAACGGGGATATTTATGCAATTATTGTCTTTATTTTAAATTACAAGAAGTTAAGACAAATCAATATTTATTTTAAAAAAATCTTTGGTTTCAAAAAAATATTTTTGAAACCAAAAAAAGGTTCAACAGTTTTAAAATGTAGAAATATAACTGAATAAAGATATTAAGATATATTGTTTGCTTTATATTCTTATCTATATTATTTTGCTCTATATTCTGATGGGATGCTTTAACCACTTTCGCTATAAAGACATGCCACGCACGTCGAGATGCTTTTGTTCCAAAAGCGCAAGCGACGTGTAGGTAATTAATACCACGTCCATAGGTAATTACCACGTAGGTAATTAATACCACATCAATAGGTAATTTTCGCAGAAACTAAAACGACGTGACCTTCCCGTCGACTAACAGCTGCATCGTTTATTATTCGAGCTGCAGTTCCAGAGTGCACGACATAGCGTAGCGTGGCGTATCTTGGGGATATTTTGTAGTCTATAGGGTATATTGTATGGAAATTCTTGTAGACTGCCACACATCTTATTATAACCTTGAAAAATTACATAATAGACTTTTTTATTCTAGTCTTATCAACCCATATGATAAAATGAATAATAACGAGAATTTTAGAAATATTGCTTCTGCAAGTACGAAGAGAAAGCGATTATTTATTACGCCTATTCGATCGAAAAATATCGAAAGTTAAATCGTAATCGTAAGTTCAACGACCACGGAAACCTAAAACCAACCAATCAAGTTTCTTTGACGTGTATAACATCTTCTTTTATAAAACCTCGAGTCATAATATTGTCTGGTTCTTTATTCCACTTTGGAATTCAAAATTCAATTCGATGGCAGATTCGTTCCCATATCTTTCTCCCTGAATGACAGATAGAATGGAAAGCTAATAAAAAAAGAATAAATCTGTATAGGCACTTGCTGCCTAATCTTAAAGGTCCGTTTTGAAAGTCAAATTCGAAAAATGTGTGCGTTAAATTTATTTTTATTCTAACAGATACTGTCGCTATTTCTTCTATTTTAGAATTTTTTAAAACCACAACCACAAAAGTAGTCTACTAAATTTTAACATAAAACCCCTATTTACAAATATTTATATTTGTCTATTCAGGATTCACCTTTTTATACATAGAAATCTCTTATGACGGTATTACTCGACAGAAACTAGAATTGATTACGTCATAAAATCCGTTTAAGTCTGGAAGAGATAAAACTTTTAAAATAAATAACATAAACACATTTCTTGATAAAAAATTTTGAATCATATTAGTAGAATTTTGTCCTTTTATATTTTGAGGAAACAAGCATTAGATACTTCGATATAGCGTTCATATAAAAAAGTTAATTAGCTGTATAAAATAATATCTATCCTTTTTTACAATAAGTTTTTTTTTTTACTTTCTTTGGTAACATGTTTTAATTTGAACGAAAATTTTTACTACTGCTGACAAAAGGAATTTTAAAAATAAAACAAAATAAAATCAATTCAACTAATAAACAAAATAATTATTCAGATGATGTGTTTAGTTTTTTAAAAATTAAATTAAAGCATCTAACGATATTAAAAAACTACATAAAATCGATTCAACTAATAAACAAAATAATTAGTCAGATGATGTGTTTAGTTTTTTAAAAATTAAATTCAAGCATCTAACGATATTAAAAAACTACATATAAATTTTTGTTATTATTGCTTGCCTTTAATATATTCACTAAAAGAATGCATAAATTGTATATCATGCGCTTATAAACTTAAATCGATTAATCCATTATTCATTTTAAAAAATTTGTTACAATTTTTTCAATATAAAATTCAACAAGTTTAATAATGCAGAAGTAAAAGCGTTTTTACTTTTAATTAAATTAGCAAGTTTCTGAATACCATTGCATAATCAAGGTGATTCAACAAATCTTTCTAAATAAAATGTTGAGGTATTTCAACATATTAGACTACATCTATTTCATTTAACTAAGTAATTTTGATTTTACCAATACCAAAATTGATCATGCAGTTTAATAAAAATTGCTTAGCTAAATGAAAGTACATATTTTTATTGGAAGGTTGATGAATCTCGTTTCTTCTGAATAAAAGTATTGACATTTTCTTTTCTTTTAATAGATATTTTTTAAAAAATATTCTGCTTTTACCTCTTTTCATTTTTGATTTTCCAGCTCAATACACAAATCTTCTTTGATTTGTGGTGACATTATGTTTGAAAAACAGTCATTTTTTGAGTATTGGACAGCATTTAAAATTTTTATCGGGTTTTGAAGAAACTTTGTCTACCGGAATTTCGTTCAGTTATTTCTAACTACTTTTTTTCATGTTAATTAGGGCTCAATAAATAGTTAATTTTTTCTTAATGATATGCATATAAAATATTTTACGAATGTCATTCAATTCCTATTATTAGTTCACACTCTTCCTATAAATATTTATGTATAAGTATATTGCCAATAACATATTTTTCATTCATGCATTCAAGTTCAAATAAATTTTTTTAAACTTGTACTTGATGCCACTTGATGTTAATACAGTTTTTTTCAAATATTAATTCATTAATTTGATTAATTTTATTTAAGTAAACACTAACTTTCAGGCCAAAAATTTTCATTTTTTCACCACCAAATAAGTTGAGTAAAACCAGTTTGTTTTCTTTCGATGCTTGAGGTTAGGCTTTACATGTTTTCAACCGATTTTTTCAAACGATTCTGTTTGATTCGGATTTTTTAAATTCATTCTATAGTACTTTTGAATTCTATAGTACTTTCTATAGTACTGGTGTAAAAAATTCATTCATTCGCATTGCTCCAATTAGCGTTGAAAATTCACGCGTGCGTAGTGTGTTCTGATTTGTTTTCAACGGATACGGACGATTTTGTTTTAGCCAGACATAATTTTTTGATAGATTATTTGTATTAACTCTAATTATTTAATAAAAAGTAACTGAAATAAAATGCTACTTTGTTGACCTTAGTAATAATTGGCTTAAAAATAAATACTTTTTTTATATTGCTTGTTTTTGTAACTTGGGTTTCCATGCGTTGAAAGGTAATAAATAAATATCTGAGCAATATAGAAGGGTCTTTCGTATAGAAACAGTTCCATGTTGGGCTATAGAGATCTAAAATGATTGATAGACTTCTCAGGTAGATAGGGAACCAATATATAACAACCGTGGACAATAAAACGTAATTGATTTCTTAATCCCCCAAGCATTCTTTGTACCACAGACCCACCCCACCACCCTTAAAATCTCCTACAAGATGTACAACACGCATACCCGAAAATTCTAGAGAGATATAGACAAGAAGATAAATTGGAGTTGGTCCACCAAAGTAGTCATTGTCTTTCATTTCAGTCGTTACCTTGGCAACCAATTGTGGGTTTCCTTCCCTTATCTCTCGTCTCATGCCTCTTATGATCCAGTCCCTTTGTCCGGTGTCTTTGTGCCGATTCCAGTGCCCGTGCTTCAGGGACGAAGACAAAGGCAAAATGACCATCTTGTCCAAGAACGTATTTTTTTCCATAATAGAACCGAAACTGGAAAGACAACACTTGATGATTGTTTGGGAGAACCACCAATCCAATAGTGGATTGTTCCACTCGGATAAAGAAGGTTTCTGATTACATTTTCAATCATGAAGACTACCTTGGCAGAAATTGGAGCGAAATTTTATTTATTTCGTAATCAGCATCCAATATTATCGTGATCCAATAGCTAATTTTTAAACTGGTAGAGACAGGAATTTACTTGGAAATTGGTAAAATGTTTTTAAATCATTTATAAAAAAAATATATATTGTGTTGTTTTAGTCAATAAATATATTCCTGAAAAAAAATTTAAACATATTTGTATCACCTCTTGGTACTATTAATTAAATTTAATAACATATTTTTGACACAATAACATTTTAAATAAAAGAAGTTTTATTCCTCTGCGTTTAACAAAGTTTCAATTATAAAGCATTGAATTATTCATCATTTTTAGATAACTGCATCGACTTTTTCAAAGAATATCTTCAGATTAACTGATTCGGCTTCCTCAAAGTGACAGTTGATAGGTTTAAGGTAGTGAAATTCAAAGCTTCATAACGGATTTTTTTTCTATTACAAAAGTTATTAAAGAAATATTTTTCTTAATAACTTTTTTATGTAAGTAATATGCATTTTCTTAATAACTTTTGTTTTGTAAAGTTTTAAAAAGTAATTTTTTCAATTACAAATGTTATTTAAAGAAACGTACTAAATATCTCTAATAGGACAAGAGACTAAATGAATAAAAATTTAGATTTCGCTTTGTTGGTATTTTTCAAAAAAGTGAATTTTTTTTTAAACTAAAATATAAAATATAATCATTACATTGTTTGGGGGCATTTTTATTAAAAGTATCTTCCTCTAAAAATTTATGAATTAGGCACTAGATCACTATTGAAATATACGCTCACATTTGGACAGTATATTAACACAAATACAATATTTCAAAACATCGTCCACTACATTTATATTCTTTTTCAACAAATAAATTTTGATGTGAAATTTCGTTAAAAATTCTCACTTTTTTTATAGGTTAAAAGATTTGACTTTATATTATCTCTTAACATTAATTAGACTTGGAAAAAATACAAGCTATTGCATTTCCTTTGCTTTTGAAATTATGCAGTGCCACTTTCGCGCCACTCTCCTGTATACCATCAATTCGTACAACGAGAGAGAAAATTATGATTAGCCCCTACATAGCATTATAAACAATACATTTTCGTGAGTTTTTTTCCCGTAGATGAGCAAATGCACATACTTATCTCTTATTTATATGTATGCAATAGTGAATTTACACACTAGGTAACTGCCTAAAATAAACTTGGATGGTGAAGAACTGCAAATAGATCAATTTAAATATTCTTATTCGTTTTGTTGCTAAATAAACTAATAAAAAAACAAATTCGGCTGTTTATGAAACAATAAAAGGCAGTACTAGCTCTTTGCCAAGCATAATTGCTTAGACTGCTATTTGTTCCAAGAGGGGGAAAACACTTCATAATTAAGAATGAAAAGTTTCCGGCATGGTGATTGTTTTTGGCCACCTCTATTGCTATATGAAAAGGTGGTTTGGATTAAACCCCATTGATGATGGAACATACTTCCTTAGGGAGAGGATTGTACTGTGACCGGTGATGGCCCTTAAAACTCGGCCACAATTCCCGACAGTGGTGCTTTTGTGATGGTTTGGTTGTTCAAGTTTATCCTTATGCCTTTGGGGGGAAGAAGTAGCTTGTTTGAGATTAGGTTTCTTTTTATGTTGTTACGGTTACTTGGTTACTTAGTTGTTATGTTAAAAAATACCGAAAATCTGATTATATTGGATGCAAAAATGAATGGTCGCTCATTATCAAAAATAATAAAATAAAAAAAGCTTAAATTTTTTGGTAATATTTCTGAATTTTTTTATTTAAAATAAACAATAAATCTTTTAAAGTTTAAAATTTGAGGAATTATAAAATCAAATAGGCAGAAAAAGAAAGGTGTAATAATATGCACTGCTTAAAACTTAAAATATTTAATTCCATCTCTTTATCTATTATACGCAATTAAAATAATTCTTTTGATTAATGTGCATCTGAACAATTACTTATAATTTATTACTATGTCTAATAAGATATAGGATCACATAAAGCAGTTAATAAGTACTGCTTTATGTGATCCTATATCTTAATTTTATAATGCAAAGTAATTTTTATAATGCAAAAGTTTAGCATTTTTATGATAGTAAATGCCCTGGATTTTTAGCTTGTTGATTAATGCATTTTGTATTCATTCTGTGAAACCTACATTTTAAAATCCAAACCCATTTTCCTCACGAATAGCTTACTTCCCATCGGTTCATAAAAGAGACATAAAACCAAAACTTTCCATAGAAAGATACATTTTAACCCACTCGGAGAAAATTTAAATGCATAAAAAAAGAATCCCGCTCGCATTCCTTCAACTCATCCTTACTCAAAAATGCAAGAAGCGTCACGATGAATCAAAAATGGAGTGAAACAAAAGCAAATGACATCGATACCATGCAATATTTTCTTAAAAGCATTCTCAAAATACACGTGAATCGAACACTTGAACATGGGGAGGGGGGGAGAACATCCTAAGCGTAACGTGATGAGGTATCTATTTAAGATGCAAAGTTCAAAGCACAAAGCTTTTAGGGTCGAATGTCGGGAAGAACTGCGTGACAAAGCTCCACTAGTATTGTTTTGCTTCATGAAGAAAAAAAGGGCTGCTTTTTGCTGGATTCCTTTAGGCGAGCAAGTCGGCGGTTTTCTTGTTATTTTTATTTATGACTCTAAAATTGGATAGAAAACGTTTCGAATTGCATTTCGAAGAAAAGAAAAGTCGATTTTAGACTTTTCTCTTTTATTTATATAGTTTGAGCGGAAAAGTGGAATAATGTCTTTCGATTTTCATTATGAAATGAAACTCATTTAATAATGTGTTGTGTTTAGTCATTTAATACTTTTGATTCACGTAATAGACATTTAATAATATCGTTAATGCTACTTTTATGGCCAAAATGAGTATTAGAATTCTATTTCGTAAGAAGTTTACTGACAAGGGCTGTTCATAAATTTATTATGTTAGAACGGAATGTTTTTGAGATCAACAAAAATCCGTAGGTGAAAAATAAACATTTTATTGTTTACACTAGCATCTCCAAAAATCAGTTTTTAATAACTTGCATAATCTGATGAAAAAAAATAAGTTAATGACTACAGGAAACAAGACCTAGTAAAGTGTCATTTTGAGCACGTCATTATATGAAATGAAATAAACAGGAAACGCGATATATTTTTTTTAACAATAAATGGGATACAAAGTTTTTTGGGTCATTTGCAATACTAAGGAAACTCATTCAATGAAACAATTAAAATGAATAGAAATATAATTTAACTTGCACGAGCACGTCGTGCTTGGCTGTTCAAGAAATGATGTTCCGACATGATACATTGAAATATGCATAGCAGATTTCATTTTAATCTTTTTCATTCGATTCCTATTCATATGAAACCTAATCTATTACTATGCAAGATTTTTTATACTTATTCTCCTGGAATATGTATTTATAAATTAAAAATCATTTTTTCTATCAATATAAATCAGAAGGTCACTCTCTGAAGGTCACTCTCTCTCTCTCTCTCTCTCTCTCTCTCTCTCTCTCTCTCTC
>JAOUZG010025578.1:5264936-5285798 GCA_026289955.1 Argiope argentata
TATATGTATATGTATATGTATATGTATATGTATATATATATATATATATATATATATATATATATATATATATATATAATCTTGTTCAAATTTCAATCGTTAATAAAATACTTTTTATTCATCCACTCAAGAACAAATAGAATTTTTTTATAAATTTGTAGTGGATGACAATTGATAATACAGTTTTTCCAAATATTTATTTATTAAAGTTAGTTCATTTCCAATACTTTAAATAGTTTTAGAATTTTTCAATGAAAACAGAAATCAACAGGCAGTAGCTCAATCGGTAAAATGCGAGGATTTCAGTATTTTTTACGTGAAGTTGAAGAAATGCGAGTTCAATTCTTGTGACAATCAATACATTTTTGCTTTAAGTACACGTTTTATCCAAAGGGTTTTTGAGAATAAGTATTAAAAGTATTAAACATTATGCTCCAAGATTATGTAATTCTGGTTGTTATTTAATGCATTATCAATCATTCAATTTCTTTCGAAAGTAATGTATCTTCTAGTACTGAAATTCATAGTTTTAGGTCTATATTGTAATTCATTTTATTATGTTAAAACTTCAATTATTAAAAAATGTTATTTCTCAACTTAAAAATCGTATACTTATGTCATTTGCATATAAAAAGTTTTCAAAAAAATCAGAATTTAAATAAGTTTTTTGAAAATTCTAAAACCGTTTGGATAACTTGCTCCGAAAAAAATTGTATCTTTAAAGGAGAAAATTTTAAGAATAAATTTATAAAAAGATTGAAATGAAATCTACTATGCATATTGCAATGTATCATGTCAGAATATCATTTCTTGAACGGCCTAGCACCGCTTGCTCGTGCAAGTTAAATGATATTTTTATTCATTTTCATTGTTTCATTGAATGAGTCACTTTAGTATTGCAAACCATTCAAAAAAACTTTGTCTCGCATTTATTGTTAAAAAAAATATCACATTTCCTATTTATTTCATTTCATATAATCACGCGCATAAAATGATATTTTTTTAGGTTTTATTTGTGGTAGTCATTGATTTTTTTTGAGAAAGAGCTCTTGTAAATGTGATGGCAACGCGTTATTAAAAGCTGATTTTTTTAGATGTTCGTGCAGATAAAAAAAATTATGTTTTTTGCTTACGGATTAAAATATTTATTTTTTGCCTTCGTATTTTTGTTGTCGCCAGAAAACCTAATTCCCAAAACAGTACCATTTTCTGACATGATAAAAAATAAGTATTTTCCTTTTTATTCAAGTTTAAAAAGTTTATTTGAAGCTAAATTTACCGAAATTGTTATTAAATCTTCTGTTCGCGAATAGTGAGCAATACGCATATTGAAATTGGTCATCAAATTGCAGCTTTTGGAGAAACTGTAAAACTTGTTTCCTTGTTGAGATACAGTGTGCTTACTGAAATTAACATTACAGGATGCAATCTGCATTATTTTCTCAACATTGCATTAAAAAATGCAATATTTTCTTATAGAGGAAATAGTGCATTTTTAAAGACAAACTTCTTTCAGATAAAATTAATTTAACATTTATATAAAATTGTAAATGTAAGAAAATATAATTAATCTCTTATACAATGAAACAGCAAATAAGCTCAAATAAAACAATGGGTATTTAATCTTTTGATATGCTTATTACTAATAAGGCAATGAAATTTCTACAAAATTATCAAATTTTGCTCAGGACCTATCTTTATTTTGTTGATGTTGATTCTACATAGGCAAGCACAAAAACACAATCTAGAAAACTGGGGGGGGTGTCAAATTTAAAATTGATAATTGCGTTGATTTTTATACTAATTTTAAGTAGTAATAAATATTTTAAATATTATAATAGATTAATTTTTCAGTTGAATTTACTATTTTATAATCACTAAATTTTCGTCTAATGATTATATAAAAAAACAAGCCTGAAAAGATATATAATTTCAAAAAGAAAGATGAAAAAGGATTCCATTTAATTTCCGAGGATTAATTCAGACGATTTTAATTTTAAAATATCAATTTCGCTTCATTTCCAGACTCTATGATTAAAAAAATCATCTAAAAAATATTTTTTATCTTAACAATTTTTTGTACAAATTAGCCGAATAAGTTAAAAGCTATGAAAAGTTGAAGAGAAAGTGTATAGACGTCTAATCCATGTTACAGAGCACGAATTGCATTTCTCCTTTTGTCGGTTTCTGATCTCATGGCCCTGGTCAAATGGAGTGGCATTAAAAGAAGGCCTGTCTCATAAAATATCGACGGCTATTACACTAACCGCAAACCACGCGAAAACAATTCAGAGGAGGCCTGTTGAAAAAGAGTCGTCTGACAGGGAACACGAAACGGCCATCATCGAATGGCAACACCCCCTCCATCCCGCCCATTCTGGAAAGCAATAAAAACGGAGTCCGATTTTGGAGTCTTGACAAACGATTCTTTTTCGCCTTGTCGGTTTTTTACCCCACTGCTATACCCCAAAGACTTCCCCTTGCCCCTCCCTTAACTGTTCTATTCATTTCACCACTCCTTTTCTACTTCGGAACTTTGCTGGCTTTTCTCAGTAGTTGGCCATTCGAAGTATTAAATTGAATTTTTACGAAGAAATAAACTTTTTCTTTTATTTAGAGTAAGAAAGTAATATATTATCATAATGAGTTGGGGAAAAAATCGTAGCTTGATTTATAGTTATAAACTGCTGTTGAAAGAAAAGAAAATTCACGGTGAAAATAATTCTTTTTTTTTCTTAAAGTTTATTAATTGTTTATTTGGTATTAATCATGACGTCCCAATTGTTTTTTACACTTATAAGAGAGTTGATTTTTTTGCCTATCACAAGAACAAAAATATAGATTGGTTAAAAAGAATTTTTCTTGCTAATAATAATGGAAAAAACCACACTTGTAAAAATATACAAAAATTTAGATTTTTTTTCAAAATTATGGTGAAAAATTTTTAAAAATAAATCACTGAATAAAATGTTTAAATTTTATAAAAATTTCATTATATTTTTGAAATAATATTAAATTTTAATGACTTCAAAATATCTTTCTTATTATACTCGTTCTGACTTGATTTTCCTCAAACTATTATAATATCTTCTTATATTTTACAAGTTTGTTTTGAGTTACACAAAATTGGTTTAAGTATTATAATTTTTATTCTTAATACAGCAATAAAAATAGAATTAATTTTAGTTTCAGTTTTGTTGTTTTTTAATTTTTGTTCATTTATTTCACATTTCCTTTCTGTAATAGGTTTGTTGTTCACAAATTCTGTACAAGATGGCACTTTTTCACATGGAATTAAAATTCAAATTAAATCAGCTATTGATTCGCAATTAAGTACTGAAAATAATGAAATACTATATGGTGATCAAGAATATACAACTCTGCAAAAATACAAGATTATAACAAATTAGAAACAGACTGATTAAAAATATGTTTGAAAACTTTGGAATCATAAATAAAAACATAAAAATGAAATGTACAATTGTGTTGCCAACTATAATTTATTTTATTTCGTATTATTTTCAAGTATATAATACTAAATAACATCATTAACGGCGAAAAAAAAGACAACTCCCTAAAATGAATTCAAATCAGCTCGTTGTTTAAAAAGTTTTTTTTATTAATAAAAAGTATGAGATTTTTTTTAATCTCTCTCTCTCTCTCTCTCTCTCCCATATTGTTCCATGTAGTGTGTAGTTTGCAATTTGCACTTACAAAAAATTGTAATAAACTAACATTCCATTATAATTTTGTAGTCATCAAATAACAAATTGAAATTTTAAATAACTATATCCCCTATTAATAATATCAGCTGATGAGTAAAATAATCTGGAAGAGAAATTTTTATTTATGAATAATATATATTTAGAAGCTTCATTCTTTATTTAGGTTGCATTGATTTTTAACTGAAAAAGTCTTTTGTAATAGCATCTATATTTTTTATTATTTATCTGTTACAAAATTTTTAATCATTGGAGTCTGTTTCTGTTGTCTATACTTAAAAAACATATATAATCCAATTTATTTACCAAAAAAATTGCTTTTATGAAATTGGCTCGATCTGATTACCGCCATTTAAGAGAGAATCCATCCACTGTATATCATAAATGATTGAGTCTTCTAAGCCGCGAAACTAAAGGGATGAAAAATAGACGCCATTACACAACTACGCTTCAATTCCATTCATCTAACCACCAGGGACAACTATACATTATCGAATAGGGAGGCAATAGAAATACATATGTATCGTGGGAACTCGTTGCCCACTCCCCCACCCTCTGTTGACGCCTTAATGGAGACTTTATGAAATACTGAGGCCATTAGAGGCATTTTATCACCCACAATTAAATCACGGCTAGCGAAATCCGCGCGACATTTTTACGGCCATCGTAAACGACTGGGGACTGCGACGATAAACAGCGATCCCCAAAAATCCGGAGATTTGCACCCGAATCTATTTTATACAGCGATTTCGGGAATGTTCGGGGATACTCGGAAACAGATGTTCTTGTAAAGGACATGTTCTCACCTTTCTTAGAAAACCGCCAACAACTAAGAAGGAAAAAGTTGGAGGCGATGGATTTTTCACAAAGGAACCTTAATGGTGGTGGGTGTTGAGTTGCTTCTCCGTGTATCTGTGGTGAAGAATATATCAGAGTAATGATGTGGGGTTTCTTTTTATTTAGTGTTCAAAGTGGTGTCATATTTTATAAAGGGTGCTGGTTTTTCATTTGTGGTCCATTCAAGGATTAATGGTTGGGCTTGTAGGGGTAAAACGTCATTATCGGCTATATATGCACCTTTTATTCACTTTGTGTTATTTGGGGATTTTCCTTTTTATTTTATCAAAAAAAAAACCCTATTCTATTCAGAAATATTGATTTTTTTTATTTTCTTTAAAAATTTTTATATAATAATGATGTTTATTAATAATTGCTGGATGATTTGATTTCTATAAACACATGCTCTTTATTTCATATATAATATTTGAAACTTCAATTTTTATGTTGCTGTTGTTACTAATCCCAGATGGCCCAGCAGTGCTAGACGTTCTCCATAAAACCCACTATTTCCAAAAAAGCCATAAATAAAACTGAGTCTTTGAGTATGTCATGCTTTGTAAAATTTAGATAATTTAAATTGTGAATGGGAGAAGCTGGAGCGCTCTTACTCCAATGACAGTCCGGGAAATACTTTTGCCCCAGTTGAAAAGTGAGGCCTTTAATATTCCGCTGATAAATCGAGAGATATCTGCTGGTTTTTAAATAATTTTTAGTTAAGCTAACCATTTTTTGGTGGAATTTCCAAGGAAGAAATCCTTTTATCTTAATTTTAAGTGTGTGTGTGTGTGTGTGTGTGTGTGTGTGTGTGTGTGTGTGTGTGTGTGTGTGTGTGTGTGTGTGTGTCATGATATCTCGTAATCGAATTTTTATCTTAATTTGGGCCATATAAATTTAATTCTAAATTGTTCTCTTATTTCTTGATCCAATTCCTACTTTTTTATTTCAATAATTCCATATTTTCGCTCTAAAAATGCTAAATTCAGCAAATAGTTTATTATTTAGGGAGAAGGTATAAAAATCCTTAATGCTTATCCCATTCTTTTAAAGATAAATGAATTTCTGTTTTTTAAAAATACACATGTAAGCATTTAATTATGTAAAATAGAATTTAAATATATTGTATGCAAAAATGAGAAACGATATATAACTTCTTAAAAAGTGGAAATGGGAAAAAAATATCGAAAAATCGATATTTCCGCTAAAAATATTGATTATATACTTCAAACTAATCGATTTCAATCGATAATTTCATCAAGAACGTTTCGTGAAAACAGAATCTTCCTGATCTTGCAACACTACCCCTTTCATCAAAAGACGAAGAACATAACTATGCTTTCAAGCTGTATGTTAACACAGCAAACATTACTCGCAGCAAATACTTACCCTCGGTAGTTCGAACAAAATTCTTTTTTTTAAAAAAAAGAAGCAGATGTTATCAAGAGAAGACAAAACTTAAACAGCAGTAGCTTCGATTCACCCTTTCTGGGAGCAGCTGAAGTGAAACAAATAAGCTCTGCCATGTATAGGGGGAAAAAATCTTTTTCTGCGGAAGAAAAATATACATTCTGACAGTGCTGCAGTTCGTGAATCGCACACACATGGAATTGTTGATTCTGCCAGAATGGGAAGAGATAAAGAATAGGGTTCTATGTTTCCCTTTCCGAGTTCTGGAGACACAGCAAACTCGCAATTGCTGCTGAAAGCCTTCCAAACAGCAAGATAGAAAGTCTGATTGTGTTTTCTCAAACTTGCCGTCTCATAGAAAGAAAATAACAGTAGAAGTATAGTAATAGTCTTGCAGATATAAGTATTTCATTGTTTTCGTAAAATTGAATTTCTTATATTTGTAACATATGTTTAAATAATAACTGTAAAATGCATTTAATATTTATTAGTCAGAAAATAACTTTAAAAGTTTTTAGTCGAAAACAAGTTTCTAACAAGTTTTTTTTTACTAGAAAGCAAGCTTTCTTGGGTTTAAGAAACTCTTGAACTTGAGACAATATTTGTGGATAATGTGGATAATGTAATTTGTAAATTGCACAGGAAATGTTCGAACCCTCCAGCTGAAAACTCACCATGTGTGTGGGAGCTGGCTCACGTTAAATCTGTTATGGTCATAAAGTCCTCTATAATATACCTCTATAAAGTCCTCTATACCGTCCTCTAAAGAAGGTATAATACAAAAGTACCAAAAAGAGAATACGTAAAATCATTTAATTAATTTTTCCTACAAAATTAGTTTGACAATGAAAAAGAAGAGGTTAAAAGTGCTTCTCTCTCTCGTGTTCTTAATACAATCTAGCTTGCCGTCAAAATGCATAATTTTCGGAGGATTTGATCTGACCTTGTAATATAAATGGCCATGTAATACAAATTCTTTTCATTTAATTTATTTTTCATCAAAATTTTCCATTGAAAAACGAAAAGCAAAAATATTTCACTACCACGCCTATTTATCTTATACTTTATATCCAGTTTATTCTGATAATTTATATCCTCATTAGCACATACTCATTAGTGTTAAGACATTTCTCTCCCAAAAAGTATTTGAGTTTAAAAGAGAATGCTATTTGAAATGTTAATTTTAATAATTTATATTCTCAACAACACTTTGCGAAACGCTGTTTGCTATTTGAAACGTTAATGCATTTTTCTCACCAAAAATTATTTCTGTCTGTGAAAAAAGATTGAAAAAGAATGCTTCACTTTTTTGCAATTTACATATGATATTGATACTAATCCACTTGTGATAGAAACCTACTCTTTCAGAAGATATAATTCAAATTAGCTAGTCGTCAAAATACATCTTTTCAGAAGATTTAATCTTACCATCTAAAATAAATGACCATGTAATACAAATTCTTTTCATTTCATTTATTTATTTTTAATCAAAAATTTTCCAATGAAAAACGAAAAGCAAAAATGTTTCAAAATAAATATTTTATGTAGGTAAAAAAAATAGGTCAATAGGTAATAAGTATAGTTATGTAGGAAAGATAATAGGTAAATGTAAGATATGTAGGTAAATATACTACACCTACATATCTTACATTTTATATCCAATTTATTCTGATAATTTATATCCTTACTGACACTTTGCGAAATGCTATTTAAAACATTATAAACATTTTATTAATGTTAATCCACTTGTGATGGAAACATACCATTAGCTAACCCGTCAAAATACATATTTTCAGAAGATTTGATCTGCCCTTGTAAAATATAAATGGTCGTGTAATACAAATTCTTTTCATTTAATGATTTTATTTTTCATCAAAAAATTTCCAATGAAAAACGAAAAACAAAAATATTTCAAAATAAATATTTTATGTAGATAAGAAAATTGGAAATAGATATAATTATGTCGGTAAGATAATATTTAAATGTAATATATGTAGGTATATATACTACACCTACATATAATATTTTATATCCAATTTATTCTTATAATTTATATCCTTACTAACGCTTTGCGAAATGCCATTTAAAACATTATACACATTTTTTTTATGTTAATTCACTTGTGATGGAAACATACCATTAGCTAGTCCATCAAAATACATCTTTTCAGAAGATTTCATCTGACCATATAAAATAAATGGTAATGTAACACAATTTCTTTTCATTTAATTGATTTATTTTTCATCAAAAAATTTCCAATGAAAAACGAAAAACAAAAAATATTCCAAAATTAATATTTTATGTAGATAAGAAAATTGGAAATAGATATAGTTATGTAGGTAAGATAATAAGTAAATGTAAGATATGTAGGTATATATACTACACCTACATGTCATATTTTATATCCAATTTATTCTTATAATTTATATCCTTACTAACACTTTGCGAAATGCTATTTAAAACATTATACACATTTTTTTATGTTAATCCACTTGTGATCGAAACATACAATTAGCTAGCCATCAAAATACATCTTTTCAGAAGATTTTATCTAACCTTGTAAAATAAATGGCCATATAATACAAATTCTTTTCAATTCATTTATTTTTCATCAAAGATTTTCCAATGAAAAACGGAAATCAAGAATATTTCACTACCACACCTACATATCTTATACTTATATATCCAATTTATTCTGATAGTTTATATCCTCACTAACACTTTGCGAATCGCTATTTTATGGAGGCAATTCCCGGTTAGCTTTCCCTGCTCAAATCAGCATGTCAACTGCTGGATTTAAACGCCGGCAGCCGCCTAGAATTGATTTCCTGTCCTGCCATTGTTACTCCAGATCGATTGCGCCTATCTACATTCAGCGATACTAACCAAATGACTTACCAGCCGTGGCATCGTTAGGATAAGAATGAAAAATGTTTTTCGTTTGTTAGGTGGAGGTATGAAATTGTTAACTGCCGTTACTGGATAGCCAGCCAGATATATTTGTACCAGATATCCAAATGGGTTTATTTGATTTGTGGGGATGTCCTGAATATTTGCGTGAGGGCATATAATTCTATAACAGTTGTGAAAATTGGAAAGGTAATAAAATGGAAATTGGAGATGTGGCTGCTATTGAAAATAAATAGGTAGAGTGACAGATGATTTATATATTTTATGGAGACCAAGGACCTTTAAAATGACTTTTTGCAATTTTCACCTTAGCAATTCGAAATTTTACAAGCATTAAGGGTAACACTATAGGAGATGACATACAAAATTTTGAATCATTATATTAATTAGTTTGTTAGGGGGTTAATATAATATCAGTGATAAATAGCATTGATGAATGCTATTCCAGACGCTCCAAATTTATTCGAAAAAATTATTTTTTTATTATTATTACTTACTTTACCCCTTTTAAAGCAAAAGGTAAGATTAATCTTAAGGTTTAAGTTCGAAATATCAAAATTAACTAATATAATAACTCAAAACTACTTAAATTTGTTTTTTAAAAAATCAGTAGTTGATTGACACATTTTATCAATTCTTTCTTGTACAAAAATTATGCCTTCCGAGGTGGAATAAAGGAAAGTTTTAAAAATCTCAAAACTATCTTCTATCTTCTCGGCCACGAAACTGCTTTAAAATGTGTTTTTAAATATGTATATACTTATTTTGAAAATAAAATTCTTTGATTAACAGAGAAAAAAATAGTGAAATTTGTAAAGATTTATGATTTTGTATTCTGCGGAATAGGTAATTATTTAAAGAGGGGGGTCCGTTCTTTTATTTCATTTGATGAATTCCATTATTTTTCTCTTTAACACTTAAAAAAACAGCTGAATTTCTTGAGATCGTGTAACCCGTTTCCAGTTTGTAGGGATGTAAATTGACCTTATTAAACATGAAGAAAGAGGAAAATAACACAAAAACATACAAACGATAAAATACAAATGCATACTTGAATGAAAAAATATCTAAAATACAATAAAACTGTATGAATTTAAAAGGTTCATGTAAGGTATGAGTTAAAATAAAGCAATTATAAAAATTAAGAGCTTAAAGGTTTTGAGCATATATTACGAATAATATGTGATAAATATTAAAATTTTGCACTTGAAAATTGATTGGATTAATTCAATTTATTAATAATTATCCATGATCAATTTAATCCTGTCTTTCTCTTTGTAAAACAAAAGTATCTGCTAAAAAATAATTTTATTTTCAGCACTCTTACAAATTACTGCATTCAGCATTTGCCTATTTTAGAAAAACTAATTGTGAAATAAGCATCAGAAGATATCAGACTGATAATATTTTGATATATCTGGAATTTCAGCATAATTTTTTCCTACTAATTCTCCTCGACTTGCTCTTCATTTGTATTTTCCCTGTCTCAGCAAAATCACCCGTCAGCAGGAGGTCAAAGGTCACCGACTTTCATGCGCTATATTTATAGTGACGTCATTTTTAAAACACGCGGTATAGGAAGGAAAATATTTTTTATTTACTAATTAAATTTTTCCTTCATTCAAATATTAAAATCACATTTTTGTATTTTAAAGGGGTCTATGAAGTAATTGTTCAGTGCAAAGGAAAAAGCAACAAAGCTGCAAACATTAAAACAACACTTATACTTAATATTCTTTAATAGATGTTTATGGTCTTGACAATAAATATTTCCATTGATAAATGGTAGCTTTTTTAATAGTTAACTTCTAAGAATTATTTGTATTATAAAAGGATGCAATCTTGTTACAAACAAATCTCAAACTGAATTCTACCATATTGGAAATATGATTGATCCTGCAAAATTATAACATTATTTACAGTAACATGGCACTTTATAATATAATAATAAAAATATATGCATTTGTTTTTACTCCTTTTTTCCCTTCTACATCATTTGCCATTATTATTTTAATAAAGGCCTAAATAAAAGCTTTTCATCTCTTTTAGTGATGTATTGTTTAAGTGCAGATTTTTAAAAAATTTTGGTTCATTTCAACTTTTATAAGAAATTTTTTATATTCAGCAGTAAGCCTTTCTTATGACTACTAATATTGTGAATTAATTCACATTAAACAAATTTAAATATGATTTATGGAGATTATAAACAATCAGTCACATATTTAAACATAATGTATGTAAAATCAGTAATGCTACTAAAAACATAATATATCATTATATTCAGGTTGGGAAAAAATATTCTTTTCAAAGTTTTAGATTTTTGACTTTTTTGCCAAAAGGTTACAACAAACATTCTTATGAATCTGAATCAGTAATACATTATACTGAAACAATGCAATTCTGTGTACAAGTTTTTTTTGACGCTCGTATTGTTTTATATTAGTACCGTAAGAATTGTTTTATATGATATTTTCAATGCATTTCTGTATAAATAACGCTAAAATGAATTACAATATTCTAATAAAATTTATCCATTTAAAATTATTCTATTGAAATTAATAGATTTTCCTTCTTTTATCAAACATTCCCCTAAATCTGAATCAGTAAATCACTATAATGAAACAATATAATTTTGTTTGCAAGTTTCAAGTTTGCTCGAATCGCTTTATATTGGTACCGTAAGAATTGTTTTATATAATATTTCCGATGCATTTCAAAATGAAATATAACTAAAGGGAATTACAATATTCTATTAAAATTAATCCATCTAAAATTATTCTATCGAAATTAATTAATGGAATTTGCTTCTTTTATCAAACATTTAGATCAAACAATCCTCTAAATCTGAATCAGTAAGGTTATACTGAAACAATATAATTCTCTGTGCAAATTTCCTGTCGCGCGAATCGCTATATATCAGTACCGTGAGAATTTTTTTATATAATATTTCCGATGCATTTCTATATGAAATACCACCAATGTGAATTACAATATTCTATTAACCCCTTAACCGGTTTGTTTTTCTTACTATCTAATAAGATGGCACTTTCTATTTTGGGAATGTTTTCTTATTTTGATTCAAATGGAAATCCATGGAATACTGGCTTATCTACGTATTCGCAGTCATTTTACTATTGAATTATAATTGTTACGAATGATTTATTTTTTGTTTACAACTATCAAAATTCGATAAATCGATGCACGTACGGTGTACGGGCAAACCGGTTAAGGGGTTAAAATTAATCCATCTGAAAGTATTCTATTAAAATTACTTCATGGATTTAGCTTCTCTTGTTCAAACGTTTACTGCAAACATTCCTCTGAATATGAATCAGTAATGCAATTTACTGAAACAGTTCAGTACTGAAAATGAAAGCAATTGAAGTTTTTTATATAACGAATTGTTTTATATAATATTTCCGATGCATTTCTATCTTGAAAAACCAGCAAAATGAAGCGCAATATTCCATTAAAATTAATCTTATCTAGAAGGACGAACAAAAGAAGACCGACGACATCGTAACACTCATAATAAAAAAATAAAAGAGTATCTCTTTGTTCCTTTCTAAGTGAAGAGTTTATTGAAAACTCTTATCCTTTTATGGAACAATACCCAGTTCGAACATTCGAAAGAGGAGAAGGTGGGGTAGAGGATCTCAGGAGTGCGTCAAAATAAATTCCTGTTGGTTTTCTGCCTCCCTTTCTACCCATTGATCAGAATGAAATTAAGTTTCGTTGCGATGCTTTTTGGGGTAGGAGTAAGTTCTCCCCAACCCCGTTTTACCTTTCTGACTTGACGGAAGCCAAACCCCTCTTTTGTACATATAGAGAAGGGGGTGTCTCAAGACATTATCTTTCCCATTTTCCGGATGAATTCATTCAGTCGCATGGAAGACTAAAAAAAAAGAAAGAAAAGAAAAACGAAAACGGGGAAGGCAAGGAGAGAGACACGAGAGTTTCATTGGATGTAAAGGGCTCGAAAATTGGAAATGCCCGAGGCTGCATTATTGCCTGTCGAATGTAATGTGACAGGCCGCCCAGAAGGTCGCGGTTACAGTCGTGGTCAATCTTTGGGTTTGGTTAATTTCAGATGACAGTAATGGAGTACTTATTTTGTCAGGATGTTCTTCCAGGAGAGGTTATTTACGAAATAGAATGTCGAGTGAAGGTTTATGGCCTAATCAGGATTCAATTTTAGAGTTTCAAAAAGTTTCAGATAATTAAAAAAATTTGTCTATCAGAAGCTGTGACGTAAAAGGATGGTTTCAAAGAAATAATTGTTCTTTTTTAGTGTACATTTTTTACGCGAGTATAAAAACAAGAGGTGCTTTTCATTAACGTTTACATATATGGGAATCACTCTCTAAATATGGTGATACGCTAACTTGAATTAAAGTAACATAATATTGATATTAATTTTCCTTTTTTTAATTTTTAATTTTCAAATTCATGATAAAATCTTTTAATTATTTAATTTTTTTTTCCAGCCTTCCCTTGGTTTCGGTCGATCTGAGTCATATATCAAATTGGAACAGTTAGGAGAGGGTTCATATGCAACCGTTTTCAAAGGATTCAGCGAGTGAGTATGCTTTAGTTTCAAATAATTTCAATGAATTATCTTTAATTTATGAAGAATTTCTAGTGTATTTATATCTTTAAAAATGTACATTCCCTGTAAATAACTGTTATGAACATTGGCTGATATATTGGTCGATAACAAAATCTAACCTAGTAATAAATGCTTGAATTTATGGATCTGGTTCTTATGATCTCCATGTTATAAAAATAATCCATGTTAAATAATAAATGCATCTCGCCATATTAAAACTTCTTAAAATATAATTCACAATGAAGAATTAACTCGTTTGCGTTTCCAATGTTTTAACTACAAAAATATTTATTTTAATCATTTCTAAAAACATGAGTGAATAATATTAAAATACAAACGAAGCGGTAGAAAGTGAAAATCGTCTGCTTCACAATTGCAGTTAATCTGATGCATAAACAATAATAATAAACTAGGAAAAATTGGAAAACTAAAATTATTCAATCAAACAGTTTTCCTTTTTGTTGTTGTCAATCGCTACATATTTATTATTTTAAGCCAACTAGCAGCTGCATCGTTGATTAATAGGTCTTTGTCGAGACAAACCAATCAAATTAGCTAAAACATAGTTATTTAAAGCTCAGTTTTATTTGTAGAATTGGATAGTTTTTGTGTTCAAATTGTTAAAGTGACTAGAATTTTTTATCGACTGAAAATTTAATCTTACTGAAAAATTAATCAAAAATTTAAATTTTTTAATTTTTTTAGAAATTTAATCTTAGACAATAGGTGTTACATAATCATTTGTCATCTAGAGCATTTTTACGATTTGGAATTGTGGGTGTGTACAACGCTTAGTTCAAAATCCACTTATTGGATTATAATGATTAATGTTGACGTCGTGCGTGCGTGTGCGCGTGAGTGTGTGGGGGGGGCATTATGTAGACCAATCTTGAAACAACAAAATATTTCGATCGTAGTTTATAAAACTATAAAAAAACATTTGCCAATCTACCAACAAAGCCTGGTTTCATTGGTAATAGATCATAAACAAAATAAATTAAATTTAGATTTAAATTTAGATTAAATTAGATTAAATTTAGATTTTTAAATGCATCTGATTCCTTTAGTGTTTAGATATTGCGGCATTTCTTAGAATAGATATTAAATTGTGAAAAAAGGAAATTAAAATCCGGTTCCTGGTTTATATATTTTCGAAATAGGAAATCCGCTCAGTTTTTTTTAGAATCTCTATTGATGATTGACGAAAGATATGCTTTTCCTTAAAATTGCATGGTGTGAAAAAAGAATTATATTAATATCGCATTAAATATGTGTGCTAAGAGTAAAAATACTAATCGATTAAGGGTATTGATAATAAAATGTAAATTTTATTACCCGATTTATCATTTTCACTGCTTATTATTAATATAAGACTGTATTAGAATAATGTTATTATTGGTAACTGATTAATCACATTGATGGTAATATATTTATCAACAAAATAAAAAAGATTAAAATGAACTCTGCCATGCATATTGCAATGTATAATGTCAGAACATCATTTCTTGAACGCCAAGCCCCACGTGCTCGTGCGAGTTAAATTACATTTTTATTCAATTTAATCGTTTCATTGAAGGAGTCACTTTAGTATTGCAAACGATCCAAAAAACTTTGTCTCGCATTGATTGTTTAAAAAAATATCATATTTCATTTCATATAATCACATGCTCAAAATGACAATTTTCTAGGTTTTATATGCTGTAGTCATAACTTTTTTAAAAATCAGAGCGTTTGTTGATGGGATGACATCACGTTATTAAAAGCTGATTTTTTGAGGTGCTCGTGTAGATAATAATTTTTTTCATCTATAAATTAAAATATTAATTTTTCGCCTACGGATTATTATTGAAGTCAGAAAACCTAATTCTCAAAACAATATTACATTCTTACATGATAAAAGCCTTTTTGCTATTGATTGGAAAATCCGTAAGTCTTAATACTGTTACACTTAGAATTCTGAGATCTAGTTGTATATTTGACTGTAGAGAAACGGTCATATCTAATAGACCAATTAAGCTGTAATTAAGGAAAGTCTTTGATCTCAGTGTCTAAAAATTTACTATACTGATTTCATTGAACCACGTTTTAAACCACAAAATATTAAATTATAATTTTATATTTATTAAAAATAGAATTTTGTCTGTAACTAGAGGCATCAATTTTTAAATAATTCGCAAACATGTATAGCAATCTAGAATATTGATTTTATTTTAATTTTGTGCAAAATGCTACTTAATTATGATTTAAAAGATGTAATAAAAATAAAAAATAAGATTTTAGTTTGTGATTCAACAGCTTTAAGTCTTGAAATGATGCATAAATGCATAACAATCTAAAAATTCTTCATTCAACCAATCAATAATTTATACTTATCCGTAGAGGAAGTGTATAAAAAGTATTGTAATTGTCAAAAAATCAAAATCTAGAAATTGGTGGATCATTTAGTTTCAGCATACCCTAAATTCAAAAACATTTTTTTTTAATTCTGCATGTTTGTTAATTTGAAAATGCATTCATTTTTGATGATGAAACAAGATATATGATCTTTATACATCATTTTATTATTCCTAACAAATTTTGAACAAAAGTGTTTAAAAGAAATCTGTCAGTCCGATTGTCTGAGTATAAATTATTACGGAAAATGAAGAGATTTAAATGAATAAAATTTAGCACATAAATTTAACACCTAAAATATAGATAATGATAAGTTCTGTATCAAATTTTGGTTTCAGTGGGTCGAAATATATATGCATACAAGTTCAGCGTAATCGTATATTTTTACGCCGAATTATAACCATATTCCAGCGATTAATCGCTGAAAAAATTTAGATTTCAATCTGTTTATTAGATACTTAAGCAACTATTGTACACCAACGACATAATGGAACTTTTCAAAAATATATGAAATTTGGTACATAATCATGTGCCAATATTTGTAATTGTGTACCATATTTTGGTTTCAGTCGGTCGAAAAGAAACAAGTTTAAAATATGCACTTTTTCAATAGCCGGACAGTAGCGAAAAATCACCAAATAAATTTGGCTGAATTCTACATTATTTGGCAATTTTTCGCTTTAAAATAACCAAGAAATTTGGCGGAATTCTACATTATTTGCTTTAAAATAACCAAGAAATTTGGCGGAATTCTACATTATTTGACAATTATTGCTTTAAAAATAACCAAGAAATTTGGCGGAATTCTACATTATTTGGCAATTTTTTGCTTTAAAATAATTAAAAAAATTGGCGGAATTCTACATTATTTGGCGATTTTTTGCTTAAAAATAACCAAGAAATTTGGCGGAATTCTACATTGTTTGGCAATTTTTTGCTGCCTCCCGGCTAACGAAAAAGTACCTAAAATATAAATGTGTAATGACCGTATTCCAGTATTTAATCGCTAAAGGTGATCGCAATGTATTAGTAAGGCTCTTTTGTATCTATTGTTCATGCGAATAATAACTATATCTATTGTAATATATTGTAACTATTGTTCATGTGGCATTCTATTAATAAAAGATTCAGAAGTACATATTTAGTAAGAACGTCAAAAAAATTCGAGACATTCCCGTAGTATTTATGTTTATAATATAGTCATTAAAATTATTCATGCGGATAATTAAGAGGGCTAAAACCTGGTTTGCAAATGAATTTTGAAAAGGCGCCAATTTGCAAAGTTGTAACGCGTTAATTAGAAAGCAAGTGAGTTTTTTTCCCTCAAATTAGGTAGGTACTTTCTCTGGATAATTAGCGCTGAAATTTATGTTTACAGTTATCATACAATTTTAAGTACATTAACTCTTGGAGCTTAAATTTATTCAGATTACCTTGGGTATTTACCTGTTTTTAAACTATTTTTTTTATCATAATTGAATGTGCTGAACGTACGTTTATTGCTTGATAAAACTTGTAATTTCATTTATCAAGCAATAAGAGCTAATATAAGCAATGCAAAAAAGACATGAAATTCCGAAAAAAACACACATCAAAACTTATTAATTTAAATTTGAAAAACAGGAATTTTATATGTATGTTAATATATTATAAATAATGCAAAAGAAATTCAGGTCAGAATACTAGTTCAGAATCGAAAAAAAACCTTTTAACTAGACATATTTTTATTAGTTGTGCATTGATTTAAAATTTGTCAAACTGCTTATAATATACTAGCGTTTACCCGCAAGCATTTAAGCATGAGGAAGATTCAACTAATCTAAAAATAATTTATTTGCAGTGTGTATCTGAAATAAAGCAAAACAAGTCAGTATTTCTTTAAAATTAAATTAAGTCTATGTTATTTATCGATCGAGACTGAGATAGCTACAACAGTATTATACACATTTTTTAAACTTTTAATTAAAAAGAAAACAGAGTTGTCAAAAATTAAAACACACTGCACATAAGTGAATTTTTAACGCCAATTGGAGCTATGCAAATGTGTGAATTGAGTTGATTTTTTTTGCACAAAAGCCATTTTTGGCTAAGCTGCTCCACATTCTCGAATTTAAAATATTTGTATTTATTTATAATAAAATCAAGATATGAAATGATGACAAAATCCAAATGTCTAAAAGTTTAAATCTATGAGTTATAAAACAGCGTAACCATGGTGTAAAGTAATATATTGTGCTAAAAAGTGCAGTCAATGTTTATATATGATTTTAAAAACAGATATATTTTTTTAAAAAACTAATCATATCAACATGTAGGATTTTGGACAACAACTCGCCCAATTCAGGGTGATTCAAATGCGTGAATGTTCTACGCCAGTTGAGGTATAGCAATATACATTAGAAAATTTTAATTTTTGTCAATTTCTATCAATTATGTTTTATTTTAATTTAAGAGTACTTCAGAAAGAGTCCGAAAAATCTATTAATTAACAATGTGTAATTTAAATACATTAGACACCAAGAAAATAAACAGAATCGTTTTAAATAATCTTTCGAACTCATATTAAGTAAAACCTCATTAACGTGGAAAAAAAACAAAATGAAGTCTTACTCAGTGGTTTTCATCTGGTGGTGAGGAAGTGAAGTTTTTTGGTGAGAAAATTAGTTTTTAATTAATAAATTAGCTATTAATTAAATTAGCATTTAACTCGAATAATATAGCATATGTCCTATTCTAGACTATAATCTCTGTGTTAAATTTCATCCATTTTCGTTCAGCTGCTCAGGCGGAATTCACTAACAACATCCATCCATACTTTTACATTTATAATAGCAGTATAGATACTTGGCAGGTTAT
Organism: Argiope argentata; assembly: GCA_026289955.1. NCBI lineage: Eukaryota > Metazoa > Arthropoda > Arachnida > Araneae > Araneidae > Argiope > Argiope argentata. Next base: position 5,283,672 of record JAOUZG010025578.1, read on the forward strand.
TATACATTAAAGAAGTTTAAGCCATCTTTTCTAAGATTATAATTTTTTTTTTCCTTTAAGCCGACATTTAACCCGAAAAAACAGTAGCCTATGTCCTATTCTAGACTATAATCTTTGTGTTAAATTTCATCCATTTTCGCTCAGCTGCTCAGGCGGAATTGGCTAATATCATCCATCCAAACTTACAAACCAACATTACAAACTTACAGCCATTTCCCTTTAAACCGATATTTAACCCGAATAAGCAGTAGCCTATGTCCTATTCTAGACTATATGCAAAATTTCATCCATTTTCGTTCAGCTTCTCAGGCGAGATTGACTAACATCATCCATCCAAACTTTTACATTTATAATAGTAGTATAGATACTTGGGAGGTTATTATACATTTAAGAAATTTAAGCCATCTTCTCTAAGACTATATTCTTTTCCTTAAAACCGACATTTAACCGGGATAAATAATAGCCTATGTCCTATTCTAGACTATAATCTCTGTGTTAAATTTCATCCATTTTCCTTCAGCTTTTCAGGCGGGATTGACTAACATCATCCATCCAAACTTTTACATTTATAATAGTGGTATAGATACTTGGCAGGTTATAATACATTAAGAAAATTAAAGCCATCTTTTCTAAGACTATAATTTTTCCTTTACAAACTTAGGCTTAAACCGAGATATAGGTTATGGATAAAATAAAACTACCACAATACAGATAGAAAAATGCATTTTAAAAATAATAATGGGTACTTTTAAAAATACTGCACTCTATTAAGATCGCATTTATTGCTCTTATATAAGCATTTATTACCGGGAAAACAACATCAAATTCTTTCTGGAGGAGAGAGAAAATATGATCTACTTCCAGATAAACTCGCCCAAACATATCTGCAGAGATGATGATAAAGTATGCATTTTTAAAATTTTAGTTTTACGAGCATTCTTCGATAAGCTCCTGAAATTGTTGAGTTTCCTTATAAGAAAAAAGCATAAAATAAAATTTTATTTCTCGCTTTCTTTTATTTGAATGTAAGACCCACGGTGATATGTGCGAACAGACAGCATAACAGCCGTAAAATCTCCATATATTTCAATCAAAAGATCTTTTTATTGAAGTGGACATAAAAGTTTTCCCTGAGCAGCATATGGGAAGCAGTTGATCTTATGATGTCAATAAACTCTCACTATTGAAAAATGCGTAATCGTAAAAATATTTATCCCTCGGAAAGCAAAAGCTCAGCTTAAAGTTTTGAAGTTTTATATGCAAAATGTATTTATTTGCTTTGCAAGAGAAAAGCGAATGCATATATTGTACTCGTGACCCAAATATTTCTACTAAGAAAAAGCAGTAAATATTCAATTATAATTTTTCAATTTTTTCTGAAATAAAAATTTTAATTACTTTTTATAGCGCTTTTTATAGCGCTTTTTATAGCGTAAAGAAATGTCTTCTATTAAATAATTAAATTAAAGATAATTAAGAGATAAGAATCTGACGCTCCGGACACGGTAACATAATACTATTTTAAACTTAATTTTTCTATATATTTTTAATATTTATACTTAAAAGATTGGTATAAATATTATAAAACAGAAGAAAAGATTATTAATATTGCTCAATGTGAAGGCATATAAAACGCAATTAACAAAACTAATAGAAGTGTTGCTGTAAAATATGGTTTAAAATGTTTTAATGTAAAATATGGTTTAAAATATTTTTTTTAAAAAATATTTTACAGTTGATACCGGTGAAAACCGATACATTGGAAAAACTTTTTGAATTTTAAAAATATTTATGCGACGAATTTATTGATAAAAAATATTACATTGCGATTTATTCATGTTGCAATGAACAGATAATAGTGCTCCACGTAATGTATTAACTTGTAATATTGAATTAAAACATTAATCTCAGGAGAATAAACAATAATAGGGATGTGAAAAGATTATAAAAATTACTGAGAACAATACTTTTTTAACTGTCTTTGTTTTCTATCTGACAATTTTAGAGTTAGTATAAATTTGATGAAGACTACAAACTAAGTGAAATGAAGAATTTGTACTTTATTTTAAAAAAACACCTGTTATTTATATATATATGTGTGTGTGTGTGTGTGTGTGTGTGTGTGTG
>JAOUZG010025578.1:5286198-5296989 GCA_026289955.1 Argiope argentata
TATATATATATATATATATATATATATAATATGTGTGTGTGTGTTAAATTCTGATGTTTTGTGGTATGTCCATTCTTTTGGTATGAGATGAAAAATTCCAACACTAAGAAATAACTATACTTTATTCTATACGAATACATAATAACAAACACAGTTGAATCGCACACAAGAACAGCAGCAAAATTTAAATAAAAACAAACAGCAAATTTATTTTCTCTCAAAGAAAATGCTCAGCGAGCTCGAAGAAAAAAATAGCAGCTGCTCTATTCCCCAAAGGAAGACTCATTATTCAACTATCGCTTGAACGGATATCAGATGTTCTAGAAAAAACTCTGAACGGGTTCAAATGGAGATACTGTCAAAATTCTCAAATACTCAGAAATATTAATTCATTTTAAGAAATTCGTCATGGTGATTTCTGTTAGTTACCAATACTGTAACTCTTCTATGGAATTGCTATTAAGTTACGTGCAAAATTCTTTCTTCTAGGGGACTTACTACACAGAGAAATAACGTTACAAATACGTAACAATGTTACAAAAATTTCATTTTAGAAATGCAACAATTTCAAAAAATTTTAATGATTATGGCAATAAAAATATTAAGCTCTTCAAATGTTTTGAGTCTCTTTGTTTGGAAACAACAATGTGAATTACTTCTAAAAATGTATATGCGAAGGAAGTATTATTCATGCTATCTATTAATGATATTTTTAGTGCTTTTTTATATTTTAAATTTTTATATATTAGCTGATGCTCTTAATTTGCTCTGCTTTTTGAAAACTTAGATTTTCGTGTTTTTGGAAGGATTTTAGATTATATTTTATAGAAGATTTTGTGATATATTGCATTTCTGAATTTAAACTGCAACTGTAACTGCATTTCTGAATTTAAAAAAAAAGTATTTGAAAAAAAAGAATATTTGAACATTTCAGTTGTGGAAAAGTTATGACTAAAATAAATTTCCCTATTTTTTTCAACATTTCACTGGAGATTCTTTGGGGGGCGTCCACTTTATGCAGCTGAAAAAAAATTGAAGTTTCTTAGAGAAATTATTTTTAAAATATGCTATTAAATAAAGTTGATATTTTTAATATTTGTAATCAGCGTTCGTTTCTTAATTTAATTTCGGTTTAAGCCTTTTTCTTGTATTTTTTGTTAACATTTAACGGAAAGCTGCAAAAGCTTTTAGATATAAAAAGAATATTTTAGTCATAATAAAGTAAACTATTACGCTCCATAGTCATACATGTCATAATAGCTACCATTTACAGTTTTGAGTCATTATAAAGAGAATCGATTTTAAAATTGAGCTCTGCGTAAAAAATTCGGAACTTCTTTTTATGATTTAAATTCACTGAGTCTATTTAGAGATCGCTGTTGATGATAGCGCCTTGTATTATTTAAATTATTAAAATATTATTTAAAATTGAATACTCTAGAAAAGTTGTTTCTGAGGAAAAAATAAATTTTGTCACAAAAAATGATAAATATTTTAAAATGCAATCAAAATTAGACATTAGCTTTAGCATTTGTTTTAAATAAATCTTATTTAATCTATAAATTTCTCCAGATGTTTTAATGAAGTCCTAAATATATTTAAAATTTCTCTACGGAATTATTATTTTGAATGCTTACAAATTAAGTTTTGTTAATATGATATTACATGCACTCTCAGTTGAGTTACAAAAAAGAGATGGTGATAGAAACGCTCACTCGCATCTTTGCATCCACTAAATAGAGTTGTATTTGCAGTCATGCAATGTGAAGGTTGCAGCATGATAAACTTTGTACTAAATATTTATATAATTTTGAACAACTTGAAGTACTGAAAAAACTATTTTATAGATAATCAGTTATTGTCTTGGTGAGAAGTGAATAAATCTTTCGTGAGAAAAATGGTGATTATTCTTTTAAAAAAGATTTCTTACTTATCAATCTTTCCCTTATCAGAATGAAGTATCCTCACTTATCAATCTTTATTTTATCAGAATGAAGTATCCTCACTTATCAATCTTAATTTTATCAGAATGAAAGTTCATCAGTTATCATTCCTTTTCTTATCAAAACAAATGATCCTCATTTATCAATCTATTTCTTATCAGAATAAATAATCCTCATTCATCAATCTGTTTTTTATCCGAATGAAAAATCCTCACTTATCAATCTTTTTCACTATCAAAATGAAAAAAAAATGAAATCTCTACTGCTCGCTTAATAATTTTACCTCGCTTCTTATTTCCAAAACTAGTTAGTTTATCATAAATCTAGCTACAATGCAAACTATTTCCCTGATTGTGATTGGTGTAAGCTTCTCCCACTCACATTTTAAATTATCTAAATTTTACAAAGCATGTCATACTCAAAGACTCAGTTCTATTTATGGACTTTTTTGGAAACATTGAGTTTTATGGAGATGGTCTAGCACTGCTGGGCCATCTGGGATTAGTTACAACAACAACAACAATTATGCTCAAATACCATTAATTATCAATATAGATAGTTGCGATGGAGAGCATTTGCAACAAAAAAAAAGAAATCAGTGCGAATAATAAATGCTTCCATTTCATTTTTTATTTAAAAAAATATTTAATGGTGGGCAAATTTATTCATTTCTATGATTATTATGTGCAAATAAATATAATTTATCTTCAAAAAAATTTTGTGAAATCTTAGATATCTTTGTTTTTACCTACATATGCAAAAAGTGATTATTTCATCAAAAATAGTTGATGTATTATATTTTTGCTTTCGAAAAATATGAATACAATGATGATACGCGAGTCGAAACAGTCAGTAAACCGCTGTTTCAATTCGTCTGTCAGCGTAGTATAACTGTAATGATGCAATTGTGACATTGCTCATCACATTTACACCATTCATAGTTACCAACTGACGCCATACCCCATTACGTTAATCAGTAATTATGAATTCCCGATTTTATTATATGTATGAGCTCGGATAAATCTTATTTTTAATCTAAAATTTATTTTTAATCCCAAGATTCACAAACCACTAGAAACCAATTAAAGGACACGCAATTTGAAACAATTACTCACAAAATTTTTATGAAATGTTTGAAAATAAACTAATTTTGAACGATTCTTCTGTTTAACACATAACGAAGAATCTAAAAGAATTCCTATAAAAATTTCTGAGAATTTGCTATTGATCCTTTTGACTCCTCTTGTTTGTTAACTTGATTATCATTATAATCTCATTTTAATGTGTTTATTCATTCATTGTCCGATGAAACGCTTATGTGCTGTTGTATACAACCAGCTCTCTAGTGTGTGTGATAGTTATAAAGTTCCTGGGCTGCAAAGTATCTGTTTGATTGTCCCTCTCAGATTCTGGAAATGGATGTATTAATTTACGACAGCATTTACAGTGCTTTTATGGATCTTAAACACTTTTTGAGCATTGTCATAGAGCATTAACCCTAGAATGCTAACCATTCGTCTCCTGAACGAACGCTTACGAAATAACTTTGACTATTCTTTCTCCATAACGGTAAATGGATCGTTCTACGCAGTACCTACCTCTGACCTTGAGAACTACAGATGAGGACATTCCTTTTTCCCGAAATATTTCTGCTTGTAGTAAATCCAGAACAATAGTCGTCTCAGAGACGAATGGTTATCTGTCCCGCTAGTATTAAGAAGGTATTTCTGTGTATTTTTGGAGATGTCGAAGCGTTTTCACGGAGAAAATTTGTGAGGTAGCCCAGAAGCTGTCCTTGAATTATTGAAAGAATCAAGTGAGGGAGATCATTCTACTTCTGAGAATGAATCGGAAGATGAAGATTTTATTGACGTTCTTCTTGCTCTATGGATGCAGAAGCGTCTCAGCATATCAAATTTGCCCCGATCGACAAGGACTGTTATAAGTGAGCTTCTAAAATTGAATTTAAACATTCAACGACCTGAACAATTCGAAATTAAAAAAAGAAAAATTTGTGCATTTTGCCCATATAATTTGCGCAGAATGATGCGCAATTTTTATTTATGTTCAAGAGCAATGTGCGGTGAACATCACGCTTATATGTGTAAAGATTGTTTCGAAGATAAATAAATAATTTTTTTTATCTTACTTGACAATCAAGAGTTATGAAATCATCTGCAGGTAGTGTACTTTTATTTAAATTAGCTTTAAAAAGGGATTTTAAATATACTTCGTCTAAGAGATGAATGGTTATCATTCTTGTCAGTTTTTTTAAAGGTTACCTTTCTAGGGTTGAGAAACGATGAATTACATTAGTTCCTCATAAAAATGTCTTTGGGGCTCGCCAAGTTTGACAAATCCTCAGAAAATCTCATGGCATAAACTGAAATAAGCCAGAGCTTGACAGATTTCAGAGGATCAGAGTGACTTACCGGCTGGCTTTTATTGACTTCTGGTCGGTCCCTCATGACCGACGTGATGAAAAGAATAATGTGGCCACTGACCAACCAGCCGGAAGTCAAGATTTCCCGCCTGCAAGTCATTGATTATGCATGCAGCGTCTGGATGGAAATTTTCCGGTCAGCTCCCGAAAACTCCACACAATGGGCCTTCTGTGCCCCCAAAAATTGGAAGACTTCCCTTCAGTGATGCCAAGGAAAAAAAACCATCTCGATTTCCACCAGACGTGAGAATGGGTGGTATTTGTTTATTCTACTTTCACGCGATTCGCATTTTTTTTTTTCTGTAAAATCGACTGTAAACGAGAATTGTTTTGGCGGTGGGCTCAAACTACAGGATGGCAATAAAATAACATTATGTTTCGGAACATCTGCAGCTGAAACTAATGAACGAAATAAAATAGGGATTCGCGTGCATTGTGGGGATGGCATGGGGAGATGTATATTGAGCCCCACCCCCCAAATATAGGGATGAGAGCTTTCGATGCCATATTTTCAACAGAAGGAATTGTCAGAGTATTGAAAATGTTCCAATTGATCATAGTACCCTAATGCTAATTAATAAGAAATTACTTTTAATTTCATATTGTAAGTCATTCGCATATTTATTTGGTATCATTTGAAATTAAAGAAATTTTGTAAAATTTAATCTATTGAAGGTGATTATTAACTGTTTTTCGATTACAGCAGCTTCAAATATACTCTTATCGGTATCTTTTGATGATAATTTTTTTTTTCGAAAATTTCGCGTAAATTTCGAAGTGTTCATGACATTTTGCTTGATTCCCTTCTCTAATTTTAACTGCAGAATTTTCAAACATAGGAAAAATACTTGAATTTTAGCTAAGAAATAGATTAGAGGTTGTTATGTTATTTATTTCGTTAATAAATTTGGAAACTGGAAGATATAATTTTTCCTGCTTGCTGGGAATAAAGAAAATTCGGGTAGTAAATTATATGCCTCGGAATTTTAACTGTGAAACAAAGCAATTCGAATTATTGTTAAGAAAAAATTTCATTAGTGTTATTTATTGCTAAATTGAGTTTCATTTTATACTATGTATAAAATGTATGTATTCAATATGTATGAATTTCATTTTATACTATGTATAAATTATTTTTAATGCAGATATTATTCCAATAATATGTTTAGAAAAGATTTAAAAAAACCAGTTAAGAAATAGTTATAAAAATAATGAAGAGACCAAAATTTTATGTATCAGTGGTTCGAAGTAAAGCGACGAATTGCTATCAAAAATGTTGACAAACAATAATTCTAATTGCCTATATCGATTACTTTCTCAAGACGAAAAGTATCAGTATTTATATTTTCTAAAATGGAAGAATAGAATTTCACGTTGAATTTAATTTATTTTTTTCCTTATTTAAATTCTATTTAGCGGGAGAAAAAATTATTCAAAATCTCTCCACTGATATTCAATTTTTTTATTACCATCCAATATATATTAATGAACCTGAATATAATCATAATCTTGAAACACCATATTTGGAATCTAAAATTTTAATTCCACAGCGGATTAGTTTTCATACGCTTTATTTAATATGCGTGTGGATTTTTTTTTTTTTTTGAAAAAAATGAAATAAATTTAATGATTTATTAAATATTATGAGGCTTTTTTGGTTAATTTTTCTCATTCATTCATTCAACTCAAATATGGATTTATTTTAGTTGGAATTCGCTGTTTTTTAATATTTAATATCCTGTGTAATGTTTTAATTAAAATCTTTAGTAGAAAAGTTCGATGGACGTCTTTTTTGCTTATTAATCTTTTAATGTAAGTAATTATTCGTCTTGATATTTTTTATCATTTTTATTTCCATTCAAAAGTCTTATTTTTACATTTTTTGTTTGTTTGCTTTAATAAAGATAGTAAATATTCTTGAGCAGAATTTAATTATTGAAAACTGATATTCTCATACAATTTTCTAATTTTGATGATAAATATTTAATTCAATATAGAAATAATACAAAAGAATATTTTTTATTGAAACTGAAGGAAATGAATTTCATTTCTACTGAATAACACAAACCTGGAGTATTTTCTTTATTTTAGATTTGAGTTGTTATTATTAACAACAAATCAGTTTCATTTAATAAAGTTATTTAAAAATTGTTAACGAGGCTTTTTATAGTATCAGAACATAATATTGTTTTACGAATGAGGTTTTGTGACGTCAATAAAAATCCGTGGGTGAAAAATAAAAACTTTATTATCTGCGCGAGTATCTCAAAAAATCAGCTTTTAATATTGTGATGCCATTGCATTTACAAAAGCTCTGATTAAGAAAATAAGTTAATGACTACGGCAAATAAAATCTAGAAAAATGTCATTTTGAGCACGCGATTGTATGAAATGAAATAAATAGGAAATGTGATATTTTTTAAAATAATAAATGCGAGACAAAGTTTTTTTTGATCTTTTGCAATATACTAAAGTGACTCATTCGATGAAACTATTAGAATGAATAAAAATATAATTGCACGAGCACGTGGTGCTTGGCCGTTCAAGAAATGATTTTCTGACATGATACATTGAAATATGCATAGCAGATTTCATTTTAATCTTTTAGTTATAATTGTTATAAATTTATTTGGAGGCTTGATTTATATTAAACTCTTACCTTTATACAAAACAAATTAATGATATTTGTTATACCTTTTTCTTACAGACCGCACAGATTTAATGCTAGTCTTTCTTTTTCTTCTTTATATTTGTTTACTATATAAGCTCATTACTTAATGTCTAAAAATATGTCCATCTAAACTAGCTGCTATACTGTTGACAATATTCATGATCTGATTGCTATAGATTAAAAAGCAAGAATTTTAGTTGAAAATATTATAGACATTGACAGAATGCGTAAGAATTAATTTTAAAAATTATTTGCTGTACATTTTCGTTTTAAATGTGTAATAACATTGGATGTATTGTTTCTTTATAATAGGATATTATCTATACATAATATTCATGAACACTCGAATCAAAACTAATCCTTAAATTCGATTGAACACCCACTCTAATTGAAAATAAAAGATTAAAATGAAATCTGCTATGCTATCAGTGCATCATGTCGGAACATCATTTCTTGAATTTCTTGCATGTTAAATTATATTTTTATCCATTTTAATTGTTTCATCGGATGAGTCACTTTAGTATTACAAATGATCCAAAAAACTTTGCCTCGCATTTAATGTTTAAAAAAATGACATTTTTCTAGGTTTTATTTGCTGTAGTCATTAACTTTTTTTTAATCGGAGCTTTTGTAAATGCGATGGCAATTCGTTATTAAAAGTTGATTTTTTGAAATGCGCTTGCAGGTAATAAAATTTTTATTTTTTGCCTACGGATTTTTACTGACACCAAAAACCTCATCCCAAAAATAATGTGTTCTAACATGATAATACAATGCTGAATAGCAAATTAGAATTATTCGGGAAAGAGAAAAGAAACGAACATTTCTAAAAAGAAACATCGCTTTCTGTCCAGAGCTACCTTAATCGATTTTTCCCCCAACAGAAATCAACCGGACAACGTGGTACTTTGTTAAAATGCTCCTCTAACATTTCGACTGGCACATTTACAAACCACTTTGACAAAACCCAGGGGAATAAACACAAAAAAATGTGTGTACCAGAACTTACCAGCAAAGAAAACCTAAGCTAAATCACCGTCCATTTCGGACACGACGTCTAAACGAATGCGTGTTTGCTGTTTGCAACTGTCTGGAATGGAAGATATTCCGCCCAAATGGCTGCCCACATCTTTGCATTCATTACGTCGAAAATCGAAGTCGTTAGTGACAGCCGTTGCACGTGAGAAGTTACGTTCATCCTCCTTTATAACCCCGTTTAGGCAGAACGTGGAGATTCTCACGTTTCGCGGCTTTACGGTGGATCGTACGTTGCTAACGGTATCTTCCTGAGTGTGACTCCCGCCCAAATTTATGAATGGATGTCGTAAAATAGGCGATACGGAGCCGGGTGTTACGGCTGAGTGGAGAGCTGTGTTTCTTATGCGCTCGAGAAGAGTTCGTAAATTTCCTTTTGTGTGCGTATCTTTCGGAAAGTTGAGATCTTTAGGTGCGTGTGATAAAAAAATATTGGGCTTCGACTTTTTCTAACCAAAAAATGTTCTATTGAATTTATATTGAAAATAAGGTATCGTCCTTTCGAAGAAGAGGCACCTCATTTATAATATCTGTTTAGCGTGATGTAGAATTTTACGGAAGTAACTAGTTAAAAAATGTTTTAACTTTATTGTTAATTTGTCGCCTCGGGCCAAGCCTTTGAATATTGGTTATATTGGATTTCAGATTAATTGTTTACGCATAACCTCATGTCCACGATTCTGATGAATTCCCAATTCATCAGTATCATGGACATGATAATGGGCAATATTAATGTCTCACATTAATGTTGTGGAGTAAAATACTAGGTAAAAATGCTTTAAATTTATTGTTAATTAGTTACCTAAGGTAATCTATTGGTTCGCTTAGATTCAAAGCCTTAGAAAATCGGTTATATTGGATTTCAGATAAATTATTTACGCATAACCTCATGTCCATGATTCTGATGAATTGTCTCGCATTAATATTCTGGAGTAAAATACTAAGTAAATAATGCTTTAAATTTATTGTTAATTAGTCACCTAAGGCAACCAATTGGTTCGCTTAGATTAGCTCTGATTTTTAAAAAAAAGTTAATGACTACAGCAAATAAAACCGAGGAAAATGTCATCTTGAGCATGTGATTTTATGAAATGAAACAAATAGGAAATGTTATATTTTTTTAAACAATAAATGCGAGACAAAGTTTTTTTTAATCTTTTGCTATATTAAAGTTACTTATTCAATGAAAAAATTAAAATGAATCAAAATATAATTTAACGGCTCGAGCACGAGGTGCTTGTCCGTTCAAGAAATTATGTTCTGACATGATACATTGAAGCCGAGCAGATTTCATTTTAATCTTTATTTTAATGTGAATTGCCTGTAATTTTGCTGTTTCATAATGCAATTGATAAAATATAAAAATTGATAAATAATTGAAATTTAAAAAATTAAATAGTAAATTACTAGATCTTATTCAAAGATCTAAAGTAATATTGTATAGTTCATTTTGTAACTTTTAATTGAACCCGGAATAACTTTTAAAAAAGGAGCATCGGAAAAAAAAGTCTTTAAAACGCTTTTACATCTTTTACTTATACTGTAATTCGATATATAATCCATTTTATATAAAAGCCTTAATATCTTCACTCGCATTTTTTTATTCACTTTAACGTTTCATCTTCTATACATTGTTTCAAAATTGTCTCCTGCCATTACCTTTCTTTTTCTTCTCCCCAGATTGAATAACAAAGTTGTGGCTCTCAAAGAAATCCGCCTCCAGCCAGAAGAGGGCGCTCCTTTCACGGCCATCCGAGAAGGTAATCGATGAGTTCACCTTTCAGTCCCAGCCCTTCCCCCACCCCCACCCCTTTCCTAGGGCCCCGAAGAAGTCTTCCAGGACATCGTCGTCCAAAGTTTCCGCCGGAGAAGAATTCTGGTGACAGGTCATTTAGAATGGTCGTCGAGACCGATTTCCGTGTCGTGACGAAAATGACGAAGGGCCTTATCAATTGCCTTCAGACACCCCCTCTGACTGGTGAAACATTAAGTTAGAAGAAACTGGAGAAGAAATTCTTTTTGTGACAGTTATGAAGTGGGGTACTTTAAAGTCTGCACTTAATTTCTCAGACTGGCTGATAATTTTATTTAATAAGATGGTGACAGTGAAAAAGTTAGTTGAAAGCCGTCCAATCATTTTTAAAAAATTAAATGCTTTAAATTTAACATGGTGCCAGGTTAAAATAAGTACTCATTTCTTCAGTTATCAAACTGTGAGGCTTAAAGATGGAGGGGGGGGGATCTAAAAAAGTTGAAATTAAAAAGACAGATTTTCGTAAGATAAAAATAAACAACCTCTTTTAAGAATGAGTAATTATAAGATCTTCATTATGTTCGTATGCAACTGAAAATTTTGTATATATATATATATATGCATTAGATATATTCGTAATATACTACATATTCATTAGACATATTCGTAATATGCAACATATGCATTAGACATATTCGCACATATAAATATGCATTAGACATATTCGCACATATAAATATGCATTAGACATATTCGTACATATATGCATTAGATATATTCGTAAATATATATATGCGTTAGACATATTCGTACATATATATATGCATTAGGTATATTCGTACATATATATATGCATTAGGTATATTCGTACATATATATATGCATTAGGTATATCCGTACATATATATATGCATTAGGTATATCCCTACATATATATATGCATTAG
>JAOUZG010025578.1:5296999-5311774 GCA_026289955.1 Argiope argentata
CATATATATATGCATTAGGTATATCCCTACATATATATATGCATTAGACATATTCGTACATATGTATATGCATTAGACATATTCGTACATATATATGTATGCATTAGACATATTCGTACATATATATGTATGCATTAGACATATTCGTACATATATATGTATGCATTAGACATATTCGTACATATATATGTATGCATTAGACATATTCTTAATATATGATATCTGTATTAGACATAGTCGCAACAAGAAATTTTAAAACATTTTTTAACGCAATGTTATCTTAAACATTCTTTTTCCAAGATCTCCTTGATTATATGACTGACGGTCATTGAAAAGTAGATTTCAACAAACAGATTGTTTCTTTTTCTTCCAATTGTACAAAAAATTCCTAATAGATGCTCCAAATTTGTATTTACATTCTTAAATTTTTTATATACAGCACTTTGCCGAATATCCAGTCTAATGTGATGTAATGGCAGTCCAAATAACTAAAAAAAACCGGATATCCCCGGAGTTCTATGAATTTATTCCTTTTCTTACAAACACTAGAAGACACAAGTTTTTATATCAAAACTCATAGTTGTAATACTCATTTGTAAGTACTCAAGCCTCGATTTATCTGAAGCCACGTAGAATGTGAACGTGGCCGCGTTCCGGTCAAACATAAAATAGAAGGGCTCTGTAATTGTAGTTTATATATGTTTAAATACAGCACTGGGCGTTGCGTAAATTTATTACAAATACTGTACGTACTATGCAATAATAATCAGAAAGAGTGGCAACAAGAAAGGTCCGTTACACACTGACGAAACAATGATCAAAGAGCAGGACACTACTTTTTTATAGGTACATTTATTGTGCGCACAACACGTAGGCGGATCTTAGCAAAAGCTCGCTTCCAATGTCATGGCAATGTTTCCAATTCAACACCTTGCCTTCGTCATTTAATTACGATAAAAGAAAACTAGATCGAAGAGCCTAGAATTGGATATCCGGAAGAATGCCATATTTATATATTATATAATGTAACAGTGGTAGATTTGAGCTTTAAAACCAAAGAACATAATTTACTTTTTATTGTAAGCCAATGGAAATTCTGAATGAAATGCAATTTTTAATTTAATTAAGTATAAAAAACTGGAAGATAGGACCTCTCTATTATTTTTTCGATTCCTACTATTGGTTCACACTCTCCCTATATATTTTTATATACCTTGTTCAAATTTTTAGTCGTTAATAAGATACTTTTTATTCAACCACTCGAGTTCAAATACCTTTTTTTTTTAAGTTGCAGTGGATGACACTTGATATTAATGCATGTTTTTCAAAATTAATTCATTAAATAAGTTCAAATTTAATGCTTTAAATTGAGTTTTAGCAGTTTTTTAATGAAAATTGAAATCAACAGACAGTAGCTCAACCGGTAAAATGCAACGATTTCTATATTTTCCACGTAAAGATGAAGAATGCAAGTTCAATTTTTGAGAAAAATCAATCATTTTTTTTGATAAATTGTTTACATAAATTGTAATTATTTAATAAAATGTAACTAAAATAAAAAAAATTCTTTGTTGACCTAAGTAGCAATTGACATTTATTATTTTTATATTACTTGTTTATAGTTTGTTTCCTTCTTCCCTCATTTTATTTTGTACTTAATATTTTGTAAAATAAATATTGAAAAATCAATTATCCTTTCTTCACCTTCTGAATGTCAGTCCTTCAAAAGAAAATAATTAAGGCAAAATGATAGTCCAGAAATAATTTTGCTGATAAATTTTTCTGAATATGTATGCTGTAAAAATAATTCTAAATTTAGAATTCTATTAATACTTCTTAGGAAATAAAATTCTAATTTTTTTCACTATATTTTTAAACACTTCTCTACAACACTGTTACTCACAAAAATTTTCAAAATACTTCACTTCATATTTCTTTTCTACTGACTTCTAAACCAAACAGATTAGGAGTGATCTATTCTATGAAAACAGGAATCCAACGTGGCTAGGAATAATAGATTTATTTTCATGCAATAAATTCTTTTTTAAAATTACACATTTTTTTATCAAAGGTATTTTGTTTTATTTATAATTACACAAATAAAGATAATTTTTATTAAAGCAGAATTGCTCATATAAACACTAAAATTACTTCGGGTTATCAAATAAATTATTGTTTTCCAACGGCAATTTCAGTGTATTTATGAAATGACGATACTTTTATGAACATCCATGCACAATTTTTAAAAAACATATTTATTGAATCGCTTGTTATAATGGCTCGCTCTTTAGGATACGTTCAGACGATAATTGAGCTAATACCTTTTACAACTTAAATCGATAACGCAGATTTTATAAAATCTTCCTCGTTTTAGAGCAAAATCATCATTTAGAAAGTTTTAGTATCAACTTTTAAACATTTAATAAATTATAATATACATTTGATTTTTCCTATATTGTAACTATTTTCAAATGTATTTATAATATAGAATATCTTCTTTAATCTAACAAGTAATATACAGGGTGTCCGAGAAGTCTGACACATTTCAAAAATTCGTTTAAAAAAATAAACGAGATAGAAAGTAAAATTAAATTACATTTATTACCTCATATAGTGAAGTTTTTTTTTAATTCAAAACTGGCCGGTAGATTGCGGTACTGAAACGTTAGAAAGAGTTATTGAGAAAATGGCTTCTCCAAGTGAGCGCGCGCTTTTTGTTACTGTGGTTTTTCGAATCGAAATCTGTTACTCAAGTTCAGCGTAATTTCCGTACAAAATATGGGAAAAGACCCTCCATCTCGTAACAGCATTATTGCATGGAAAAATAAGTTTTTGGAAACTGGGAGTGTCCTGGGTCGACACAGAAGTGTCGTCGATAGAATTCATCAGTCATTTGCTCGTAGCCCCCGAAACTCCGGGGCCCACATCGAGGTGTATTGATACGTTAAAAAAACTTCACTATTTGAGGTAATAAATGTAATTTAATTTTACTTTCTATCTCGTTTATTATTTTTTACCGAATTTTTGAAATGTGTCAAAGACTTCTCGGATACCCTGTATAATAACAAATTTTTAGTCAATTCGTATTTGGGTCAACAAAGAAAAAATATTATTTTAGTTATTTTTTATTGAATAATTACCATTAATATAAATAATTTATCAAAAAATTATTGACTTTTGCAAGAAATGAACTCGTATTTTTAACTTTCAAGTTAAAAATACTAAAATCCTTGCGTTTTGCCGATTGAACTACTCCGATTAAAATTTCATTACAAGCTTCTAAAACTCAATTTAAAGTATTAAAAATTAATTAATTAATTAATATTTCAAAAAACTGTGTTAACATCAAGGCTATTTCACCACAATTTTATAAAAATGTATTTAATCTTGAGTGTATGAATAAAAAGTATTTTATTAATGGTTGAAAATTTAAACGAGATATAGAAATATATATAGGTAGAGTGTGAACTAATAGTAGGGATTGAAAAAATACAGCCATTAGATATTTAAAGTATCCCAATCTTTTATTCATCAATGCGCGATGGCTCCAAATCAATTCACGGTTAGCTGGTGCAGTGTACCGCTCCAGACAGCGCTGTAGTGTGAAGGGAGGGGGAGACCATTAAATATTCACCTTCATTGAATCTCATGACGCCACTCCTCTTGAAGTGGCGTGAATTGGATTCACGCCATTTTGGAGATTTTGAATAAGTGGTTTAAAAAATAAACTAAACTAATCAGTATTAATAAATGGTCGATATTTAAACTGAAGAGTTTTAATTTTTCGATAGGACTTTCTTAATTCCTACACATGCTAATAAACTGCCAAAAAATCTTTAAAAATGTTTTTTTATTATGTGAGAACATGTTTACATTAGAGGAGTTTGATTAATTAAAGGTAATAAATAATTGAAGCTCGAAACTGCGTAGGCAATGAGTATAAATGGAATGATTCATCAACATCTTTTAATTACATATTTTTTACCTACTTTTACTAGAATTGCATTATTATTGTGTATACTTCTTTGAAATCAGATGCGTTTTTTAAAGTGGACCTGCTTTTACCAGCATTGTTTTTTCGAGTCGGTTTAAACTACTTAACGACCTAAATCAAGACAAATACTGACTTTAAAATAATAATGTTCTCATATCTTTTTTATATTCTTTTTTTTTCAGTTAGTGAACATCAAACTATATATTTCGTAAAATATTTAAGGAATATTTAATACTTGTAACTGCTCTGGCTTTATTTTTCAAATTATGTTCTCCTTTC
Source organism: Argiope argentata (assembly GCA_026289955.1). NCBI lineage: Eukaryota > Metazoa > Arthropoda > Arachnida > Araneae > Araneidae > Argiope > Argiope argentata. The sequence continues at coordinate 5,301,273 of JAOUZG010025578.1, forward strand.
TCTAGCTTCTCTTCTCCGAGGCTTGAAACACGCAAATATCGTCACCCTTCATGATATCATCCATACCAGAGAAACACTCACCTTCGTCTTTGAATACGTTGTGAGTATGCAATGTTTGCTTCACATACTTTGTGATCAATTAAATAATAATACAAATTTAATTGGGTTATTAGAATGTTAAATTATATATTAATTGATCAATTAGAATCTTAATTGGACGAACTAGAATCTGAAATACTAAAGGCTTCGTGATCTTCGATCATAGATACACCTTCAGTCTGAACCAAAACTGAACGCAATCTTCATACAAGTATAGTATAAAATCAAAGAGGAGCTATCCCCGACATGCCTAGGGAACTGCGATTCGCTTCAATTATCGTTGTCTCTTATATATATACAGAGCATATCGCGTATGTATAAAAGTAAATGGCAATCTTGAAACCCATCAGCGGACACTATGCAATTTCTTGCTCAGGAGAAGCTTCCTTAATTGGAATCCGATTGAAATCTTAAATGCGTAGGATGTCGTGATGTTACTTGCATGGCAGAGTTTCTGTTTGAGACCAGAATTAACGTGCTTCTCTTGTAGTTTCGTTGCAGAAAATCAATCAATCAATCCCGTACTGCGTAGGCATTTGAGGTTTAATTCAATTATCAATGTTACCTTAATTACAGGATAACTGATGACGGAAGGCTTAAAGATTATCACCGTCTGTGGACCGACCCTTTCCAAAGGATTAGGCACCGTCATTAGAATGATGTTAACTTCATCCTAATATTGTTATAGTATAGGCTTTATTACGATACATAATTACATTTGGAAACCGAAGTTTAATTTTGAGCCTTAGTCAAATAAGCATGCCTACGCTTGAATTGGCATTCCATTCACCAAATTTCCACATAATATCGTATATTGATGATGATGGTGATGTGTCCGCTTTTTACCTGGGGGGAGTTTTGAGTGGGGGCTTTTTTGAGTGGGGCTGTAACTTCTGAGGGTATAGACCCCCAAGGACAGAAGTCTGAGTTCTAGCTCATATGAGGATGAAACACACACCACGCGCTTGCAAAGCCCCTTTTTACAGGGAGGCACATTCACACATCTTACAGATAGCCCGAACATGGACTCGAACCGGGTACTTCCAGAACACGAGGAAGACGCGCTACCGCTGTGCCAGAAAGCCGGTAATATCGTATGTTAAAACGACAAAAGAGGCTTTTTTTGTATAAAATGTGTCCTCCAAAATGTGTCATTTGCAATTTGTAACCGAAATATATAAATTGTAACCGCATTTGTATATCCTACATTCGCACATCTTTTATTTAAGAATAATTTTATTTATTTAACAATTTATATCACGTTCTGGAACTTAAATACTCTTCCACTTCGCTTTCTGTACTATATGATTCAGATTATTTAAATGACATGAATGTGCTTACATTTTTTAAATTTTATTTTTGCTTACGTTTGCATGGAATCAAGATTAACTAATGTAATTAGGTAAAAAGTGTAATATGTAATATAAACTAATGTAATTAGGCAAATAGTGTAATATGCAAGATTAACTAATGCAATTAGGTAAATAGTGTAATATGTAACTAAAATAATTAGGTAAATAGTGTAATATGTAACCGATAAAATAAAGTAATATACACTGAAGTGACAAAAGTCATGGGTTGACTGTTAATATCGTGTCGGTCCTCCTTTTGCCCGGCGAAGTGCAACAACTCGACGTGTCATGGAGTCCACAAGTCGTTGGAAGTCCTCTGCAGGAATATTGAGCCATGCTGTCTGTATAGACGTCCGTAATTATGAAAGTGTGGATGGTGCAGGAGTTTGGGCACGAACGGATCTTTCGATGTTGTCCCATAAATGCTCGATGGGATTCATATCGGGCGATCTCGGTGGCCAGATCATGCGCTGGAATTGTCCGGAATGTTCCTCAAACCAATCGTGAACAGTTCTGGCCCGGTGACATGGCGCATTGTCATCCATAAAAATCCCATCGTTGTTTGGGTGCGTGAAGTCCATGAACGGCTGCAAGTGATCTGAAAGCAGCTGAACATAACCATTTCTAGTCAATGATCGGTTCAGTTGCACCAGAGGACCGAGTCCATGCCATGTAAAAACAGCCCACACCATTATGCAGCCACCACCAGCTTGAACAGTGCCTTGCTGACAGTTTGGGTCCATGGCTTCGTGGGGTCTGCGCCACACTCGAACTCTACCATCAGCTCGTAACAACTGAAATCGTGACTCATCTGACTTCGCCACGGTTTTCCACTGGTCTAGGGACCAGTCGATATGCTCACGAGCCCAGGAGAGTCGCTGCAGGCGATGTCGTGCTGTCAGTAAAGACCCTCGAATCGGTCTTCTGCTGTCATAGCCCAAGGAAGACAAATTTTACCACACAGTTCAATCGGACACGTCCCACATTGATTCCTGCAGTTATTTGGTGAAGTGTTGCGTGTCTATTAACATTGACCATTCTACACAGACGTCGGTGGTCTCGGTCGTTAAGTGCAGGTGGTCGCCCACTGCGCTGTCCATGATGGGAGGTGATGCCTGAAATTTCATACTCTCGGCATTTCATACTCTCGGCTCTTGATACTGTGGATCTCGGAATGTTGAATTCACTAACTATATCAGCAATGGAATGACTCATGCGTCTAGCTCCAACTAACATTCCACGTTCAAAGTCTGTTAATTCTCGTCGTTGTGCTATAAATCACGAAAAACCTGTTCACATGAATAACTTGAACACAAATGAAAGCTCTGGAAAACGAACTGCACATTTATACTTTTTCGCTGCGATACTACTGCCATCTGTATATTTGCATATTGCTATCCCATGACTTTTGTCACTTCAGTGTATAACTAATGATGTATAATTATGTAATTAGAGTAATATGTATCTAATGTAATTAGGTAGTTAGAGTAATATGTAACTTATGTAATCAGGCAATTACTGTAATATGTAACTAATGTAATTCGGTAAATAGTGTAATATGTAACTAATGTAATTCGGTAAATAGTGTAATATGTAACTAATGTAATTCGGTAAATAGTGTAATATGTAACTAATGTAATTAGGTAAATAGTGTAATATGTAACTAATGTAATTAGGTAAATAGTGTAATATGTAACTAATACAATATTAGGTAAATAGTGTAATATGTAACTAATGTAATTATTTAAATAGTGCAATATGTAACTAATACAATATTAGGTAAATAGTGTAATATGTTACTAATGCAACATTATGTAAATAGTGTAATATGTTACTAATGCAAGATTATGTAAATAGTGTAACTGATATAAAATTTTCCTAAATCCTGCCTTAGTTTTCCATTCAAACAAAAAATTATATGAATTAAATTAGTATTCTCTTTTCATAAATATTACATTATAATACTTATTAATTTTTGTTATCAAGATTCCTGGTTTCATTTATAATGTAACTTTTATTTTTAATGATCGGAAGTTATAGAATTTCCGAATTAAAAAAAATTATAATAATTGTAAATAAATTTCTATCTACTTTATTTTTATCTACTTTTTTTCTATCTACTTATATCTACCTTTAACATATTGTTATGTTAAATAAGAATAAATGTTTCATAAAAATAGCATTAAAATTTCTAGTATTTTTAAAATTAAAGAAGCTTATAAAAATGTTAGAAATTATTGTATCGACACGAATACGTTAGAGAATTATTTTAATTTTTTTTCTTTTTCTAAACCCTATTTTTATTCATTTTATTCTTAAATTTTGAAATATAAGTGAATTTGGCTCATAGTCTCATCAATTTTACGTTTTTCAATCTATAATATTTATTTTTATGTATAGTCTTTATGTGTAAAGAAACCAAAAATTTCAATAATTTATTTTTCTTTAACAGCACACAGATCTCAGCCAGTACCTGGAAAGACATCCGGGTGGCTTACATCCAAAAAACATAAAGGTAATCTCCACTAAGCATCTTGGAAATTTAGAAGTCTTGCTCTTATTAATTCAGTCAGAACGGCATAACCACGCATAAAATCATGTACTCAATTTCCCCGGATAAAAAAAATTGTTGCTCTAATTTTAAAAAAAATACATATATCCTGCAACACTGAATATTCCATCAGATATACGTTACTAAAATTTAAAACCTTGGGATAAAGTTTTTATTTTTAAAATAAACACAATAGCACATTATGATCTGGATATTATAGCCTTTAAACGCGATACAAGATGAATTTAATTATGCCTGCATAAATTGTAATTTAATAACGGAAGATAATATATTTCCCATCTCTCTAGAGAAGAAAGGTGAGAAGAGAGCATCACGGGATACCAGACGAGTCCATTTTTATAAATTAGGTAACTTCAATAGCCGTTTTAATGAACTTTCCATTCTATGCTTTGCTATGTCTCAGAAATGAGATTCCATGTAAATAATGACATAGGGTAATTACTTTCATCTGAGACCAGACGGATAAAGGACATACAATGATTTTCATTTAGTATGCAATAATCATTGAAAGCTTACCATAATTCCAACTATCATTTTATTTATTGATATCTTAAAATGTAAAAATTCTAACAATGTATAATGCATCATTTAATTTAATTTATATTTCCAGTTTCTTTATATTGTTATGTCATATATTTCTGTTAGGATACGATTTTTTAAATTTAATTTAACATTTTATTATTTTTAATTCTACAGTGCACGATTTTTTTCAATAAATGTTGTATAAGTCTATGCAAATAGTTGCTAGAAATGTAGGAAGATGATGTACAAATTTTGGTCTGAATTTTATTGCATTATCTAAAATTAGAAAAAAAATATCTTAAATTTTTCTTTAATTTATTGCAGTTAAATTTATTGTTAAAAGTGTTTTGAAGACCAGTTACTAAATTATTTGACAATAATGTTTTAAATAGAACAAAAATTCTTCACATTATGGAATTAATACCAAACAATTACTTCCCAAAATTCAGAAGATAATTTTTTATGTCCAATTATCTTTCTGAATCTGTCAAAATTTGAAAACTTAGTACTTTATAACACAATTAACTTATTAACGATTTAAGGTTAGTTAACTCTATTTAATGGCGATATTCAGAATGCAAAAATCGTTTAAAAGAATTTTGAGACAGACAATGTTTTAATGATATTAAATTTGATACGTAGTTGTTTATTAAGTAGCAAAAACTCGCTAAAGAAAAGTTTTCAGAACTTTAATTAGTGTTTTACTGAACAAAATTGTAGTCAAAATTTTAAAATTTCGTCACTATATTCAAAACATATAATTGCATAAAAAAATCATTTTCACTTCTCACCGTCCTGAAAATTTTAAAAATATGCTTTTCATAGATACTAATTTAATTTATACATTTTTTTAAAAACTTTATTAATTTTTCAAAAATGTGTTGGAGCATATTTTACAATTATACTCTTTGCTTTAGTGACTAAATATTTATTTGCATGCTTTGAGAAGATATAAAACACATTTTTGAACTTTATTGCTCTGTATAATATCAATTAAATTTTAAAATTATTGTTATTATAATTACGACTAAATTTTAAAATTACGAATATTATAATTACGATTAAATTTTAAAATCAAGGCTAATATAATTACGACTAAACATTAAAATTAAGGCTAATTTTAACTACGACTAAATTTAAAAATGAATTAACTTTTAGGTTAAAGGTTCAAATTTCTGTTTAATATTTTAAAATATAATTAGCTAAACTATAGCCATTGAATGAGGTTTATTAATAATCTGTAGTACTTTTCTTATTAAAATAGAACTTTTGAAGAGTTCAGTTAATTTTGGAAATGTGTGGAAGCCATTATAATAACTAGATGTTAGTTTTTTAGAATTATTATTTGTGTAATTTCAAATTTTTCCAAAAGACAAAAGCAAAAATGTTGTTTTGATACTAAAAGTTTAAAAATTGTAATATCGTTTAAAATTTGTTATATTTAATACTAAAAAAACGCTATCTCAAAAAGTCATCAAGAAAGCCTATAATACACTCCATATAATGTCATTTTTATTGTATAAAAAACAACTTGAGGCTAAAGTTTAAATTATTTATTTGAAAAGTTATTAATACTGCTTTCATAAAAAAATAATAGAAACATTAGATTTGCAATTTTTTTTAGGTATTGAGATCATTACTGCCATTTGTCCACGTCTACCACGGTAATACCATAAGGTCCATTTCACAATTTTTACTGGTTAACTCGTCTAAAAACGTTTTCATAATTTAAAAAACAATTAATTCATAATTTAAATAGAGTTTTGTGGACAAACTCATCTTTAAAAAAAACTCAGAATTTAATTTTTTTAAAGTTAGCAATTTTATTATTTTTTATTCATTAAATGTTTAGAGAATGCTAATCTACAAATAATTTTTTTAATATATTAGTTACTTTAAACCAAACAAAAATGTAGCATTTATTTAAAGAATAAATTAAAATTTATATTTGAGTATAATTGATTGCACACATAACTTCTTATTCGATTCTAGGGGGGGGGGGGACCAACTGTCACTGCCATCTGGAGTTCACGATTGCAAACTCTTCGAAAATTAGTTGTTGCGCAATCCATTATCTATTTCGCAATTTAGAATTGATAGTGACGCAACAATTTTTTTTAAAAAAATATGCGATTATAGAATTTTTTCTATAATGATTTTTCGGAAAACAACTTCTCAAAATGCATATTTTGAACATAATTGTATACAGCAACTAGAAACTAATCCTCTATTTTTAATATTATTAAATACAACCGAAATCATTGACATTTTTACATTAATTCTCTTAATCAAAGTCAAATTGATCGTTTTTCACACCTATTAATTAGCAATTCACATTTACAACAAAAACACATGACCTTACAAGGAAAATTAGGCTTAAAAATGTCATTAAATAAAGTGACCAATGACCTTAAAGCCGTCCGACTCCGCTTGTAATGTTACCTCGACCTCATTCTCACGTTGGCGCAGTTAATCAATAAAACGACAAAATAACTAGCAATCTGCTCGTGCGATGAAGATTAAAAATGCTCGTGCGAGAAGATTTCGATCGCTGTTATTATTTAAAGTATTAAAAAAAAGTTCTGATTTTTAATTAAGGTATACGAATAGGAAGCAATTTTACAATAAATTTGTTTTAACGTTCTTTATGAAAAGTAAAATCGTCCAATAAGAAAGAGAATAACTTTAAATTCAGCTCTTTCAACAGCTTTCTTGAATTAAAGGAAGGCAGATATGTATTTTTTTAATTTTTAATGAAGTGAAAAAATGGATTTCGAATTTATTTTTTTTTGTCAGAAAAGAAATATTTTATCTATTATATACTATATACACAATGTTTTATTTAAAATTATAAATTTTATTTAATATATTTGAAAATAAAAAACGGCAATAAGAATATTTTTTATAAATTAAAAAGTTTTTAATAATATATTCTTTATTTAAAAAAAAACAAAAGAATAACTTTTAAATATGAAAATATTTTTTTTTCTTCTTTCTGTTTTATGATTTTAATTGTAATATTTACTTAATTTTCAAGGAAACATTCTAAAAAATTTCAATTATATTTCCAATTTATATGTTTTCACAAAAGAATATTACTTTTTAATTACTGTAATATTGCTGTAAGTATATCGTTTGGCATTCTTTATACTTAATAAAATTGTTGAATCCTTAATTTTCATTTTATATTGTACGTCAAAGACAACTGTAGAAAAATTTTTGTTATTGTAATATTATGAATTTCATTTTATTACAGCTTTTCATGTTTCAACTACTACGAGGTTTAGCATTTTGTCATCAACGACGAGTTTTACACAGGTAAATTTTTATTAGTTTTGTTTTCTTCATTTGATGAGATAATTTTTTTTTTCTCAAGCAAACGATACATTTTTTGTCTCTTATTTTAACTCTATTTTCAGAGATTTGAAACCACAAAATCTATTGATCAGTGAAGTTGGGGAGCTTAAATTAGCAGATTTTGGTGAGTTTCATTTGCTATCATTTTCATAGTTAAATTTTATGAAATAATTAAATTCAATCAAATCAATAATTTAATTAAAATATTTAATGTAATTATTAAAAATAAGTACATTAAATTTAATTAAATTATTTAATTTAATTAATTTCTAAACTAATTTAATTAAATTATTTAATTTAATTAATTACTAAACTAATTAAATTTTATTAAATCGATAATTTAGTTAGATTTAATTATTTTTAGAGTTGTTTTATTTTACGAACTCTGATCTGTATGCTCCAAAATTTGGAAAATAAATTCCTGAGTGGTGGGTAGAAATTTCAATATCCTTATAACAGCTTCTTTGTTAGAATAATATTTTTCCATTATTTATACTTATACGTTGTATTGAACTTATTAAATACCAGCCGCCTTTGGCGACCAGTCGGTTCGCCAGTATTAATGCTCTCTAAAGTTTACTCGCTAATATTTTATGTAGCTGTGTCTCATAACTGGTTTTTCACCAAAATATTTTTAAACCAAATAAATTTTGATAATCATATAATTCATTTATAGTAGTATTTATTATTATTTTCTTCAGATGATCTGTTCACTGTACTACTCATCTTTCTCTTTCTATCCGAGCAATGATTGTCCCGGAATTGATATTTTACTTAAATGGTGGAGGGAAAGGTCTAAAATTCTGTTTTTATGGAATAATGAGATTCAAATTTTCATAAATGTAAACACACTAAACAAATAAAGACACAATTGGTTTTCGAGAGATGCAAAAGCTTAAAAACAGCTTGGAAAATACCTAGCACAGACGAAATAATGGTGACACACACACCCTTCTTTTCTTTTCTAGCTTTGTTATTACTTTTTTTCTTCGCTGCCCAGACTTTATTTTGAGCAGGCATAGATTAAATATGCATACCGACTAATAATAAAAGGAACTTTTTTTCTTTCTTTTTTAAACATCCCGTTATCTATGCATGAAAACCAACTGACTTCGCGTATTTCTTTCTAAACAAATCATAATTTATTACTTCCTGCTAACTAGCTCAGTTGGTGTGGGGGAAGGAAATGAAGATTTCTGGCGGGAAAGTAAGAAAAGTGCCGTTTTAACTATTTTCCACGCAGTTTTTTTAATTTTTTTTTTCTCCATAAGAACCATCCACGAGTCTTAACGAAAATATTTTTAAAAAATTAGCCGAATCGGTCAAGCCGTCCTCCAGTTTTGCGCTTAGCAACGCATTTCGAGTTGCATTTTTATTAATATAGATTTTAACGTGTTTGACAAAACCAATTATTGCTTATTTATTTTTAATTTTTTTACTCCGGAAAATTATGGTTTGCTGGGTTTTTTTGTTGAAAACTATATGTATAATTCGAACTCGGATCATCGAAGCTCTATTGTATTTTTTAAAAATATATATTTAATTTGAAAGTTGTATCATTGGAATAATTTTACTCATTCGGGAATGAAAATGGCTATTAAAGATATAATTTTTTTTATTATAGGTTTTATAATTTTATTTAATTCGGATAGTGTAACTTACAGTCTTATCTTCTTTTATTTGTTACATCTTTTGCAGATTTTTTTGAAAAATTATATTCTGTCAAAAAAAAATCTTCATAAAATCGATAAAATGAAATTCCATCATAAGCAGCTAATCTACTACGGCTATTTTATTGCGCCGTTATTCTTGAATATTTAGTGAACTTAAACCAGATCAAAAGTTAACGAGTCTGTTTTATAATTTGTATACTACAATTTTCATTATGATTAATTATTCTGCAGTTATTGTTCCTAAATGATATTAGTTTTGAATTTCAATTTGAATTCTAAATTTTTTATTGTATTAAAATTTTGAATTGGTCGATTAAGGTAATCAATCAATCCACATTTAGTTGGTAATAATCCAGAGATTACCTATTATTATCCACCTTATTACCTTTTACTAATCCAAAGATTAGGTAATAATCTCTGGATTGATTATTATCCAAATTTTAATTATTTATCTTTATTAAAATTAATTTGAATTTTATACTGAATTATAAAATTTTGATGCATTATTTAAACTCAACAGAAGGTTTATTAACTAAATTGGTATAATTTTTCTTTATTAATATCGGGTTTTAATTTCTAGTGGAACTCTGAATTCTTCAAACATTATTAATGCGGAATTCATGCTATGTATTTAAAATATTTGGTAAAAATAGATGGCAGAATCGTGGCCGAAATCATGGAGAAGACAGGTTGAATTTTTAATTTCGTTTTATTCCACCAAGGGAAGCAGGCATTATGTACAAGCAAAAGCGACGAACTCGACACGGAACAACACAAAACGGAATGGCGAAAAAGCTTATTAAATTTTTATCCCTCTGAATATATATCGATAGATTTTAATAGGGATATTTAACGCATGACAATGACATGTACAGCTCGTGCAAGGGAATCGTAGGGATCTTGTAATGGAATGTGCTAAACTGGTTA
>JAOUZG010025578.1:5312997-5323313 GCA_026289955.1 Argiope argentata
ATATATATATAATAAAGTATATTCAAACTGAGTCTGTGTTTTTTACTGCATGTTTTTGTGTCACTAACAAAAATATTAGTAGTCGCAAGAGGGGAAAAAATAACAGCTTTCGTAATTAGCAAGCTACAACTAGGTTCTTTATAATAAAAAAACGCAACAAGCCTTGATCGATTTTGTACACATATTGAGATAACTTTTTTTTTCTATCGAAGTAGGAAATCCTTTTTGTATTTAACGCTACATCAATTTTTCCAACACGGATACCAGACATTTTCCGCCTCAATGCCACAGACAGAAAAAACACACACTTTTATTCAAGGATTGGCAAACAAAAAGAAGATGTGGCGCATAATACAAATATCATTTAAAACAAATACTGTCCTCTAGTTGAAGTTCGACATCCTACTATTTGTGCGTTCCGAAAAATATGCAGATTCCTTTGATGTCGAAGGTATAAAAACTTTCCCGTTTCTTTGAACAAGCGCGTTAATTAAACAGACCGTGAATGAGGACAAAAAATTTCCACTTTTACCGAAATTACGAAGCTTAATCGGAAATATAAAAACTCGAAATGATTTTCCTCACATATTGCACGTGTATTTGAATAGCCCTTTTTTCATGCCAAATGCGCACCTACCGTAATAGATTGTTATTAAACGCGGATACGTAAAAAAAGGAAAAGGGTTTCTAAAAGGGGTGTAAAAAAAGTTATACCCCTACTGAAGCATTAAACAGGCGCTCTGAAAATCTGTTTTTGATTTTGTTCTTAATATAATTTTTAGAATTGTAACAATTTACTTTTTCAATATGGGAAGGAAAGGTAATGTAATTGGCTAGAAATTTGAACTTGAAATTTTATAGAATCTTATCGTTTATGACTTCTCTGAATCCGAAATTTTTGGGAGGGAGTGGAATTTGAGTTTTGTCTATGAGCACAAGGTTTGGGATAACTTATGGTATTTATAGGGGATCTTAATACCAATAATTATTAAATACCTCTTAACTACTAGGTATTTAATATCATTAATACCAATTTTCATATCAATGCCACTAATTAATATCAATTTTCTACATTTTTTTGAGTTTTGAATAGAATCTGTTCTTAATAAATGTCTGTCTACCTTCTGAAGAAGTACGAATGGGCACTATATCTACAAAGCGTATTGGTAAAACTTTGTACACAGTTTTTGAACCTAAAGTATTTATCTATATCATATATTTAAACCAAATACGCCAATAAACTGATCGTCTATCGATACAGCCATTAATCTACCATGAGCTTTTATATCAAAGAAAGCTTGGAGGAATCACTGCAATGCAAGATATTAGTAAACTTTTATGATTTTTGATGCAGAATATAAGTTAATTTTTTTTAAACTTCCATTAAAAATAATGTGTTGACTCATTAATTGCTTATCTAAAGGGATGTGGACTTGCATGAGAAATAAAAAAAATGGGTTGGTGAACTTATTCTTTGGTTTTCTAAGTTTTTAAATTATATCAATTATTTAATTATGTGTATGTAATTATCATTACTATCGCACAATAATATTGCAATTATTCTAATTACCACTTTTCTTTTAACTTTTAGGTTTAGCGCGAGCAAAATCTGTGCCTAGTCGGACGTACTCCCACGAAGTGGTCACTCTGTGGTATAGACCCCCAGATGTCCTGTTAGGCTCAACAAATTATTCAACATCTCTGGATATGTGGTAAAAATTATTCCATTTCTTACTTTACAACTGATTCTATTAGCTCTCTACTTATGCTGTTACACTGTTTTTCAAATTATGTAGCTCCATATCCTTTATTTATTTAAATTTTTATAATTATGCGTCGCCAACAGAAAATAAAAAAGGACCGAATAGTATTAAAAATCTTTTGATTTAATACTGTCTATATCATATAATTAAAAAAACTATTAAACTCTGTATTTTGTTCTTGAAAATCTTTTATATAAACAGAATATGCAACTATATATTTTTTTTAATTTGTTTGGAAACTTAAAAATGGTTTCTAATTTGAAATCTTGAATTATTTATTTTTTGAGCTATCACAGATCTTGATAGTGAGGTATAAACTTCTGTAGAGATAAAACAGTTCTTCAAAATTTCTGGAAACCTTGCTCAAAAATTAATTGTGCAACGTCGTCAGAATTGAAACTTCTCTACTCTGTTTGAGCTCTTTGTACAACGAAGTACACATTGTAAAGTATCCAAAATTGTTGAACATACTATTGAATAAAAGAAAAAACGTACTACACGAGAAAAAAGTTAGTTCCAGAAAAACCGATAGATAGCGCTTTGCACCAAAGAATAAGTCAAAATGCAAAAAATGCACATTTGCGACATTTCATTTGAACGTATCCGTGAATAATATGTTATAACGATTTATGTATTATTAATATAAATCTATAATTTTTATATATTGTTAATAAACAAATTTTTATTAAATTTTTATACCCAATTATTTAATTTTAAAATATTGTTTATTGCACTGGATCATTATCAAAATCAAGACTTAGCAACAAACAATTATTATGTATCAGCTCTACATAAAAATTTTATTTATATTCTGCGTTGACTTCCGTAATTTGAATTTCAAATATTTGGTATTTTATGCGGAGCAATCAATATCAGCTTAATTTTTCTAATTCTTTTTAAAACTTTAAATTCATATTTGTCAGTTAAATACAAGTTTTTATTATACAAACCAATAGATAAAGGGAAAAAATATTAGATATTTTATCAAAAACTTTTTATGATATATTTTTTATGCAATATCAGCTTTTTCTTTATAAAACAATTGACAACAAATTTAAAATTACTGAATTTTTTTTTATCACATTTTTTATGGTCTATATCATTTTTTAAATTTATTGTATGATTTTTTACTTCTTTCATTATTTTTTAATGTTATTGAATTTTTTTAATAATTTTTTTATGTTATAAATCACTTTTTTCCTTACTTTTTTAAATATGAAACTGTAGGTAAAGAATTGAAATTTAGCAAAAATTTAGATTCTAGATTCTTTAGCAAAAATTTAAGTTTCAAACTTGCTTTAAAACAAGTAATATAAAAAAATTTAAGTTAATTCCTATTTATGTCAACAAAGAAATTTTATTCCAGTTACTTTTTTATTTAATGAACTTAAGTTACAATTAATATAAAAAATTTATCAAAAAATTATAGATTTTCGCGAAAATTGAACTCGCATTCTTCACCCACACGCAAAAAATACTGAAATCCTTGCATTTTACCGATTGAGCTACTGCCTTATGATTTCAATTTTCATTACAAGCTGATAAAACTCTACTTAAAGTTTGAAATATTAATTAAATTTAATTAATGAATTAATGTTTGAAAAAACTGTCTTAACATCAAGTGTCATCCACAACAAGTTTTAAAAATTGTATTTGAACTTCAATAGATGAATGAGAAGTGTTTCATTAAAGATTAAAATTTTGAGTACGATATATAAATAGTAGGAAGAGTGTTAACTGATAGTAGGAATTGAAAAAAGGTTTAAAAACCTAATTAATTGTACTCTTAAATGTGCAATTAATATATTTTAAGTACAAAGCTTAAATTTGTACTGTCGAATTTTGTCGTCTAATCTTGTAGCTTAATTTAACGTTTCTTTCAGGGGAGTGGGGTGCATTTTCGTCGAAATGATAACAGGGAAAGCAGCATTCCAAGGCATGAAGGACACGATGGACCAATTAGATAAAATCTTCAGGGTAAGACATTCCTCATTTTTTTGAATTCGTACGTCATGAAACGTATAAGCAGTATCTGAATTTGTTTTAGATATGACTATTTGCTGCAGTTTGCTGTAATAGTCGGAGGGTTTCGATGTAACAAATGCGTCACGAATTTTTACCGTTTTCACTGATCATTAGGGAAGGTTTTATTTATCTTTGTTCCCAACTAAATGGTTTTTAGTTTTGTTAATTGCTACATATATAAACATATAAATGTATTAATTCTAAATGTAATAGCTATGACTGCATGGCTGTATGGCTATTGACTGCAGTTTGCTGTAATAGCCAAAGGATTTCGAAGTAACAAATGCGTCACGACTTTTTGCCGTTTTAACTGATCATTAGGTGAACGTTTTATTAATCTTGCTCCCAAATAATTGGTTTTTAGTTTTGTTAATTGCCACGTATATAACCATATAAATGTACTAATACTAAATGTAACTGCTATGACTGTATGGCTATTGACTGCAGTTTGCTGTAATAGTCAAATCATTTCGAAGTAACAAATGCGTCACAACTTGTTACCGTTTTCATTGATCATTAGGTGAAAGTTTTATTTATATTTACTCCCTATTAAATGGTTTTTAGTTTTATTAATTTACACATATATAACCATGTAAATGTATTATTACTAAATGTAATTACTAATGTAAATGACCGTTATTTGGTTCATTGAAATAAAAAATGAATTCCATGTATCTGTAATACATTGTCAAAGAAATATTATAGTTCAAAAATATATGAAACATAATATTTACATATTTATCTTAAGCCGTTTGTTTACGTGTCGACATAAAAAAAGTGTTACCTGAAGTTTAGTTTAGTTATATTAACGTCCCGCTGTTATATAGCACTATAGCTAATTTGGGAAGGACATAGTATTTTTGAACCGCGGTGGGATGACGAGTTCGACACCTGAGCTGGGCCCTTCTCGCTACATCTCACCAGTGAAAGGACATCTGGCTCTGATGGATTTAATGTGAAACACGCCCCCTTACAAGACAGTTCTTCAGTAGAATCGGGTCCCGAACTTGAAACCCTACAGTTCAGAAACCGAGACCTTACCTCCAGACCACCACGTCCTATGGCGTACATAAAAGCAGCTTATATAATCATCCACCGTCATCTGTAACGCTGGGCGAAGTAAAAAATATCCCGCCCCTTTTGGGCACGTTATTATCGGATGTGAAATTTCAGTTTTGCCTTCTAATAATTGAGGCAGATTGTGTTTTTATATTTAAATTGATCAAGTTATTAATATGCAATACTGATTTCCATCCTTAACAGACAAAATTAAAGGTTGTTAGTAAAAAAAAACACAGCATTTTTAAAAAAAAATTTTCCCCGTGAAATGTCGGAAAAAACAATAATATAACATTCTTTGTTCCAATTTTATTTTAGCGATTAGTATTGATTTGATTACTCGCGAGCTTTGTGGATCGAGAAAATTCTTTTATTATGTCACTATTTTTTTTGTACTTCTAATGCTATTATATATCCACACTTAAATTTTACAGCAAATAGTATTTTTTTATTTCTTACCTATTATGCCAATGTGCATATTTTTTTAATCATAACTTTCCTTAATTCCTCTGTGGCAACCCGACCAGGGATATTTTTAATAAGATAACAGCCTGTCTAGACAGGGTGAATCTTCTAGTAATTCAATTAAATAAGTTTTCTGCTCTTTCAGCAACCAAATTATTTCTTATTGCTCTTTTCAGATAAAATTATAATATAATATAGCTTTACAATAGGAAAATTGAGTATTTACATTAAAACAGAATAGTTGTATATTAAAAGATTGCCCATAAAATTGTCCTAATGGATGTGCGCATGAGTTAAAATTGGGAGATTTGAGCCTTTTGATTCAATTTTGTAATGATTCATTGCTAGACACTCAGACAGAAACTCACTAAATGATAAAAGGGTTATTCAAACAATCAAATCTTAAAAGATAAACGAATCAGTTAAATTGGCCAAAGAAGTATCTGTTCATGTAGCGCACTTATCCAATCATTTATTTTTCAATATCTTATAAATCGAATATGTATAAGTAATTTTCCCTTTTTGTTTAAGATATTTTCTAGGTGAAATTACCAGTTGCTTTAACAATTTCTTATTTGTATTCTAAAGCAAATAAAATCGTGAATTATCGTCAAATATATATTTACAATTTGTCGAATTATCCGAATGTTTAAAACACTTTCGGATGATTTGTGAAACTTTAGTTTTATATTTGATGTTAATTCATTATTATTGGTTTTTAATTCAATATGGTTATCAAGCAATAACATTAAAATTTAAAAAGAGCTGATTCAAACTTAAAGGTAGTGTGAATAATACAACTAGTATAACACAATCAGATATCAATTTATCTTTTCTAATTCACGTTTATATAAAGTGTTAAGTCGTCTTTATAATATCTTTATGGGCTAAAAACGAAGAAATATACAAGGATGGGAAAGATAATGAAATTACATGGTGATTTTCTGTTTAGTCATTCTGTTTTCTGTTGAATAAATAATTCATTTTCTTTTCATAACATTAATAATAATAAATAAATATAGTTAATAGATAATTATAATAAATAAATAAATTCATTGTTTTTGCAGGTGATTGGTACCCCAACAGATGATACTTGGGATGGTGTTACCCAATTTCCCAATTACAAACCTCGTAAGATTCCAACTTTCAGCTGCTATTTCTTCTTTTAAATAACGATTTTGTTACTTTGTAAAAAAATTACTTTTTTAGATAAATGATATTTTTATTTATGTCCATTCTTTTTATAGAATTTTTTCTTTATTTTATGATTACAAACTCAAAATGTTTTTCAAGAAAAATATTTTTGTTCACCTATTTGTTCCATAATTTAAAAGTTTTGTCACTATAAAATAAAAATATTATAATTTCTTTGAACATATTTTCCATTTTTTTAATTCTATAAAATACGAATGTAAAAAATAAAAAATAACTATCTTTTATTCCTTTTTTTTTTTGTTTTAAAAAAATTTTACTTTATGAAACCGCATTTTTTTGGTAGGAGGCTTAGGTACTAGGCTTTTCTCTTTTATATTTATTTTTTTTCTCATTTTTTTGTGGGAAGAGTATGAAAATATTCTTATGAAAGAGTAATATATATTTTTAATGCATTTTATTCACTCGAAAAAAATTTCCCATTCCTATCAAAAAAAAATCCTTTAACAAGGAATAAGGCTATCCTTTTCAATGCCCATTTTTAAAGAGCTGTTTATTTTATCTTTTTCATATAAAAATGTACAAAATACTGCACTTGGAAAATATTCCCCATTTGTTACCTTTCTTTCTTTCTTTGAAATGTTTTCATCAGATTTGTAAAATAAAAAAGATTAAAATTAAATCTGCTATGCATATTTCAATGTATCATGTCAGAACATCATTTCTTGAACGGTCAAGCACCACGTGCCCGTGCAAGTGGAATTATATTTTTATTCATTTTAATTGTTTCTTTGGATGAGTCACTTTAGTGTTGTAAACGATCAAAAAAACTTTGTCTCGCATTTATTGTTTAAACAAATATCAAACTTCCTATTTGTTTTATTTTATATAATCACATGCTCAAAATGAAATTTTTCTAGGTTTTATTTCCTGTACTCATTAACTTATTTTTTAAGTCAATGGCAATACGTTATTAAAAGCTGATTTATTTAGATGCTTGTGCAAATAAAAATTTTATTTTTCTATTACGGATTTTATTATTTTTCGCCTGCGCATTTTTATTGAACTCATAAACCTCATCCCAAAAACCTCATTATGTTCTGACTTGATAAAATGCAAAAATTTCCTTTAGCATCAAAAGAATATTCTTCTTTTCAATGCCTTCTTTTAAACAAATATCCATTTTAAAATAAAAATATTGAAAAAAATCTAAGAATATAATATTACTCTATTCCCGTTTTCCTTTCTTTAAATACTTTCTGCCCTTCTGATGAAATAGAAACATGAAAATATATTCTAACACTGAAGTAAAATTGTCTATTATAATGTCTACATTGTTTAACAATCATTCATCTGAATGCTCTAAATTAAAACGCTAAAAACTCTTCTTTACAGAGAAATTCGGCCACTACGCTCCTCAACCTCTGTCAGCTGCCTTTCCGAGGATAACTGAAATATCTCAAGGCGAAAACCTAGCTCACAGTTTTCTACAGGTACGTCTACAAAAAGTGCTCAAAGCATGCAACGAAACATCACCGAAACAATTTAAATTTACTCTAACCTTTATAAAAGAAATAAGTTTCGTCCCGCGGTTTTTTATATTGATCTATAGCTCATTCATTATTATAAATAATAATTAGGTCTTTAAAACTTTTTGTTCAAATTCGTAAACAGTATATAATGATTTATTTATTTGTTTATAGATGTATGATATTATTTTAAACATTATATGCATATACTGTTCATTCACAGATTGGAAGTCCTTCTTTATATTGTCAGTATATAATGATTTATTTATTTGTTTATGAATGTCTTATATTATTTCAAACATTGTATGCGTATACGCTTCATTCACGGATTGCTAGTCCTTCTACTCATTTGCGCATGCGTCGAGATGCGTTTATTTAAACCAAATAGGGGTGAGTTGAAAGATGGAAAGAGATGTTTACATTTAACCTTTAACCTTAAAGTGAGCTCGGATTATTCGTGGACTTAGATATCGAAAAAAATTGCGGGCAACTTATAATAAGGGGGAATTTTTTTAACTCGCAATAAATAGTTTAAAACAATTTTTATTTATTGTAAGGGTCTTAATAATAAATTAGGAATAATAAATGGGAGATATATGTTCTTAAAATCTAAGAATTCACTTTTTTACGAAATAGTATTTTTTTTTATTTTAAAACGCTTTTTTATTTGCTATTTAAATTTATAGATAACATTTTGAAATTATCAAGGAGGATAATCTCAATCAGATTTAATAATATTAAACAAAATATTCTTTGCTCTCCACCTGAAAGCCTTTTTAGCCTTTAAACTAACCATATTGCCAATAAGTACTAAATTTAAATTAATTTTAAATAAAATAGTATGGATAGAAATAACGCCGTACACACAAAAAATAACTTAACGGAAAAGTATTAAAGTTTCGGAAATCATGGTAAAAAATGACGAAGAATTACAAAATCTACTCATCTTTCCGTGCCTCACCCTGTAGCCTGATAAAATCGTCGAAAAGTGGTATTGTCTGAACATGAAACGAAACAGTATGTCATTTTAATACTTTATCTCTTATCTCTGATCAAAATAATGGAGTTATTGTGAATTTACACAATTCCGTTTTAAGGCTCACAGCGCCCTCTATTGCCAACAAATGTTATTTCCAATTACATATTCCTACGAAGGCTGATTTGAATTTGTATTTACGTGCCTAAGCTAATTTCATAGTTTGTTGGGGAAAAAAATTCATTCACATTTTGTGACTCTTACATGTGTAAATATTGTGACATTTGCGTTTTAAAATATTAACCTATTCTATAAGTGAATAATATAAAACTTTAGAATGTTACAGGATTTGATATCGATCTAAGATTATTTTCAAAATAGCCTTATTTATGAATATTTTATTTTAAAAAATGAATTATACTCCCTTAGCATAATACTTTTATATTATATAATTACGGTTTTTAATATCATAATACTTTTCTGTTATTTTACCTTTAATAATAACATAATAATAACGTGTTTAATTGCTCATTTATAATGTTACAATAGGCATTCTAAACCTTGAAAAGCTCTCATACCGAGGGACCGTTACGCACATCATCAATCTCATTTTTAATTGATTTAATTCGCCATTTTGATGCCCATTAATGACATGTTAATAAGCTTAGAATGAATGTTCTTGCATTATTGAGTTTGTTTTCCTTTATCTTGTAGCAAATTAATTTAATCTGGCATTTGTCAAATGTCAGGGACATTTGTCACGAGAATCCTCCGCACATTTTTCTAAATGAATAATGAAACCAATAAAGTGTTTTATATTTAAATAAATTAATTAAATTGCTTCTCTTCGGTCTCTCCTATATTTAGCATATAATGTAGGTTTATATAAAAGTAATATATAAATTTTAATGCATAATTTAATTTTTTAATAGGTGTCATTTAATTATCTGTTAATTATAGCCATTGGTCAATGTGAAGCAAAAAACCATTAAAAACCAATTATGTGACATTTTTTTAAAATTTTTATATAAAATACAGGAGTATATAAAACTTAATTACCTAACTGACACAAATATACTCTGTCCTAATTTACCCAAAAAGAAAAAAGCTGGCCCTAGTCAATGAGTAGATAAAATTGGAAAGAATAATAAAGAAAACGGTAAATAATAAAGAAAAACAGTAAATTATAATAAAGAAAATGGTAAAGAATAAAGAAAAAACAGTATAGTATAGTAATGAAATTGATAAAGAATACAGAAAAAACAGTAAAGTATAATAAAGAAAATGGTAAAGAAAAAAGCAGTGAAGTATAATAAAGAAAATGGTAAAGAATAAAGAAAAAACAGT
>JAOUZG010025578.1:5344414-5371850 GCA_026289955.1 Argiope argentata
TTTGTACACTTAACTTCTCCGTCATTTCTATGCTGTGTCGTTCTGTGTTGTGCACGTCACTTTTGCTTGTAAATAGTGCTTGCTCCCGTGATGGAATAAAAAGAACTTAAAAATTCAACCTGTCTTCTCCATGATTTCGGCCACGACTCTGCTATTTATTCTCAGCAAATAATTTAAATGTTTTACATTATATATATATATATATATATATATATATATATATATATATATACAGAGAGAGAGAGACTGGAGATTTTCAAAATTGCATTGCAGGAAAACGCCATTTGTAGATAATTTTTTTAACTATTAAAACCAAAAACAGTGAGAGAGAGAATGCATGCCCTGAGGTTTAAAGAATAAACAAATTTAGTATTAACTACAATGGAATAAGAATGCGAAATTTTGACAGAAAATTATATCATGTGGACCAGAAAGATCATGGAACAATTAGAAGCTTAAATTGAAGAAATTTGTTTGAATTGTTTATAGAATATTTATAGATTTTTAATTGAAATTTGGATTGATGAATATTTTCTGCTTCGTATCATTTCTTTTTAATAATGTTTTAGAAGGTGATACAGATTTCTATAAAGTTAATATAGTTAGTAATTAGTAAGATTACTGACAAAGTTTTAGATGAAATCCACTAGAAAATTAATAATTTTTAATTGTTTATCAGGAATCAAAATAGTTTTAAATGAATTGCATTAAATGTAAATATTTTTGAAAATGGAATATTTTTTAATTAATACTAAAATATGCTGATCAATTAGTCGTCTTTTTATACCATTTATGACCAAAAGATTCATTAAGCATTATAATATATATGACAAATATAACTATTAAATAAATTTATTTATATATATTTCTACCAGCACTTTTAGTTTTTAAGAATTTTTTTAATTTAACTTCCAAATTTTTAGGAAAAAATTATTTTATTAATGCATAATCATTTTTACTTAAATATTTTTCATTTTATCAGTAATAATCTATACGTTATTTTAAAGTCCGATATTACTAGCTTGTAATATATATTTTGTACTGAAAATATAGTAGCTTTTAATATTATAAAGGCCCATTTTAAATTAGTGGTTTCCTAAAATGGGTGTGTACGAACACCCCAGAACTGTTCAATTCTTTTCTTGTAAGATGTTATAGATCCTTGCAATAGATATTTTTATAATCATACGCAAAGGATTTACCCTGCTTATTAAAGTGAATCTGATACTGCAAATTCAGACAATAGATTCTCCCATTACTAAAAATGCCTTAGTAACCATTTTTTTAAGCTCTTCGGTCTGCATAATGTCATGAACAAGAAGTTATTGTTTTATGTGTCCCTCGATGAAGTCTCGTATAGCAAAATATGAAAAAATAGCCACCGGTTTCAATTTTGATAAGAACGTCAACCCCTCTTTTGTTCTAATTGCAAATGTAAATATTCTTTTCGGCGTTCCTTAGTATCATTTGCTCGCTATCTTGTTTCTCGCATTATTAAACGAACAAAAATGTCTTATGTATACATTAATTAAAGTTTAGCTACGCAAATAAATGAAAAGAGTTTTTTAAACAAAGTAATTATATATCTTAATTAATTTGCTTACAAATGCAAAATCATAATTAGATAACAATGCATATACCTATAACCTTTCTTCTGGTAATATTATTTATTATTTCAAAATTAATACAGTTAAAATAGAATGTGAATTTATGTTTGAAATATAAACTGTGGTAAAAAACTAAAAATTCGATTTGAAGAAAGGATATTAATTGGAATCTCCAAACGAAAAAAAAACCGGTGAAAAACCTATGAATAGCTGGTTATGATTTATCAAGCACTGTAATCTAAGGTAAAACACTAATACAATACTACCATATAATTAACTCGCGTTGCTTTAAAAAAGTATAATGATTGCAAAAACTTTATTTATTGCTTAAAATATTGCGAACATATAAAATTACATAGAATATTTTACTAACTATACATTTAATATAGTTGGTAAAAACAAAGAATCATTCACATACCTCAGTTCTATCTCGTTAATTCTTATTTCATTTGAAAATTTCTGGTGTTTTGATATGTCATTTTTGGTCACCTGTTCCCCAACCTTATTTTTGAATGGAGCCTTAAAAATTTTTCACTAACATCATCTATAAAAGGAGCCTTCTGCAATTTCTAAGCTCTAAACACTGTAGCGATATCGTCAATTTATATTTCATTTTTTTCATCGGAGTTGAATTTTAAACTCAGTTCATAAAACTATCAAAAATTATTACAACTGCTTTACTATTATTTCTAGAAGATATTTAGTATATTTAAAATAAATATAGCATAAAGTTTTTTATTTTAATTGTAAATATAAAACAAAAACCGCATAATTATATCGCTATATTTAAATAGAAATCAACTGCCTATATTCTTCAATTTTAAAAATTCAAAGCAATTCATTCAAAAAGGAAATGCTTAAAGCTTAAACAAATAGTTTTATGTTTTATTATATAACAGTATTTATAGAAATATTAACACAAATTATGTGCAAATGTGAAAAAAAAGAGATGAACAATAAATTCTAATCAAAAACGGAATCGAAACTGAAAATTAATTTTTAGAATCGATTTATCACATTATGATTCATCGTGAACTATGATTCTTGATCATGATACCGATAAATCGATATTTTTCATAACCTGATATAAGAAAATTAGTTTTTCAAAAATATAGATTCTTTTCAAGAAATGAAAAATAGATACATCCCTAATTGTAGACAGTGTAAACTTCACGTATCTGATTCTTTTGCGTGCCTGATATAAAGTATCAGGCTGATTCAATCAACTAAATCTACATCGAAAACCATTGGTATATTCTTCAAATCATATTTTTCCAGTTTTACTAAAAAGCAATTAAGTAACTAAGTTCACGTTGCATTTATCGATAAATATAAAATTTTAAATAGAAAAATAATAAAGCTTAATTCAAAAATGTTTGGTTTTATATGAGAAACCAACAAAATGTGGAAATTATTGATTACTGTGATTGATTGTCTTCGAAATATTCAGACAATCACTAAGAGAAAGTAAAGAAAAACGTATTTTTAAATATGGTTTTAATTTTAATTT
This sequence comes from Argiope argentata, assembly GCA_026289955.1. NCBI lineage: Eukaryota > Metazoa > Arthropoda > Arachnida > Araneae > Araneidae > Argiope > Argiope argentata. Next base: position 5,347,532 of record JAOUZG010025578.1, read on the forward strand.
TTATTGTTTTGCATTGTTAAATTTCAAAACAGTAATGAAGTAAAAATTTAAAGAAAAAAGTGACTAATTTGTGAAAATTAATACGTTTTTAAATGTTATAATTCCCATCGTATGAGTAGTATTCAACATTTTTTGCTAATTTGAATATACTTTCGCAAATAAGTATTCTATAGATTGATTTATTTTCTGCTAGGTGGATATTTAATAATCAAATTTTCTCGAATCATGAATTATGACAGATCAATACATATGGATTTTTCTCTGCTGTTTCATCGTTTTCGGCTATGCTAAAATAAAATTTTGTGCTAAATACTTTTTTTAAAATGACATTAAATTAAGAGGAGACGTTATGCTAGATAGATTCTTCAATTTTGAAACAAAGAGAGAAAAATCTTTTTTTAAAAATCAATATAATACTGATTTTTTAATGAACACTAGATGGCAGCACAACAGCCAAAACAAATCAATCAGTGCAGCTGAATTAATCCCATTCTAGGGCGAAGAAACGAATTAAATAGAAAACTGAAACATTTTCAGTGAGTCAATCTGTAATATTTTAAATTTAGGTTTAGATAAAAGAAAATTGTTTTAAATTTCCACTATCATTGATGGATGTCTTTTAATATAAGTGTATTCACAAATAATCATTCAGACTTTTTAAGGATAAATTGTTTCACACAGGAATCCAATGTAATTGCAAATAGAATTGATTAAAAGATATTTAAAAAGACATAATTGTAATAATATACATAATAAAATGTAGCTACGTTTTTTTTTTCTTTGAGGTTACAGAAAGGCAGGGTTTCAGTTTTTAGACTAGATGGAATTTATAGTTTAGAAATGCGAGAAGAAAATACACCTGAAACTTATACAATTAAATTTTATCAGACAGTTAACTCTAAGCTAATAATATGTTATTTAAATAATTGCATATAATTTTGACATAAGACCAAACTATAGAGAAGTGTGTCAATATATATATTTCTGAAAAAGTTAAGGAACTGCAAATCTTCATATGGTCTTTTTGAACATGTTTAGTAAGTTTAGGCACTATAGAATTTTAAAAAAGAAATCAATCTTTAGCGTTGAAAGTCGATCGTGTTATGAATCTATAAAAATAACTATTTTAAGCGAATTTTAGTTAAATTAATGGGACTGAGAAATCTTAAGAAACTTAATGTAAGTTGCAATTATTCATTACTGTGTTACGTTTATAATTGTTTTTACAAATACATTTGCTTGCGATCTACAGTTAGTTAAACAACTGTAATTCAGTTCAATTTACAAAACCTAGTAGCACATAAATACAGTGCAATATTGATCAATGTTCTCAATATTGTGGAATATTGTTTAATATCATATAAGATCGCATAATATTGTATAATATGCTACAGGATGGGAAATAGATCAATGATCAAAGATGGATGTTTTAGGTATTCAACAAATTTTTCCTAGGTGTGACTCATAGGATAGGGGAATCAAATGAAAAATCAGAATTCTGAACTTTTTCAGAAATAAATTTATTGGTGCAATGATATTAAATATGAGATCTCATCAAAGCATTTTTTCAGTTTGATTTACATGTCAATCATTAGTGATTTAGGAATAAGCAGTTATACAAAGATTTGAGTGGATGTCATGTGTAAAGATCAATAAATATCTTACTTTCATGAGTAAAAAAAATTATTTTTTAATAAATCAAAGTAATTCTTGGAAAAATCTCAAGCCTTTTTCCTAAGATAATAATTACATAACCGTTAATTGAATGCTAATGAACTTCGTTATTTATATGACGTCAAAACGATCTAAGAAATGGATTTATACATTGAATTCCCATCACCATACTTGGACTAATTTCACGACGAGATATAAAATTCATGAAATATTAAACATCACGACTGAAAGTAAGGCATCTCGCATGATAAAATGTGCAAATAAAAAGTTTCAATTCAAGAAGAAAGGAAAAACATATGATTAATTATTTCTGGGTACTAAGACTAAATTGTGGTATAACTAAACAGTGGTATACATAACTAAATGTGGTATATTAATTGTAACTAAATTAAATTGTAGTATAACATAAAGGAAAGAATATATAGAACTGTTTACGGTTGTACTATATATTATTTGAAGCACGAAGGACAAACCAAAAATGTGACCTTCTCATACTTTTGTTATCTTATCTTGTTGATTGTTTATTTGTTTGTTTATTTCTACATCTAATCCAATCTTCAAAGATTCATTGATTAGAGTTTCCCAGATCTTTCTTTTCTTGCCCAATTGGATCTTTTCTTCTCCGATTAAAAATAATAACAGAGGTAACAGAAACCTTGAACACTGTTTATAAGTATGACCGAAATAAAATTTAGAAAGTGACCTTTCCGAATTTTGAGTTTCTTCTTTGTCAATGATGCAGTATCAGTAAATACAAAGACATGCGGCATCAGTTTTGTTGGGCATACTGAAAGAAAAATATCAGGACTAATTTATCACTACTTAGAAATAAGTATGACTGACAATCAGTAAAATAATGCTGTATTCTTAGCCTCATTCATTCTTAATATATTACTGATATCCATGGGAAAGTAAAGAATCATAACATGAGGTCAATTATTACGGCACAGAGTTTTGTTGTAATGTTGTCCTTTATTAAAGATAGTGTGTTTGTTTTAATTTAATTACAATTACAATTGTTTTGGAAGCAACACGAGATCTTAAAATTGTCAAATGTGGTTTGAGGAGGGGATCGAGGTCAAAAAAGATAAATTCCTCTAAAAATTTCACCTCCATACCAGAGGATGGACATTCAGCCCTAAATAATTTAAAGTATACCGAGCCTTCTAATACAGTGGTTCTATGAAATAAAGATAATCTTCTATTAATGTAGAGAAGACTAAACTTAATCTTAGAATTCGTCACAAGCCATAATGTTTCCTTAGTTTTATTTTGTTTAAGAAATTTTACAATTCACCACATGCTTATTCATACCCATTGTGCTGTAAAGAATTTGATCTGGTATTTGTCCGAACAGCCGATAGATGTCAGCACAGTATTTACATTAATAATATGACTGACATTCCGGTAGCGTTGCAGACTGAGCTTCATCGGCGAGAGTTAACGTGAATATGTTGTGTTGTGTTTGGAGTGTTAAGAACGAAAGGCATGGTTGCCTGGTGGAAGTTGGATTTAAAATGTTGTAATGAATTAATTTCTCCCATTGTTTTCATGTTTTGTGAATGTTTTAGGTTGTTTGCGTTGTCAGACTGTGATTGTTATATATAAACAAATTTAAAAAGACAAATTTGGAGAAATCACTCGCAGTGCATTAATATGATTATTCATTTGACATTCTTGTATAACAGTTATTGCCCAAAAAAAATTCTTTTTTACCACTGTTGCAATTCAATATTATTTTTTATTTTTAATAAAGTTTACTTACATCTACATCAAGCCATATAAGAGCAAAACATGCTTCAGAAATGGAGGTGTGAGGTGATGTTAAGATGAAGTTTACCACCACAAATCCTTCAAAGATAAAGAAAAAAAAAGATTTAAAATGCACAATTTTCAAATATTACACAGAATCATTCGATGCCTCAAATCTAAAGCTAGCATATAAATCTATTAATTTACCTACAGAATGCAGTGGCAGTGGTCTCTCCAAAACCTACTCGCATATTCTCTAATAAACTTGTTATGTCAGAGAATGCTGTGGCGCTGCGATCAACGCCTACACCGTCGGATTGAAGTGGAGTGAACTAACAAGAAACAGAACTGTTCTACTCAGAAAGCGCGTGCAGTAGTTTTGGTTCCGGAGATCGTTATAAATGTTTTTCTACAAAAATAATTTATTTAAAACAGACTTTACTTTTAGTTTAAAACGAACAGGACAGAACAGGAACACGAAAAACATTTATAACGATCTCCGGAACCAAAACTACTGCACGCGCTTTCTGAGTAGAACAGTTCTGTTTCTTGTTAGTTCACTCCACTTCAATCCGACGGTGTAGGCGTTGATCGCAGCGCCACAAATGCCATGCAAGACAATAGTTGCTAAATATTAATCTTTGGCGAGTAATTTAGCTTTTTTACTGAATCTGTTTTGTGTTCCCTGGCTTTTTTGGCGATTAATCCCTGGCATGAGATTAATAGTATCCGAAAATAGAATTTGAGTTTTAGGCACGTTTTAATCAATCGATAGAAACAAAGATTTGACTCAAAATTGCTCATGTAGTCAGACAAACCATATACCTAATTTGATATATTTACATCATTGTAATTTTGAATTATCTCGTTAACATATTTTTGAAAGTATAGACAGATAGAGAAAGTAGGAACACTCCCCCAATGGCAGTTCAACTATCGAATCTTACACAACACTCAGGGGAGGCCTACAGCAGTACAGACAGACAGACGGTCAACTTGTAGTAGGTTTTATCTCAAACATTAACAAGTGCCTACATTACAGAGGTTAATTCTGTTTATCGATCTTTATTTATCTAGTTCTTTTCGTTTTGTAGTTATCGTGTCAGATGGTATCGTAAACAGCCGGACAGATGGACTTCCTCTGACTTGATCTTTACAAAATTTAATAAAAAGCTGCAAATTTGGTGTAAAGACCATATAATAAATTTCAAACATTGTGCACAAAGCGTTTTTGAGTTAGTTAGCTTTGTCACAGACAGACGGACATTTTCCAAAGATGTATTTTTCGAACTCAATGAGATCTAGAACATGGTGATTCATCAAACACTTATTTTTTTAACACTTACTATGTTTTCTTTAAGCTACTTATACAAAAAAAATAAAGATGAACCAGAAAACTCAAAATTTGAAGATTATTAGAAAATCAAAATCGATTGTCAGCAATTAACATCGTGGAAGATAAGTCAATGCTTTTAGATTTTATCCATGACTTTAAATTAAACGGGTTCGTTATATCTCGTTTTGATGTTATTGCATATTATTCTATAAAATTATTAGGATAAAAATGGTAAAAACCCTTCTAAACAAAAATAAATATATATAAAAAAATGTAAGCTTCAAATTAACTATATTTACATCATTTCAGATTATTAATAGTATTTTTGAATTTAAAATGTAATTGAACTCTGCCAAGCCCTACTTATAAAAGTTACTTAAAAATGGAAAAAACGTAGTGCACTAGAAACATAAAAAACAGTATAATGAAATGCAACGTATTACACTTCTAAATCGTCTGCCCCTTAAACATGAGTCATTAGTTATTTTAATAGTCTAACCAACACCTGCCGCGTCGTTTATGATCGAACGGGAAAAGTAATTTCACATCTGCTGCTTGTACCTCGACGCCGTGCTGAGATACGCGAACTGAGAAAATTTTCGTCCCAACTTCGAACCTATTAAGTGAAAAAAAAAAAAAATAAATAAACATACCCGGAAGATTTACAAATTTGAGCAAGTCCTTGGTATATATTTTGTTGCTGGTGTCTTAGTCAGGGTTGCCATATTGGCCTTTTTAAGCTCAATTCGCGAAAATTTAATATTTTTGAAAATGATTAGTAATTTATTACAGTTATACTATTTACTTTAAATAAATTTTTTATACTTACATTTGTATTCATAATAACAAGTTCATTATCCATATGCTTTACGTACCATTTTATAATTAAAAGTTCCAGCATTTGAATTATTCCACTTCATAAGTCGCACTTATTCAAAATTTTAAACTGAAGGAAATAAAACGATTTATACAAAAAAATTGTAATTAAAATGGTAAAAAATTCATAGTTGTTTAATTTAAATGGTAAGAACTACAAAATTGATAGTAAAACTGACCCTGTCTTTCCATTGTAGTATTATAGAATACTTCCCTTGTTAATTTTAATTAATTAAAAATCTTAAAATTCGAGAGAAAACTCTTTTTTAACAAGCACATAGCACCCAAGAATAACTATTTACTAAATTTAGTATCTTTAGGCTACCCATTATTTCTTCTAATTTCCAGAATTCATGGCCTCTCAAGGTATTAATAAGTTGAAATACTTGAAAAATAACAAAAAAATATACTATGATTAAACTGAGCAATTGAATGATGATTTCTTTGAAGGAGATTAAGTGAAATTTATTCTACACAAGTCAACGTGAACATCATCCACTGCAATATAGTATTTTTATATTTTTATGTACGAAAGAATACAACAAAAAAGTATTTCACATCAATAAAGTTGGAGATTTTCATGACTCTTTGAATCTTACTTGTCTGAAAAAAACTATTTTTAGAAGAATTTTTCCCCTTTGTTTATGAACGCAACAATGGGATACTAATCTCAACTAGAAGGATGAAATTTGGCATGTAGTCTTAACATCCCATTTTTTGATCTGTAGTAACTTTTAAGCAAAATCCTTTTTAAAAATACTGTCTATCCGGCTGTCAGCTCATGAGAGAACTCAGTAATTACAAAACATAAGGAGTTGGAATATTGGAAATTTAGTACACATGTTTAATATTTGTATTGTAGATCTCTATAAAATTTGAAACCAAATCTTTAGAACGATAAATCCTCTTTCAACCTATATTTTTGCATGCATATAAACGCTATAATTAAAAAAAGATAACAAATTCGAATCAAATATGTCAAAGAGTTGGGCGTCTGTCAGCCTGTACTTTCTCATAAATGCAAAATCAATACCTCATAAATGCAGTAACTTAAATCAATGCAATTCGATATGTGATCTCACGATTACAAATGAAGTTTGGTGTCAAATTTTGTTTTCAATCTATTGGAAGAAAAGCGTCCAAAATACATATTACGCATAAATTGCTTAATTCTGATACTCATGCATACATTTCCTAATTCTAGAACTTGCAAAAGTGGCATAGTTCTAGAATATTTGCACAAGTTGCATAGTTCTAGAATATATGCACAAGTTGCATAGTTCTAGAATATATGCACAAGTTGCATAGTTCTAGAATATATGCACAAGTCACATAGTTCTAGAATATATGCACAAGTTGCATAGTTCTAGAATATATGCACAAGTCACATAGTTCTAGAATATATGCACAAGTTGCATAGTTCTAGAACTCATGCACAAATTGTATAATTTTTGGACACGATTTGAATTATACACACGATGCATAATTGTAAAATTTATGCCCAAGTTGAATAAGTTTAGAATTTATGCCCAAGTTGAATAATTTTAGAATTTATGAATAAGATGCATAGTTCTAGAATATACGCACAAGTTGCATAATTTTAGAACTTATGCATAAATTGCAGAATTCTGGTACTTATACATGGATTGCATATCAGCGATTAATGTAGCTAAATACCTCGAGCTATCTTCAGAATAAAGCTGGATTTATGCCAAAGATTAATATTTCGTAACTATTGTTTATGAGCGGCGTGTAATCTGTACAGAAATGCCAATTTTATTCATTATGAAATAATCACAGTATTTTTAATGGGAATTTAAAAATAAAAACCTGTGCACTCGTGGAAATTCATGGTTTCCTGAAAATCTACAATTTTAGGCGGAGGGAGGTCGATCATATTTATTACAGAATCTAAAAAAAATTAAAAAAACACTCTCCGGTGTGTGTGTGTGTTTAATTTTTTAAACCTTGATTTTTATTATATTACTGGTAAATTTTAATAGAAAAATTTAGCTTTTTACTTTTCCTCCTCCACACGCATTCAATGAACGGTCCTTGAGTTCATAGCAAATTAATTACATTCGTATAGATGTTTCAGAACTCGTCCTTGGAAACTGGCTTAGTCTATAATCATCATCATAATTTGATCCAATTCGATACATTTTAGTGTTAAGTTCTAATTAAAAATTTCATTTACCGTTTTCATTTTATCTTACGTTTTTTTAATTCGTGTTCCAATAATTTAGAGAAAGACTAACAAACGAGCGAGGAAGCAATCTACTCTGTAATAGAGTTAGCGTGGAATTAGATACATATCTCCAACTGCAATGGTAATACTACATATCTTCATCTACTTAGTTCGTGTTATTTATGGGTTATTTTTGGTTTTCGTTCATCAAACTGATTTTGCTGTGATAGAATAGCAAGCAGTATAGCAGAATAGCAGAATTTAATACAGATTATCAATTTTTCTATTATAACTGTATTGCGAATTTCAGTTGTTTGGCTTATTCTGTTTTTAAAATATCGCATTCGGCACCAGAACCTACAAATTATGTAGAAACTGCCCAGAGGAGGAACTTACCCCGAAACACATCTTTTCTTGCCCGGCCATCATAAGAAGCTTGCAGGCCATTGACGAATTTCCCTTTCGGGGAAACCTCTACAATGACAAGATTGTGAACATTGCCAAGGCTGTAATTCTGGCTCATGGAGTAATTTGACTTGACTTCAAATGGACAAGACACCAACCAATCAACCAAAATATCGCGTTCTCAGATAGAGAGGAATAATTTTAAAATACTTTTGTACCCATTCAAGGAGTTTTTAAATATAGAAATTTAGTGAAATTTAGAGGTTTAATTTATGGATGATTACAATATTTTTATGGATATAAGTAAAACATACTGTAATAAGTGATTAATTTATATTCAGGAAGAGGTAATTGGGAATAATGATTATAATAGGTACCAGTGAAACCTTATAGACCTATAAGAATATGTGCCTTCTCTAAGGCAACTAAGAATTTTTTTTCAGTGTTATTTTCTAATCTTTGTTTACTTTTGAAAAAATTCTATTTAAAAAGTGAAACTGAAGCTTATTTAAATGTTATTTATTCATACATAGTAGGTTATTTGCAAGATAAATTTCAATTCATGATATTTATAAATGTATAGGAAATAACGATTACGGTTCAAAATTTATTTCCCCTTTTTAGCATTTTTCTTAAAAAAATAATAATAATTACTCCTGACAGTTTTCCTCTTAGAACAATTAGGAACAGGATTTAAATGTAATAAAAACTGCGTTTTTAAAAGTATTTAATTAATAATGTGACAGAATGTGATATTAAGCCAATAAACAATATATTGCCGTGCCTTGTCAATAATATTCGTTATTTCATGAAAAATTAATAAATATTTTTAACTACTGTAATTTATTACATATATTTACTTATGAAATTTAGTAATTGTTAATGATTTGATGGTTTTTAAGTCAAATATGGAGCAAAATTGTATTTAGGAAGAAAATAATAATTTTGCCACTTTTCAATAAGAAATTGTGACCATGGATAGGTAGAAAATAATCTGGATTCAGCAATTTCTTTTTATTAATAAGCATATTTTGATAGATTACTTCAAAGATTTCAAAATGAATATAAATTATTTGTATTTCTGTGAGACTGTTAACGACGCTAATTAGCTGAATGTGACACTTTAAAAAAGTTTTTGACCGAACCAAAATTTATTTTCATTCTGAATGATATTTTGTTGTTTCTGAGAGTCAGATAAACGTTTTATAACCAGATCGTATCCCTGAAATATGTTGTTTCAAGTACCGTAAATGTACCTTTTTAAAATGGTTATCCTTTTTAAATGAGTTTCTTGATTCTAGATATTTCCTATTCTTCAATATTACTCAATTGTTTTTATTTTTATTAGGATTCATTTATCGGCAAAAGTGAGGATATAATTATTAGAATTTGCTCCAAAGTGAAGCTATTCAATAGTTATATGATATTTTATGAAACAAAGATATTTTAATTAAAAAACAACAAAAACTAGAACTTTGGAATAATTTAAAGTGGACAATAAAATAAATTGTGTGAGAATAGGTACTAATTTTTTATCATTTCAGATATATCCCCATTAAATAAGTTCGTTTCTGTAAAATTCAAATTATCCCAATCATTCGAAGTAACCCCAAATTATATCAACCATCTAAAAAAACTAAATTATCCCAATTCCCTATTATTTCTTGTTTAATTCGAAATGTACTAGGGAAATCATGAAAAACTGAATTAAAACTAATTAATCAATACATCAATTTGGAGAAAAAAGGCCTTTTTAATGAGCCTTTAAGTACTTAATTAGGCACTGTTATAATTTATTGGTCTATTTTCGATTCCATACGATCAATTTAAATTATAAAAAATGATTATGTAAAATTATTAATTAAAAATTATTAATTAAACTAATTAAAAATTAAAATTATTTCCCAATTACCTTAAGTTGAAGGACAGAGTTTCCTCAGTTTTATTAAAGCTATATTTTAATTATTAAAATCCATATATACCAAATTATCCCAATCATCCCTAAAATACCCCAATTATCCCGATTCCCTATAACTCCTTTGGTAATTTGAAGCATATTGGGGAAATTATAAAATGCTGAATTAATACTAATTTATTGATACATTAATTTGGAAAAAAAGGGCATTCTTTAATGAGCCTTTTAGAACTTAACTATGCACCATCATAATTTATAGGTCTATTTTTGATCTCTTACGATTAGTTTAAATTGGAGAAAACGACTAAATATGTGAATTTCTTTCCCAATTACCCTAACCCATATATAATTTCATATATACCCATATATATATAAATCCATATATAATTTATGAATATCTTGTGTTTAGGGAGGCTATATTTTTTGTATACAGTAGAGTGTCTCAACATATTAAATGCTATTTCTTTCTACATCAAATATTTCATTATCTGAATCCGTTTACATTAAGATTATCCCATTTCAAATCAACATTCCCCAAAGAATAAACGTTTCGTTCAGTGAGCAATATTTGGCCTCATTTTCAAAGAAATTTGGCGTTATTTTATCATTTCAAATTGGCAGCCCTGATCTGAATCTATTAGAAGACGAACGAGCTGGTTTTTTGGGCCTGCAAGGTAACTCCAAATGCTGTAAGAAAACACAGCCATATATCACCCCCGGGAGTTTATTTAAATAATTCCTACTGAGAACATGGCCGTATAATTTAGTTTTTATCAGTTCACTTCCGTGTTGATGTTCTGTGAAGAAATTAACCAGGACTCTCCGTGTGGGAATTTCGGATTTCTGATAACTTTAGCGGCTTCTTTTTAGGAGTTTCAAATCCCTTGCGGAATTTCTTTATTTATAGATATTGTGCTTTTTATAAATCAGTTGACTCGGTAATATATGAAATCTAGAAATGAGTCATAGAATAAAAATCACGGAAAGACTGGCACGATTTTACATTCTACAAACGAATTAAAATAGAAGAAACATTAAATTCGCTATGAAAAAGACATGCACTTTAACGAATTTCTTTGCCTTCATAATTTCGACAGCTTTCGTTATATTGGAAAATTCAAAAATCTGCATTTCACAAATGATCAGATAAAAGTAAATAGCTCTTTAAGCAGCAATAAAATATAAAATCTTTTTATATAAAAAAACTTAAAGCAATATTAAAAAAATTCTGACAAAGAACGTTAATTAATGCCAAATTATAAAAAATAAGTATTTATAAAAAATTGGGTGAGGAAACAAAATTGTAAAAACTTGAGTTACAGATAAAAATACTATTTCAACTATATATATATATATATATATATATATATATATAAGAATAGGTCTTATTGATGTGCATTATTATTCGTCAGTTGATTTGATTTCTCTTAAAACATGCGTTTTAATTCATATCCAATATCCAAATCTTTAACTTTTATAATTAAACTAATAATATTTTGATGGAATATCGAAAGAAAGCAGTCTTTTTATCTTAATTTTAAGACTGATGAATCTAGATAATTGACGTGTGTGTGCGTGTGCGTGTATTTACTTAGAACTACCAAATTTGACACATATATTCTTTGGAAAATGAAAATAAGCACTTTTGTGCGATTTTTTTTTTATTATCAATCAGTTAATTAAAAATTAAAGGAAATTTTGGCCTCCAATTATCTCCTTTCTTGGAGATAATTGGAGGCCAAAAATGATATAAAAATGATTTTCTGAAAAATTACAGAAAAAATAATAAATAAAATGATTATTAAAATGATTTTCTGAATTACTTAGTATTCAAAATATTATCTATTCAAATATATTTTTTTGCTGTACATTTTTTCATTTTTTAATTAATTTAAAAAATATTTCCTATAATATATTTCACTTGGAATAAAAACGAAATTTAACCAACACAGAGCAAATTGCGATTACATGTACGATTCATATCAGTAAAATGTTGGTGATTTTGCCGAAACATATATTTCTCTTTTTGCTTTCGAATATTATATAAAAGAAAAATTATTAAAGTAGTAGAAGTGAAGAGATAATAATCATAATTATTAGTTAACGCTTTTATAGTTTCCAAAGAAAAGATTTTAATTATTGTGATCAATTATAACGAAATAATAAATTTCAAACAAATATTATTCTAAAAGTTAATTTAAGTTACATTTCAAGAGTAATATAAAATAATCAACTAATTTAATATATAATATTCAAGCAAATTAAGTAAAACTAATATAATATGAATATGAATTTTTATTTAATCGTACTTAATGCGTTACTGCAACTTTCAACCAAATGCGATGAATCTCGGTCAACTTATTGCTTGCCCTTGCGCGCTTATATTTTTTAATTTGACAGGTGACAAAAGACAAACAATAAATGGCAGACTTCAATAGCACATATAAGTGCTATTGATCTCTGCTATGTCAATAGCAATATTCTTACAACCGGGCGAACGCGCGCCAAAGGAGAAAACTTTGGCGGCGCTTCACAAGGAGTTTCGAGCCAGCCGAGTTGATTTGGCGAGGGGAATATTCTGGCAGCCCGCAGACAGTTCCCGGTGCGCGACGTTGCTACGCGTGCTTTGGGGCGCACGCTTGCTCTGCTCTATAAGGGACGGGTTGCCGTAACTTGGCAGGGTTTCCTCTTGGTAGAGAAGCTTCTCTCTGGATTAGAGGATTATTTTTCTCGCTTGTTATTTGTGAGTTGTGCTTACGTTTGCTGTTAACGTTGTATAATTGAGCTCGCTGTGACTTACTGTTTACTGTGCTACACGATAACTGTTGTGCAGCCTGTTTTTATTGTGCGTAAGACTTGCATTTACGCTGTAAGTGACTGTTGACTGCTGGATTGTGTTTATCTGAAATTTTTACTTTATCAATTATCCTGTAAATAGCTGTAAATAAATTTGTTTGTGCCGTCCTCAAGTAAAGTCCATTCAATCCGAACCCGCTATGCTATTGACTCCGACAACATAAATTATTCGGAGTCTATAGCACATAAATTAATTTAAAATGAAATTATTATGATTGATGCCAATCAACGTGAGTGAAATGAAATTGACAATATTTAGTGCAAGAGTTTTTTTTTCTTGTCATTCCTGAATAGTCATTTTCACACGATATTACCATTCAGCCTGCATAATAATTTATGTGTGGCAAACTGCACATATAATTCAGAGTTTATCTCACATAAACCAAATAGAATTATTATTATCAATATCAATCAAGGTAAGTTATATGTAATCAAAATCTTCCAGAGAAAACAATATTTTTTTATTCATTCAGTGAATCAACAAACAATATTTCCGTTGAACAACGTATATCGTGTTGATTGCTTCAACAACAACAACAAAAATATGTCCCCAAACGTTCGCCTGTCCCAAACGTAGGTCTACCGGCCCAGCACGCAGAAATAAGTCAAATCGAGGTTTTCAAATGAACGAGGAAAGACAAGAAAGCAATAAAGAAGACCGTTTACGAATTGTAAATTCATGTCCTTTAGAATCTCAATATTAACATGCAAAAAGAATCGGAAGACAACATTTATACACTACCTGAAAAGGCACATTAAAATCAAAATACCAATATGCGGCGGGAAGTAGGCAACTATTCTTTACGTAAAGCCAATTGAAGAAGATGTGCACATACCACGCATTCCCATTCTTCCCACCGACATGCTTTATGGTTGCAAACGACTGCGGTTCCCCATTCAACTTTCATTCTCGACAACCATCAACCCAGCAAAAAGTCAATCACTTCAAGGTGTGCGGATTGAAACAAAAAAAATCCATGTTTTACTCATGGTCTGTTGTATGCCTTATGCTTACGAGTCGGACAGCCAAGAAATTTTTTTTGATTTTGCTGAAGACAGAAAAAAAATATTATCTACCCTAAAACACTTGAATAACAAAGTAAACAAACAGAACAAATATTATTTGTACTTCCCCTTTTTATATAATTCAATTTCTACAGGGTGGCCTGGTTGGTAGAGCGTCGGACTCGTACTCCTTAGGCTACGGGTTCGAAGCTCAACGGCCAAAAGATTCCCCGAGTGTATGACGACTGGCGTTTGTTAAATCTGTTAGTGGTCGCAAAAATCTCCATGTCGAGAGTAATACCACTGGGGGCACTGGGTCAGAGGTGATCGTTCTCTGTTCCAGGTCTAAACTACGACCTGAGATGAATGAATGAATTTGCATGAATGAAGTCCGCCTCTTAAAAGGGATTGCGACGTGTGAGTAGCTAAGTCGTACTCTTGGCCCTAGATGGCGCTACTTGTAAAACAAAGAGACGCATTTTTTAGGCTTAAATCATCTGCTGATCGTATTAGCGGGGGGCTTGTCCAAGGCAAGTGCCATTAGTCACAACACATATAATTCAATTTCAGTGATTGTATTCATCACCGATAAGAAAATAAATGTCAATTTTTCTGTCATTCCTAATTAAACGAGACAGCAATTTTAAATTACAGATGATTTATGCAAAATTATTTTTTCTGGGGCAGGAACACGCCGGTTACAACTAGTGTACAGTAATTTTGTTAATAATACATTGTAAACACACTAAATAAGCAATGTAGCAATTTATAATTTACAATGTTTATAATTTTTTTTTGCAAATTTGTTCATTTGACAGTTAGGATAATAGCATATTTAATGGATATGTTTTTTTCATTATAGGCAATTACCTAGACTACCTAAACAGAATTCTAGCATTGCCTTTTATAGTATGCGATAAATAAAAAGATGAAAGAGAGATAAGAGAAACTAAAAGAAAAAGCATGCAAAAATTGCGTTTCACTAATTTTCCAGAATATTTATAATTTTCATCCTTCTATGAAATGTAAAATGTCGAGTGACATCCATGACAATATTCTTACAACATACGTTAACGTTCGAAAAAAGTCTCATGCAAATTCTGCTGTTTTTCTTGATAGGAATTCGCAGTACTGGTTCTTTCGCGTCTGCTCTACGCCCACGCTGAATCTCAGCTTATCTTGATTTATGAGCCCTAAATTCAAGGCTTAACTTCGATTTAATTTGAAGATATTAAATGACGGTTTTTTTTAATTGAATAAAAAAAGCCCAGCGGTTTATTGACGGAATCAACTGGAACGGGTTCTGATGCTCCGTGTATTCCAACCCTTGGTCTTGACCTTTGAAGATGACAAAGTAAAGAATTCATTTGACAGAAAAAGAACGCGAACAAGTTTCTTGAATTCAGAATACGTGAAAAGAAAATAAGTAAGTTTGAATGTATATTTACTTGTCTAAATTTTTTGTTTTGATTATTTGAACCTCTAATATTTAAAGGGATGAACCATGAAATAGTCAATCCAATAATCAATGTACACTGGCCTCAAAAAGTTAAGGTACAACCGCTTTTTTGAGTCTAATTTGCAAATGAGTGAATGTAGAAACCAAAAAATTGGAGAATAAGCGCATTAAATAGATTTTTATTGAATGGGTCATAGAAATTTTATAAGAGTATTGCAAAAAGGAATTATAACAAAAAAAGCAATCTTTGCGAATTAGTCCATTCTTGGAGAAAACAGCACATCATAATGTTATGTGCTAAAATGTCATAGAAACAATACAAAAAATGGGTTCTAATAAGGAATGGGTCCACCCCTAACTTGAATGCATTGGAGGCATCGCTTTTCCATTCTGTTTATTAACTTGTCGGACACCGGAAGAGGAAGCGAAGACCAGACACAGAGTAAACCTGCTGATGTAACGACCTTGGAGGAGGATTTAAAGCCACAACCTGTCTGCCAAGATAGTACCAAATATGTTCTATCAAATTCAGGTCTGGAGATTGAGCTGGCCAAACCATTCGTTCCAAAATGTGTTCCTCAAGATACCCCTCAACAATCTGAGATCGGTGAGGTCGTGCATTATCCTCCATCAGAATTAAGTCATTGCCAATAGTACCAGCATATGGGCGGACATAAAATAAAAAGTATTTATTATGTTATGCTCGTAAAAGGGAATAAAACAATATAAAATAATCTTAGTTGTCCTATATACATTGTCCCGAAAATATGTCATTGTTAATTGGTATGCTTTGAATTCTCAATCATAAATTTTGAGGATAATCTGCATGGGGAAGTAGAAATTATAGTGAAATTTTTAATTCTTTTTTAAATTGGCAAAAATCAATTATTTTAATGAATTTTTTCAGCTGTTTAGTTTTTTAGGATTTAAATTCTGTATAGGATAGCGGAGACTCCAGTGTTTATAATGAGGGTTTATCATCGATTCCAAAAAATTTTTATAAAAAAAAACAATCTAATACAAAAATTTAAGAAACCAAGTTCATAATGTATTTTCCTCCAGTTCTAAATTATGTTTAAAACTTCAAGACTCTAGCTCATCGAGAAGTTAGTTTTAAATCGGTTGCAAAGTTTGCACTTAAAAGTTAGAGTAAAAAAAGAGAATTAATAAAAATAGTGTGAATTAAAAATATAAATTTCACTCATGATGATTTTATAATATTGAACAAGTTTCAAAAGACGCTTCACAAAAAATTTTCCTTCCTTTTTAAAATTTCTTTACGGCAAATTTATAATCATTATTCAACATAGTCTATTTACTTCTTAACTCGTAACCAGTTGCAATCTTTCTTCCAAACTTTTATTATTCTTTTCTTATGGATTTTCATGGATTCTGTATAGCATGGCGGTTTTCGTATTCTTTTCTCATGGATTAAAATGTGAGATGTAGACCTCAGTTGAGATTATTTGCTCATACTTTTTACAAGCACAACGAGTAGCCAGGTTTATGCTGTGCTATGCGAGTCCAATAAGTATTGATATTATTACTTTCACTATCAATAAAAAACCTTGGGAGAATCTCAAAAGTATCAATAAAAAAACCCTGGGGAGAATCTCAAAAATGAGGATGAGAAGCTTCTGGTATTGTGGTAGGTTGTCCCCACTCTGATGGGTACAGAAAAAAGTGGAGGTCTTGCTCCTCCCATCGATGACGGTACGCAAGATCTTAAGGAAGGATTGTACCGTGATCGGTGACGGTCTTTAGGACAACAGTTCCTACCAGTATTACTGTCGCGATAGTCTGATCATTCACCTTTGCATTTGCGCTTTCAGGAGGTTCGGAGCAGTCAGTTTATAATTTGTGATTACTTCAACTTAAAAAAGGAAAATGTGACTATTACATAAATTGCAAAATTGTATATTAGCTCCTATTTTGGCACATATTTGGCTAAGTTAGAGGAATTCAAAATGGCAAATAAAATTTTGAGTTCTTGCAAATTGGTGAAAACAAGTCGCGATTGTATTGTAATAAAAGTATCAATAAAAAATTAGTTACCTTAACAAATTGGAATTCAAAGCAAAGGAGAACACTGATACATTTTTCAGAATATTTCAAAATCTCTCACGCCTTTGTAATTAATAAAAAGTAGAGTTAACACCAATTCACTTGCGATCACAGTTTACCCGGATGATGAAGGGACTCTAAAGACGTGTTAATTCATAAAAAGTGCAGCGTGCGCAGTAAAACCTCTAAATGATCTTTCAGCTTGCTAGATGTCGATGAACATAATGCGCATGCGCAGCTTGGTACATTTTCCTTTCATAGAGTGCCATTTATTTGTGAATAATATTGCATATGCAACAAAAATACGATAGATTTTGCACTAATTTTTTAATAGGCAACATTAAAATAATTAAAATTAGTTTTTAAGGAGAAACATACATTATGAATTAGTTAAAACATTCCTGCCAATGCTTTTTAACAAAATATCTTTGAAATATTAATTTTTTTAGTTTTGATGTTCCTTTTTCTTGAAGCCAATGTGTGTGTGTTTTTTTTCAGATTTTGTGGTGAACGAATCGTAATATATTAAATAGAGAAAAGAATTTCTAATGTTTTTGATTAATTGTAAATTTATCATTTGATAGCATGATGTTGTTTTAGTTTGAAGTTTTTGAAGCTTCAAAGTGCGTAGGAAACAAATTGGCGATTTATCACTTTTAGAGCATTATTTTTTCGATTTAGGGTTACTAAAAATAATGTAGAAAGTTGTAACATTTGGCGATTTATCACCAAAAAATCATTTAAAAATAGAAATTTAATTCTTAATTCAAAAGTTTAAGTCAATAGCAATGTTGTTACATTTTGTTAGTTCATTGAAAGTGGCAATGCTGCAGTAATATCCCATGAAATAAAAAAAAATAATGTATGAGTTTGTTTCTTTATTTTTTATGATATTTTTAGGAAACGATGTTTTTAAAAGTACGTTAAAAATAAATAAAGCTAAAATGGGGCGTCCTAAACTTCCACCTGATGACGCCCTGCAAAGAAAAAAAGAATGGAAACGAAAGAGCAAACAGAGGCCGGAAACTAAAGAAGAGATTTGATTAGAACAACAAATACACAGAGCTTTGAAACAACAAACCCTTCAATAAAAAAATGAATGATGAAAATTTAAAATTAGAAGCTGATCAAATTGAACGCAACGAAAAATAGCTTTACAACGGGAACAAAGAAAGCACAAACGTTGAGCATTGCAGATTCTCAATCGCAACACTCAACGTCAAACACAGAACGTGTCCATTTGAATCCAGAATCACAACCATCAATGTTCGAGGCAAAATGTCTCCGTTTCTATTTTGAGTTTCAACTATCGCTTTATAGCTCTACAATTCATCAAAAATTTCTAGACTTCTACAGAGAAGTCATGGAACAAAGCACAACAATATTTTACCAGAATATTTTAGATAGTCCAATTCGTCGATGAATCGTTTGTGACCGATTATAGGTTACAGTAAAAAAATTCTCACATAATAATTTGAAATTTGCTAACATAAATTTCAATTTCTTAATTTTTTTTTACATTTCTATGTTTAAAATAAAAATAATTAATAGTAGTAATAATAATAATCTGTTTTAAATTTAGATTACAGACAAATGCAAATGCATAAATTCCTTTTAAGAGTAGGATTTCAACAGAGAAGCAAGTTATTACATTTTCCCCTCCCTTCCAAGTCACATGTATCTTTCTGTCTGATTATTTTTAGATTCTGCTTATATTTGCTTATGAAGTATGCAGTAAATCGGACCATCATAATGGGAAGTTGCAATACCAGAAACTATTGAAAAAATAATTAGAGAACAGGCAGATTATCAAAAATATTTACAGCAGATTGTGCAAATTCAAAAAGTATTTTTACAGAAACTTTTTGAAAGGGAAAATAATATTATAAGAGCATCTGCACCAAAGAATTTTACAAATATATCATACGCGATACAAGATTTATAGAAGAAAATTGTTCTGCTATATATTTTGCCATGAAATATCTATGTAAAAAATTACTGATACTAAACTATTCTCAAAGGAAACTTACTGTACTAAATTATGAACAAAGTAAAAACGTTCTGGTGCACCATTTGCATTATATCATACTTAAATGACAAGTTGTTGGCATAGTATTTGTACTACAACGTACAAAAAGGAGAAAATGAGGAACATCGTATTCAGAAGGGAAAAAACTACTAATAAAGAACATGCATCATAATATACGCAGACAAAAATAGTATTGTAATAAAATGCTCAGTAAGGAAAAAAATTTACTGCTAAATTATTAATAACACATTACGCCAAAAGAGGAAAATATTTCCTGTGCACCATCCGCATAATGTCAAACTTGGATGATAGATATTGTTGGTGTAGCATCTATATTATTACACCGTGCAGAAAAAAAACCTGAAGAGTTCGACTGCGGAACTACATAGCATTCGCAGGAAAAAAATTTAATCGCTAAAGCATCTCTACTATATCATATTCAAAGGGATAACATTTCTGGTGCATCATCACATCATACTCCGATGATAAATGTTGATGGTGTAGTATTTGTACTACATGATACAAAAAACAAAAACTTATAGATTTGGCATCTGAGCTACATCCTATTCAGAGAAAAAAAATTTTGCTACAGCATCTGAACTATATCATATTCTGAGGAGAAGAGAAAATTTTTGATACATCATCTTATACCACAGCATAGATGATAAATGCTTTCGGTATAACATGAAGGTCAAGAATGTTCACCTCGGACCCTTTTTTTGAATTTTTAAATAGAATTTTAATTAAAAACTAACTTTCCCTCCAAAAATACGTTTCATTTCCCCATCGCCAAATGATAATCCTAAGGCTTCAGGTTTTTTTTCTTCCAACGCTAACAAGGTTAAGCTTAACCTGTTTTCGGGAGATTATTTCAAACGATTCTGTTTATTTTCTTAAGATTGGATGCATTTAAAATTAAACATGGTTAATTAATTGACCTTTTAAACTCTTTCTGAAGTATTTTTGAATTAAAATAAAGCAGAATAAAGGAAATTAAAATTTTCTAATCTGCCTAGAGCTACCACAACTGGCGAAGAACATTCATGCATTTGCGTTACTATAACTGGAGTTGAAAATTTATGGCATGCGCATTGCGTTAACAATTGTATTTAAATGTATACGGATTTGATTCTGATTAACTGTTTTGCTGTTTTATTTTACTTCAGATACACAATGTAATTAAATAGTTTTTATGTTAGTTTTGCGCATTTGTAATTAAATAGTATTTATGTTAGCTATGTATTTTTCCATATGCTTATAGTTTTAAATGAATAGTTTTTTAAGTAGGTTTTTTCCCAAACTAACGAGCTTAACAATTAATAGGTTTATGAGATTACCTCAAATGATTTTGTTTATTTTATTATTTTTGGATTCATTTAAAATCATACAATATTAATTAATAGATCTGTTCATGATGAATTTGAAAAAAGATGTTACAATTTTTTGAGATATTACATAAATTAAGAAATATATTATTTAGCCTACATAAGGTTTAAAGGATCAGCGACACTGTTTTCAGTACTCATATTTTAAAAAATGTTCAGTTTCAGTCAAAAATGAAAAATTAATTATCGTTGAATCATTTCAATTTTAATTTAAAGAATAAAATCTACGAGAGCTAACATAAAATTAAAGAGATACATATTACATTGTGGTTGAAGGTTTTTGTGATATTATGAGGGAATTATATGGCTATTAGATTTGAAGCTTTAAAATATTTTGATGAATAAGTTATTAAAATAGGAGTTACATAAATAATTTATTTATTATAATTTTAACGAGCATTAAGATTGGCGAACTGGCTGGTTGCCAAAGGCGGCTAGTAAAGAAATATATTTTTACCGGTACAAAGAGGAAATATTCTTACTGGTACCGTTTTTATACCGTCAAAAGAAAAAGGTTTGGAAGCTGCTTTACTACTGATGTTGATAGAACAGGGCCCGACAGAACATAGAAGGAAAGAAAAAAAAGAGCTTTATACTTACCGATGAATGACCCGCCTTATTTTGGTCTCTCTTCTTTCGTTGTTTATACAAGAACCAAAATAAAAGCAACCTTCACATCTCTTCCTTCTATATCTCTTTCATTTATGTCGATAAAAGCAAATATTAAATACGAGGAAAAATAAATTTGAGGCTCTTAAAATTATTTTCAAATAGCGCCAATTGCTTTGATAAGCTAAGTGCAGTTTGTGTCATATGCATTTGATAAAAAAGCTAAAAAATGCCGAATATTTTTCACTTATTTTTTCACTTATTTTTTTAATCGATACATCATTAAAAAATATTAAAATCATTATAATATAATAGCTTTGTTTGAAATAAAAGTTTTTCCCTACGTGTATTTAGTTTAGAAATTGAGTCATATACAAAAGCTTTTATTCAACTGTTTATTTTTAATTTCACAGAGATTAATCATTTAGGAGAAGAATGTAATATTTTATCTCCAGAGAAAGATTGACGAGTTATGTTTGAAATAATATGAAACTTGAAATCTAAGTTTTTTAAAAGATTGTAAATCAAATCAGTTCCACAAAAATGAGCCATAGCGGATCATTGATATATGGATAAAATCTTCAATTAAATATCAAAATCAAATGCTTAATTTTTTAAAGAATAGTAGACATATGTTCACCCATCTAAATAGAATATGTCCTTACAATAATAGACATTGCAAAGACTTACAATTATATATCTAAGAATAATTCTAAGATAATGTGCTAAATAATATCAATACTTTGTTACACATTGGTGCACATGGAATTTAACAGAATTGTGCAAACGGATATCAACAACTATTACCGGGCGATATTGTTAAGTTAATATGTCAATCAGCAGGATTAATATTGGAAATTGATAAAGCTAATCATATGTATGAATTTTGTTGTGCCGGCTTTCTGGCACATAGCTAGCACGTCTTCCTCGTGTTCTGGGAGTCCCGGGTTCGAGTCTTAGTTTGGGCATGGTTGTTCTTCTGTGAGCTATTTCTGAGACGTGTGACTGTGTCCCCTCGTAAAAAGGGTTTGTACAAGCAAATGTGGTGAGTGTGTAGCTAAGTCGTACTCTTGGCCCTAGTTGGCGCTACTTAAAAAACAAGATTCGCTCCTTTCGGCTTAAATCTGCTGCTGTATCAGCGGGGGCCTGTCAGTAGGCAAGTGCCATAAGTAACATAACATGAATGTTGTTGTTGCTATTAATTAGTGGCATTTTCCATGGACCAGCTTCGCCAAGGCAATAGCGAGTTTTAAGCCCAAAGGAGCGTCTCTTGTTGTGAAGTAGTGTTAACTAAGACTAAGAGTACGACTTAGCTATACAATCATCACAGTCGTTTGCACAGCCCCTTTTTACAAGGGGGCACATTCATACACCTTACAGATGGAACACAGAATAATAACCATGCCCGAACCAGGCCGTCCAACTTTCGGTAAAGACAAGCTACTCCTATGCCAGAATGCCAGCATATGTATGATTATTTAGGTATATTGAAAAACGCTACCATACTAATTCTGCTACAAATATATTATACAAATATGATATCAATATAACAACTATTTTGCTTGTTATTACTTTTATCTTAAAAATATTGGCAGAATTGAAACGTTGTATAAATTTCAGGAGCTGTTTGATCTCCGTTCAAATTGCAAAAACACTTTTATTCCTATTCCTATTCTTCGTGCAGATATGCAACGTATCACACTGTCTTATCAAGTTAATAGGTCACTCTTATCTATTCAAATTATCGAATTTCTTAGATTATAGGTAACTGTAACTTCATATGCAGCATATGCAATAAAGTGTTGTTATTTTACAGGTCTTATTCGCTCATGTATCGTGAATTAACACAAACGATAGGTAAAAGCTCTCTATTAAAACTATTATCTTTAATATAACAATGTCAATTGTTAAAATATCAAAATAAAAAGTTATTATATACATCTCTGTGATGTAATTTATTGCCATTTCACAAAGCTAGAATCGAAATCATTTGATATACTTATATACACTATAAATTTGAATCATAAAATTAAGTGGAAATACACAGAGAAGTATAGCTCTAAAAGACGAAACAGATTACCAATACTAATTTAACAATAATTTTCAAACCTACATATATTTACATTTAAATACCGTAAGAATTAAGATGGAAACGAAACTCGATCTCGCAACTTCAGTATTAAGAAAAAATAACTCCAAATACATCTATTACAAAACATTACTAAAAACACCAATAAATTGTTCTAATACATTCACCAATAAATTGTTCTAATAATTAAGGAAGTTTCTGATAATCACTTAAAAAATTATTATTTCAGACAATTGCATTATTTTGTAATAATAGCTTTACAATTATTTATTTACATGATATTAAAATCGGAATAAATTCAGGAGTAAGACGACATTAAAATTTTATGAAATTAATTATTTTTAAAGATTTTTTTTTCACTAATTTTACAAATTTGATTAATTATTTTAAAATTTCAAAAATGTGACAATAGAGGGAAATGCTAAATAATGCGCTTCTAAACCTGTAAAAATAGCAGTGAGCGTCGGCATCCTGGCACAGAGGTAGCCCGTTTTCCTCGTCATTTGGGCGTCCTGGGTTGGAGTCCCGGTTAGAACATGGTTGTTCTTCTGTGACTGTTTGGTTGTTCTTCTGTGCACTATTTGTAAGGTGTGTGAATGCTCCCCCTGTAAAAAGAGGTTGTTCAAGCGAGTGTGTGTGTGTGTGTGTGTGTGTGTGTGTGTGTGTGTGTGTGTGTG
>JAOUZG010025578.1:5371860-5433317 GCA_026289955.1 Argiope argentata
GTGTGTGTGTGTGTGTGTGTGTGTGTGTGTGTGTGTGTGTGTGTGTGCGTGCGTGTGTGCGTGCGTGCGCGTGCGTGCGTGCGTGTGCGTGCGTGCGTGCGCATTAAAATTTTGCATCATAACAACTTCTGTCCTCGGGTGCTCAGAAATCCATACCTTCAGAAGCTACTACTCCCTCACGCCATCATCATATCACTTTGCATCGATTACAGAAATTTGAGAATCTCCACCATCGACAAATGAAGTTTCTTGATGGCCCAGATTGCGGTGTAACCCTTATTAAACAATAGATTCAACCCTAATCAAGGTTACTCAGAACAGGATTGGAATTGTGAAACTCTCACAAATGTGCTTTCTTCCGGATATTTGAAAATATATTAGCAATTAGTAAAGAAAAATTCTGATTTTATATATTTCATTAAAATTCTACTAAATTACTTTTTGAAACAAATTTTTATTACTTTTCTCTATACGAAGTGTAGAGGAGATTTGTAATCGTTTAAAAATTTAAAATCAAAATCTTAACGAATCTTCAAGTTCAGACCTCCGAAAAAACCATTTTTGGCATGACTGATGTTTATCTGTCTGCGAATATGATAATGCATAAACGCTTTGAGCATGACAAGTGAAATTTGATACTAGAATTACTACTAACTTCGTAGATTTTTGCAAAATTTTTAAATAAAATTCATTTACAGGAAGTTTATGTGTTTTCTACCCGAGAACAAATGAACAAGATAACTGCAAAATGTAAATTATTATATAGATAAAATCTGGTAGACAGATTTAAGTGTCTAAAATATACAAGATTCGTTTATTTAACTAGTTCCATCAAACAATAAATCATCAGTCATTCAGTACTTTAGCATGCAAGTAAATTCAATAACTCATAAGCGCAGAAACTTAAATCAATGAAATTTGACGCGTTATTTAATTACTATAACTGTAGCTTCAAGCCAAATTTTGTTGCCAAATGGATGACCAAACATCATTGGTCATCCATTCTGGCAACAATATCTGTAAAAATCTAGATTTTTGTCAAAGATCTATATTTCATTTACCATCAATATTCCGAATTAACCATCAATCGTTTTGCACTTTCGAATGCACGTAAATTCAATAACTCATAAATACAGAGACTTAAATCGATTGAATTTGACGAGTTATTTAGTTATTACTATTACAATTTCGTGTCAGATTTTGTTGTAGTGTTAGATTTGTTTAGTTATTACAACTGTAGCTTCATGTCAGACAAAAAAGGCATCAAAGGTATATATTCTGACAACAATATCAGTTAAAATCTAGATTCTTGTCAAAGAACTATATTTAGTTGACCATCTATATTTCGAATTAACCATCAATCGTTTTGCACTTTCATATGCACGTAAATTCAATAAATCATTAATACTGAGACTTAAATCAATTAAATTTGACATGTATTTTAGTTACTATAACTGTAGTTTCGTGTAAAATTTTGTTGCCAAATGGATGACAAAAAAGGCATTCGAATTATATATTCTGGCAACAATATCAGTAAAAATCTAGATTCTTATCAAAGATCTATAGTTCACTACTGTCTCTCAAGTTATTTGTTGTCTTATGTAGGGTTCATTATTTTATGCGAAGTAGAGAGACCTTTTATGAAGAATATGTGAGAAAGTTTTTGGGGGAATACTCCTTCTGGTGTTATCTATTATTACTAAAGATTCGCTTTTGTTTATACTTCGATTTTTTTTGTTTTGTTTTTTGATAGGAAAATAAAGTTTTGTTCTATTACTGCCTAAAAACTTTGTATAAAAACAACACAAACTGATCTCAAGTACACACATTTCTTCCCCTAATATTTTCTGCGACATCGAAACGCAATTATTACGCACGACGGAGAAAGAAACGCGCCAACCACAAATCTACAAATTATGAATAATCCCCCTTCCTACCAGCGAAGAAAAATTATCAGACCACCTTATCTAGCGAGAAAACCACTTCGGCATCTTTATGACTCCTCACTCTGCAAAGGCCTAGATCACCAGTAAACAAACAAAAACAAAACATGGTCGAAACTGGAGAAGACGAAACATGAGGAGGGGGGGATACGATCAAAGAAGAAAAAAAGAAGAGAAGAGCGGGATGTAGTACTTCTTCCCCCGGGTGGGGGTGGGACAGCGCCAACAAATCAAAACAGACTTTGAGGATCCAACCACTGAGGATTAAACCGCCACGACCCTCAGAAATCACCATCAGTCTCTCTCTAGCTTTTCACCCGTCCACAAGTCCTGTTGGTTTATGGAGGCAAGGATAATGATGGGTGATACGGATGACTCCGGCAGCATGGAGCCCGGGACCTATCCGGCTTCGATCCGGGCAGCCGTGAGTAGGGTGCTTCAAGGATATGATTGGAGTGTGGTACCGGCACCTGTTAGGAATGGGTCCGGTGGATCGGGTAGTGGAGATAGAAGAAAACCTTATGTGAAGAGGCCCATGAATGCTTTTATGGTGTGGGCCCAGGCTGCTAGAAGGAAATTGGCAGATCAGTACCCACATCTACATAATGCCGAATTGAGCAAGACACTCGGAAAATTGTGGAGGTAAGTTATAATAATTAATATTAAGTTATAATAATTAATATTAAGTAAGTTGTAATAATTAAGTTATAATAATTATTATTTATAATATTAAATTGTGGCGGTAAGTTATAATAACTAATATTAAGTAAGTTATAATCATTATTGTTTATAACATTTCATATATTTCATATATTAAATTTATTTCAGGATAATGTTCAAACTAATTTTCTATTATAGACAATTTACTTATTTAATGGTAGTTTACGAATTAATTATATTTTCTAAACTTTAAATTTTCATATTAAGTTGGGTATTTAAAAAATTTCATTAAGTTAAATATTTAAAAAAACTGTATGCATTATAGAACTTTTCAGTAATTTTGGTGACAGAGATAAATAATTAAAAAATAACTTGTAATTAAAAATCTTAAATTTTTCGATTTTCAGTACTAAAAAATTCTAAATTTATACTTTGTAATTAAAAATGTATTGTGAAGATGAATGAATGATTCTTTAATTAATTGACTAAGAAATAAAATTATAGCTTAATGCTTTACTGACATATGTGCTTATGTACACATTTTAATTATCAGTATTTATATCTCAAAAGTAAAATTGCAAAATACATCAAAAATTTAAAAAATATATAATTTTTTAATGTGTTTCATAATCAAATATTATTATTATTATTGATTTTTTTCAAAAAAAATCATCATTTAGCTATTCAGAGAAATGTCAAGTTCAAATTAATAAATATATGAATGAAAACAACTAGGCATATTTCAAATATTGAAGACTTAAATAACGGAAAAAATCTATTGATTTCTAAACATATAGGATAAAATTCATCTCTATTAAAATTTATCATAAATGATTGATTTATTTAAAATATATTTGCAGCGCAGTAATACGATTATAATTAAAAAAATAAACCAAAATTAAACATAAAAAATAAATTGAACTTTTTATACAGTTAAGGTATGTTTTAAAAAATGATTTCATTGAATTTATGAAAAAAAATCTGTATTTATTAATTTTTAAAAATTTACTTATTTTTTATACTTTTATGCATTACTAGACCTTAGATGTAAAAAAATTTCTTCACACAAAAAAAGTTAAAGCTTTCAAATAGTTAAACGTCAAAAAACAACAAATATTTATAATAAAGATGAATCAGGTAGTTGCTCAAATTTTATCATGAACAAATATATATTTTGATAAATTTTTCTCTTTTCATAAAGTAAGGCATATATATATATATTCTAATGCATAGCTTCAAAAATTGTTTTGAGTGCGAATACTTTCGCAGTAAAATCATTTATCAATTTTCAGTCATATTAACTTTTAACTCATTTTAATCAACTCATATTAAATTTTTACTCATTATTCACTTAATTAGACGACGCTTAAATAGTGGAAATTACAGCAAAAAAAATAAGATTACCGTTATTTTCTGAATACTTTTATATCCTATAAATGCATCTCAAGCAATAATTGCTCATAACTTTTCAACTATAAATTTTTAGGTAGAAATTTCAATTTCGAGTTTTTTAGAGCATCATTATTAATTGAAATCTCATTGGTATTAGCATACGATTCACAAAATAGTAAAAAAAAATAACCATAAAAATTAAAAATAGCATTTTAATGCGTAATTTTTGAATGAGGTGCATATAATTTTGACATGTTATAATATTATTTTCAATTAAGTCGTATTAAAATAAGTTTTATTAAATTATTCACGCACATTTCGATAAAAGGATTTAATTGTTAATAAGTTATTTCAACGAAATACGGAATGTATATTAAAATATTTATTCTTTTCTACATGCAAATTGTTTTCCAAAAAAGAAATTTGTTTCGTTAGAATCAGAATAAATACAATGTAAGGAAAAAATGAGATTAAACTGAAAAATTATTAAAATTATTGGATAATATTTTATGACTTAAAAATTTATTACAGTATACACATATATTAATATATATGTAACAAATACTGCAAATATATTTTAAAGATCATGTACTTAATTTCAATATAAATTTATAAATAATGAAAACTATAATTTTTTGATTAATGTTGTTATAAAATATTATAAATAATTTATCCAGGAAATAAAATATGTAAAATTCCTTTAATAAATCATTCGTGATAAAGTTTTCTATCTATATAAAATCTTTTTTATAATTGAATAAAGTTGAATTGAAACATTTTATAATTGAATTTTTGTAATATAAACAACTTTATAAAATTTCTACTGAGCATAAGATCTGCGCTTGACTAATTTTATATAATTTTAGACAAAATTTTGAGATTACTTCCGATTTTTTTATGACTTCCGAACAATTTCGTTCTTTTCAATTGTCTTTTATTCTAATGTGTTTAATGTATAAATCATAAATTGTAGATGTAATATTTTAGAACTTTTTTTTCATTAATTTATTTTCAGTGATACTATGTAAAATGAATCCACAGGCAACCTCACTAACTCTTAATTCCATTATAATGATCTAACTGAAACCAAAAATAAAACAAACTAAACTGCTATTAGAATTTTTTTTAAGGAATTTCAATCGGAAGTTCTTTTTGAACACAAAATGACTAACTTAAAAAAAATTTATTCAAAAAACTTTACTAATTATTATTATAAAAACTATATTTTTTAATAATCTCTTATCTTTAAAAAAATTCATTTTTTTTTATATTTCTAATGAAAAAAAGGTTTGATTTCATGTTTAAATAATACTGCATTATTTTACTTTTTTTCTGATTCGAGAAAATTAATTTGTATTATATTGAGTAGGGTAAATTGAAATCTGCAGATTAACAATCATATTAGAGCTATTAATTCTAAATAATTATATTATTACTTATAGCAAATATAATTTAACTTTATGTCACTATCATACTTCCACAAAAAAAATTATATTTTTAATACAAAAAGGCTAATTTTTTTTAAATTTACCATGCTATTATCAGAAGTCAGTTATAATGCATAATCATTTATAAACAATTTTTTCAAATTTTTTTGTTATTTAAACTATGTAATTTCAAACTGAAAGTTTTGCAGTAGAATTTGATTTTTTTTAAAAAAAAAACTTGAAATGGAATCAAATCAAATATCTCTATCTAGATCTTTTTTTTATAAATAAATTGTTCTGCAATACGATAACTCTTTATTTTTTTAATTTTCTAAGATAACTTTATCGACACAGAATTGGAGATTTTAATGAAGAATCTTTAAAAAAAAAATAAAAATTATCGTTACAATTATATTTACTTTAAAATATAGAGCCCCATTTCAACAAGTTCCGTCAATTAAAAATAGAAGCCAATAAATATTTATCTCATATCGATAAATCAAATAATCTAACAAATTAAATTACATAATTTATCTCATGAGAATCTATTATCTAACCAACTAAATTAGAATAACTGCCACTTCAATCATTCCGAAAGAGCACGCACACAAAAAAATTCGGGTAGGGTTTTTGACCCTTCATGGAGGCTGAGAAAATTGTGTAAGGCATTTCCTAAACTACCGTTACACTCACCTTTTTTGTACACAAAAACATCCGATCCCGCTCACACGAGTTATCACAATCATTCCATTTTCGAACCGATGAAGGATTTGTAACTAAGATATGCGCCTCCCATGGAACACGCATTTAAGAGGTCAGCATACCTATCTGATCATAATGTAAGCAAAAGAATAAGAAGTATTGAAAGCCACGCCCTGATAACACTTCATTCTAAGCAATAGGTGATTTATGGGATATGTGAAATAACTAAAAGTGATGTAGATACTACTAAGTAAATGTCTAAAAATAATTTTTATATAATATTTTATCTCGTTTATGATGTTTTTCCTCGAGTGAGAATATTGTTTAAAATATATGGGCACAACATAAAATATATGGGGTTTAAACTATATGGGCACATAAAATATATGGGCAATATAATATTTAGGTTAGAGTGTAACCTTTAAAAAATGGCATTTAGGTATTACTGAAATTTTAAGAATCTAAAGAAAATGCAAAAGGTATAGATATTTTTTAAAAGCAAGCAATTCTACAATCATTACGATTTAACGATTAGAAATAAAAAAATTTCAAATTTCAAGCTAAAACTAGGTTTTAGATAGTGATTTTGTTTCCAGTAATATATAATGAAATATAATAAATATTTTATGCATTATTCACAGCAAAATTATATACACATAGATTGTGTTTTACGTACAATTTTTTCAATTCCTACTATAAATTCACTCTCTCCCTATATATTTCTAGTTCAAATTTTGAATCGTTAATGAAATACTTTTTATTCATCCACTCCAGTTTAAAAATATTTCATAAAACTTGTAGTTGATAAAACTTTCAAATATTCATTCATTAATTAAATTTAATTAATTTTTAATACTTTAAATAAAGCTTTGAATTTGTAATGAAAATTGAAATCAACAGGCAGTATCTCATTCGGTAAAAAATTTCCATACTTTTCGCGTGAATATGAATAATACGAGTTCAATTCTTGCGAAAATCAATAATTTTTTGATAAATTTTTTTATATTAATTGCAATTATTTAATAAAAATTAAGTAAAATAAAAATTTTCTTTGTAGACTTAAATGAGAATTGAGACTTAATTTTTTATATTATTTGTTTTATTCTGTTAGAACTAAGACAGTGTTGAAAAATATAAATCCAATTATAATCTACCATCAATCGAAAAAGAAGTTCAGTTTGTGCGATAAAGATTTTAATGGCAGATGATTTTTATCAGAAATACATTATTGCGTATATACAACTCAAAAAAATAAACAAAACAATTTGCAAAAAAAATTAATCGCAAAATTTCACTTAATCAGCTGTTAGTATTTCGTTAGCAAAGAATGGATTATTGAAATAGTTTATATTGTACTTCTGTTTTCAATAAATACAATATAGAATATAATAAACATTTTAAGCATAATTTACAGTAAAATAATATACACGTAAATTGAATTGAATTTTATGTACAACTTTTCTAATACGTTAGCACGAAAATGGAGTTGAAAAATACAAATACGGTTATGATTAGTCATCAGAGGAAAAAAAACTTAATTTATGCGATAAAGAATATAATGTCAGACGATTTTTATTAAAGATAAATAATTGAATATGTGCAATTTAAAAAAAGAAATGGAATAATTAGATGGAAAAAAAACTAATTACAAAATATTATTTAATCAACTATTAATATTTTGTTTGTATAGTAAAAAACATATTTCATGAATAATTCACGAATGAATGTGATAAGATAACGCTAAAAGCAGGATCTTCAAAAGGAAAATCTTAAAATTCATTGAAACAGTTAAATCAAAATTAACAATACCGCATTAAGTATTAAAATTAATTTAAAACCACTAAAATATTACCCAGTGAATTATGATACTTTCAAGACTTGTAAATATATTGAGATTATTTTAACATCTGCATTAATTTTAAGATTCGATAGTATATATATTTTTTAACACTTTTCCCTAAATCTTAAAAAAAAATATTCCGTATTTTTAGCTTTATTTCATAGGTAGGAATTTTTATAACATTGTAATTATTAATGTGCACTCTTTATAATATACAGTGTTAAAGATACTTTTTTAATTACTAAGCCAACGAAATAAAATTATCAATTTGTACACTGAAAATTCAATAAATTAAATTCTTTGTTAATGATTCTGTAAGTACTTAGTTTTATATTGAAAACAAGACGGAAACTTACTTTTTGTAATAAAATATACGTGATTCTAATCAATGGGATCCCGGAAACCAATAATATTGATTTAAATTCTTCCGTATAACAACTTGGATGGTTTATAAGAGCGTAATATATCTTCGTAAAACTGTAACACAGTATGCGGAAGTAATATCAATAAATAGTTTAGGTGCTTCAGATATCGGTATCTCACATTTTGACCGATTGGATTTTCTACTTAAAAGGTCAAGATTCTAATTAAAGCTTCCTCAATAAACTCAGTCTACTGTAGTTAAATAAAATCTTATGAGTCAGAAATTTGGAATTTCAAAGAAATTATATATATTAAAATTATTTATTAATTAAAAGGTCAAAATTCTAATTAGATATTTCTCAATATACTCAATGTAGTATAGCTAAATGTAATCATTTCAATTCAAAAAATTGAATTGGAAATTCTACATCATAAAGTTAATTATTTTCTGCTTAAAAAGTCAAAATTCTAATTAGATTTTCTTCAATAAACTCATTCTAGTGCAGTTAAATACAATCGTGTGTTTAAAGAAGTTTGGAATTTCAAAGAAATTCTACATATTAAAACTATTTATAAATTAAAAGGTCAAAATTCTAATTATAAGTTCTAATTAAGTTAAAGGTCAAAATTCTAATTAAAGTTCTAATTTTGAAAAATTGGATTTAAAATTCTAATTAAATTAATTATTTTGAGCTTAAAAGGTTAAAATTCTAATTAGATTTTCTTCAATAAACTTAGTCTAGCTTATTTAAATAAAATCTTATCAGTTTAAAGAAATTTAGTATTTTAAAGAAATTCTACATATTAAAACTAATTGCTGGATATTCTACTTAAAAGGTCAATATTCTAACTAAAGATTCCTCAATAAACTCAATCTAGTATAGTTAAATGCAATCACGTGTGTAAAGGAATTTATTATTTCAAAGAAATTCTACATATTAAAAATTAATTGAAAGGAAATTTTATTTCATTTTGTATGTTAATAGAGCTTTAAATTCTTTTGCATAAATTTTGAATTGATATATGTCTTTATGTAAAATTATGAAAAAAACTAAATTAAAGTATTTATATGAACTTTAATTAGATGGTTTAAGAGATAAATACACTCCTTGGGATCCAATTTCGATGTTAAGGGTATATAAAAAATAGCAAGCAAAAACAAATTAATTTTAATTTGTATAATTCCGATGAATACTCCGAAGTATCAAAAATCCGAAGTAGAAAAAGATAAAATAATTCTTTAAATTGTTATTAATTCAGACTTGTACTAATTACATTAAAAATTTCGAATCATTATGTTAAAAAGATATTTCTTAAGTTCTTTCTATATATTTCTATATTTTTGGCGCTTTATTAATAATATTTTTAATAGCTATTCTATTTTGAAATTGAGATATTCAAACAACAGGTATTAAGTGTGTCAAACGATTTAAAAACGCAGGGAAACTACTCGGATTTGAAGATCAATCCCTATTTTAGATTCTACTTACCGACTTTTTTAAAAGAAAAAAGTTATAGAACAAGATATCTCGAATGTTCTCCTTTTTTTACTTATTATAAATTACTTTAAAAATTTAAATTTTTAAAAAAATACAATTTCTCTATTTTTTAACAGTAATTCCTTTTATATAGGCTCGTATTTTTTATGGTCAGTGTTAAGATTTTATAAAATAGCAAGAAAACCCCTAAATATCACTCTGTCCTGACTAAAATAGTACCTTATCACTTTTATGATACCTACAATGTTTGGAAATGTATGTTGCAACTTATGATAGATTGTGCTTGCGATTATAATATTTTTGAAGTTTTTCATTTTATTCTAATTGGTTACGTGTTATTTTGGCATATTCTCGATTGTAATGTTATTAAACTTTTGTGTTTTACAAATAATCCTCATTGGTTGTATTTATTTTAGGTTACTGAATGAAGAAGACAAACGGCCGTTTATCGAAGAGGCTGAAAGGCTTCGTCTTATCCACAAGAGAGAACACCCTGATTATAAATACCAACCTCGAAGAAAGAAGGCTACGAAATCTGGCAACGAAAAACCCCCACAACCTGCTGGCCAGGCTAACACGACAATTGTATTCAGGTACTTGGACAATATTCTTACTTAATAATAATTTTAATTAATTTTCAGAGGATTAAAAAGTTTAATAATAAACCCACTGTATAGTTTTTACTTTCCTGCAATTCAGAATGAGTAAATAACGCATTTTTGTATTTATAAATGTTAATATTTGTAATATAAGATTTATTATTATAAGTATTATTATAAATCTTTGAATCAAAACCAAATCATAGAATGCTACCATTATGCATCTTTAAAAATATTAGCCTTATTTCAGATAACTTAATATTTTATAATTAGATATTTATCACATTTTAACATAAAACAAAAAATTTAATGAAAATATTTTTAATCCGGTTAAAATATTTTTAAATATTTTTTCATGTTATGTAATACAATTCAAAAAACATTACAGACATAATTTTTATCGCAGTTATTATCATGTCTGAACATGATATTGTTTTAAGAATGAGGTTTTGTGGTGTCAACAAAAACCCGTAGGCGAAAAATTGAAATCTGCACAACTTCTTAAAAAATCAGCTTTTAATAACGTGATGCGATCCCATATACAAAAACTATGATAAAAAAAATTCACGACTGCAGCAAATAAAACCGAAAAAAATGTCATTTTGAGCACGTGATTATATGAAAGGAAATAAATAGGAAAAGTGATATTTTTATAAACAATAAATGCGAGACAAAGTTTTTTGGATCGTTTGCAATACTAAAGTGACTCATTCAATGAAACGATTAAAATGAATAAAAATATAATTTCACTTGAACAAGAACGTGGTGCTTGGCCATTCAAGAAATTATGTTCTGACACATTACATTGAAATATGCATAGCAGATTTCGTTTTAATCTTTTTTTTAAATAATTTTCCGGCCTTTTATGTAGTTTATTCGTGTTTATTTATATAAATGCTGATGATTAAAAAATCAAAAATCTTTAAGGGAAAGATAGAAATGAAGAAGAAGATTATAACAATTTCAATTTTGCCTTTCGAATCCGCTTACAGGATATCTTTTTTTCACTAGAATAAGCCTAAATAAATGAATAATCTGATTTCACTTCTTATTTTTTTGTAAATTATTTATTACAATTATGATATTTTGAATACGGTTAACAATAAAAAAAATTATAACCCCTCCCCATTTTTCTCCATTTTTTTGTAGATCCCTGAAGTATAGTGATTCCTCCGATTCCGGCTCTGTGAAACTGGAAAGCAGGTCCGGAAACCCTTCGAGTCCACCCACGCCACCTTCCAGCCCCCCACTGCAGACGCTCACCACCCTCAACAGAAGGCTCAAACAAGGTCAGTACGCTTTATTTTATAATATAAATGAAAATTATGCATTTTTCGTAAATAAGAGAAAATATTCAATTAACTCTTTCAAGGGCTATGGGAAGTATGCTTCCCACCAAATTTATCAATTTTTGTATGAAGGTGTGTAGGTTAGCCTAAATTCTGACAAGTTTCTCAATAAGATATAAACTAGAATAATTTATTCCCCTGTCTTACACTAAATGACGTCTTGATTTGTTACTTAATTATTAATTAAACAAATTCCTTAATTAATCAAATTAAATTTATCTAACAAGCTAAATGAATCTTTTCTTAAAATAATCTCAATCCTTAAAATATTTTAATATCATATGACTAGAAAGAAATGGCCCATGAAAGGATTAAAAAGAGATGAAATTCTTTGAAAGTACGTAAACCTTTAACTATCGTTTTAAAAGGACGATTGTAAGGGAGAAATGTGAAGGGCATTCTCTTTTTCCAAGTCATTGAGGATTAAATAGTTTGTTGTTTTCTACAATCAGAGTTATTTTTACTTATTCTCTTCAACCTCCGTGGGGTGGGGCACCTCGTAATTGAGGATGAGATGCTTCCGGCGTGGTGGTTGGATCTCACTAACCTGGTGGGAACACTAATAGGTGGGGGTAGGTGACTCCTCCCATCCATGACGGATGTGTTTCCTACGGGAAGGGTTGTATCGTGGCCAGTGATGGCCATTAGGACTCAACTATAGTTTCCAACCAGTGTTTCTACTCTGGACTGCAGGTCATTCAGTTTTATAGTTTGCGCCGGGGCCGGAGTGTCTGGTATGTCTTACTTATTCTCTTTCATTGGGGGATAACATAGATGAACAATAAATACAGTGTGGTAGGGTTATTAAATAGCTAATATAATAATTATATGGCGATGAAATTAATTAGCCAAGACGATGAAATTCTTAAGGATCTGTACCATCATACGAAAATGTTTTATAAACCATAAATATGTTTAAATAAAGTGCTCGAAAAACAAAATATAATTATTGTTCCAATTCAGAGCTTCAAATATTTTGATAACTTAATACCTACTAGTTTGTTAAATAAATAGAGGATATGAAGAAATGTGAATAAGATGTTTCAGAAAACATGCTGCTTAATAATTGAATCGGTTAAAGAAAGTATGAACGATTCTCCATCATATTCGGTTATAGTCTGTATGAGAAAAATGACTCAATATATAAATGTCCCCAATCAAATTATCCGGGATTAGATTCTAATTCATTTCAATCTTCACAGTATATTTGAGTTCAATTTGGTTTTAAATTTTAAATCGTTATTAACCATGGCATCAAGATTCAATTTGGTTTCCTATTACACGATAAAGTAATGACAATTTTAGGTAAAAGCCTTCGCAATTATAGATAAAGGGCTATAGTATTTGAACAAAAAAGAAATATATGAATCTTACTTAAAATATTAGCTTCATATTCTTTCCAGATCTTATTGTTTCGAACAATGTGAATTCTTCAAAGTTAACTTACATTTATATTAAAGCTAATATTGTTTTCGGGCATTTTTTATTGAACATATAGGTATCCCCGTTCATCACTAAATATCTTACCAGGCTTATAGATATAGACAACACTATACATAAAGACATCGCATACAGAAAGCTACTCACGCATCACATTCGTTTTCACAGCCCCTTTTTACAGGAGGGGGGGGCAATTCAAACATATCACAGATGGAACAGACAAAGAACAACCATGCCCGAATCATGACTCGAATCCAGGCCGCTCAGATCACGGGGAAGACGCGCTACCTCTGTGTCAGAACGCCGGCATTTTCGGGTTTATTTTCTATGTGTTTTCCGTTATTACGTAACCTATTACGCGCGCAATATTATATTTCAGAGAATCATAATGAATTCTTTGTGTTTTTGAATGAAATATTTTAATCCGAATATATTTTTATAGTTTTATCTGACAAAAATCTATTTCGAAGCTTTCGCCAGCGTTTACTAAATTGAATAATTTTTTAATTAAAGAAAACACATTTTTTAGTCTGAAATGTTATATTGTGAATATTTTTAGGATTGCTTTGTGCATATTTATAATATTTAAAAATGTATCGGAAAATTTAAATTGAAATATAATTAACTGATCAATGACTACAATAGCCTTTTTCAATTTTTTGTGCATAGTTTTCTGCGATAATTTGATATTCATTTATATTTACTATGACAGCTCATTATGAGACAAGTTAATTAAATACGACAAAACAGTTCAATGAAGGAAACGTTGTATTCGTTTTCACTTTTTTTTATTAATATAAAACTATAATAGGATTTTCAAATAATGCGATATTTCTTATTAGAAGCTTTTGATATTTTAATGCTTTGAAAATAATTTCATTAATTCTTAGTCATTTCTTAGTATGATGTATTTAAATTTCGTCATTGATTTAACTTTATTCATTAGGAATATAAGATATGACATTAAAAAGTGATCGCATTCATGACTTAAACAAAAAATAATAATATTCTTAACCACCATAAAATTATTTAGAAGTTGCCATTCATCAACTATTAATTTAGCGTTTAATAAAACATGAAATTTAGAAATACAAATATATTTTTTGCCCTTTTTTTTAATGTAAATTGAGCCGAATTAAATTGCAATGGATTTTAAAACAATGCGTTCCCATATAAAGTGAATCCCTATAATTTGATGAAAAAAATGCAATTAAATTATTTTGAAAATTGTGATCATACAGCACTATAAACATTCCCTAACAACACGCACGGTAAACAAGTTCTTAGAATTTAATTTTTTTAAAAAAAATCAAGCATTTACTCGTTGTTTATATATAAACAGAGAATATGACATCGAAAAAATATCTCCATAATATCTTATATGTTACAAATTAAGAGATGTTTGAGTGAATAAGTATTCATTTAATAATGCATGCCACAATAACATGACTTCTTACAACGCGGAACGTATTTTTCACAGCATTTCATTGTAATATAAAATCTGAGAAAAAAAAAGGTTATACCAATTGGCATAAATGTATTTTATAACAATTATACAACATTTAATTAATATTTTTACCGAAAAGTTATTATTAATTTATCTTATATAGTTCTGAATTTTAACTTGTATTTCAATTTTGATATCTTTTATTGAATTATGATAAAAAATGTTAATTCCCTCATTACTGAATTAAAATCCTCGTGAAGCTTTAAAAAATAATTTACGACTGAAGATTCCCACGCGATAGTCCAATAAGATGTATTTTACTATACATGAATATAAATCTTATATTTTTAAGATTAATTAATTGTTCACAGTCACATAATAATAATTTAAGAAAAATTTGTTTCATTTTTATAAATTCAAATCAACTTAGCGCATACCTTATCAACAGTGACTAAGAATTTACGTCTAATAAGTCAATATTATATAATTTAAAAATATATATATCAAGTTAATTTCCTCACTATTCTAAAAAAAAATATGATTCCAAACTTTTAAAAACATGAAAAACATTCTTCACACTTTTAATAAGCGTGAAATAATATTTAAGTTTTATTTAATAACTATTTTGATAAGACTCAATCTCTTCTTAATATTCGATAATCTAAATTACTTGTTAATATTTTGAGTTTATACAAACACATTTAATCAAATTTAATTAAAAATAGCATCCTTTTTATCTTCCACAGATGGCAATACTTATGAACCACCAATCGACTTCAGCTATGTAGATGTCGGTCAGCTCACTAGAGAGGCTATGGACAATTTAGATGAATCTGAGCTTGACCAGTACCTCCCACCTGCCAATGTAAGGCAATATGCTGGACTTTTGCCACCCCTTATAGATGATTTCGGGGGACCTTATCCAGTAAACACGGCTTCGTACGTGGGCAATGGAAGCCTTGTTGATGAAAACTGGACTTGCTTCTAGAAGAAATCCAGGAAAAACAGTTTGGCGAGTATTTAGTCGGTGTTCGTGGGAAATTTCAATTAGCTCGAATGAGATTTATGTAAAAAGTACTGCCAAGAATGAACTTGGATTTTTTTGTAAATACAAATTTTTATTTAATTTTAAAGATATGCTTATTTTTAGATAATGTTGTAAAAAGGACAATGAAAAAATGGAGTTAGTTATAAATAATTTGAAATTTTTAAGACTGCCAAAGAAAATTATCTAATACTGACTGAATTTCTTTTGATATAAAAAGTATAAACCTCGGAGTTTTAATTAATGTAACGTTGAATCCATATTTTCTTAAGTTTTAAGTAATATACATGTTATGCAGTATTCATACCAGCATATATATTGTAAATATTATGAATTTATACAATTTTAATTTTTAAAATTGTAATAAAATATATTATATATTAAAATTGGAAACGTAAACTTTTATTGAAATTATTAATTAAAACTTTATTGAAAATTGGCATAGAAAATGCACCATTCTGGCTGAAAAATAGAACGTAAAAACGTGAAAATAGAAAATAAAGAAGAAATTAAACGTTAGATAAAGTGCTAGCAATCATCAAAGGATTAAATTTTATCTAGTCATCAACATTGTTAAGGCATTTTCTTTTCAAACTAATGAATTTGCATTAATATTAAAAACATATACAAATATAAAAAAACATACCTTAAAATAGAACGGATCTTTAATACAGACTTTAAACTTCATAAACTTAAGCCCAAAAGATTTAGCACAAAATTCAAGAACCATGTGAATGTTTTTTAAAGCTATAGAACGTTTTTTATCAAGCGCAAGCTCATTATACAACAAATGAAATGTTCGCATGAGGCTTATAAATCTCAGAACATCTGCATTGCAAATTCTACACAAGTTGTAAAATAACAACAACAAAAAACAGCTGCTTACAACTGTTCGAATTCCAGCGGTTTGTTATTCAGTCAAGGCTTAACTATGTATATAAGAACGAGGAAATCAGTCGCATCTTTATATGTATAAAAAAAGTTGAAATATTTTTCCCACATCAATCGGGACACCGAAAAAATAACTCGCTATATGACACTGGTGCAATGTTTTTTTTATACAACGGACTCATCTCATGGTTCTCAACAGCTGTGCTGTAACAAAAATCATGATGGAAATTATCATT
The DNA here is from genome assembly GCA_026289955.1 of Argiope argentata. NCBI lineage: Eukaryota > Metazoa > Arthropoda > Arachnida > Araneae > Araneidae > Argiope > Argiope argentata. The sequence goes on from JAOUZG010025578.1 coordinate 5,388,694, forward strand.
TGTCTCATATGGGCGTTTAATCGCAAGCTACAAAACAAACAAAAAATATCACCGTTCATATTTTGATATACGATATTTTACACATTTTTATTGGTACTTACCATATGTAGCAAATATTTTGTATCTTCTTTTTTATTTGTACTCTGTTTCGAAGCCTGGTGCTCATGAAACAATAAAATTTGTTATATTCTTATTTTTGTATGGATCATTTTTTTAACTCGTGCTTAGTTATTAAAAAAAAAAAACTAACGTTCTACGGAACATTTGTTTATTTGGCATAGAATTTAGATAGATTCGTCTGTTGCCATCTCCTGCAGGAAAGAATTACAAATAGAAAATGAAATAATTCGAATCACGGTATCTGGATCTAGTTTATAGCAAAGTATTCATTTGCAACCGAAAAAAATGTTAATGGGAAATTTTTCCTGCAAAATTATGTGTAATTTTTTTTATTTGCTGCGAAGACAATTTTTATCTTGCGTTGAAGATTTCTATATCCTAATATTAATTTATAAAGAACTTTTGAAAAACTTTTAATAAGAATATTATTACTTAAAAGTGTCATCAGTTTATGCTCATATAATACTTGTCATAATGCTTCACTGCATTTTAGAATTCACTACTAGTCGTTCGGTAGAATTATTGTATTTCATTGCATATTATTAGTTTTGATTCAATTCAATTATATGCAGACGATTTTGTAAAAATGTAATATCTTTGTGTATTATTATCTTTCTTCCAAATAAATTTTTCTTAGAATGGCAATACGAATATTGTTGATAAAAAGATTAAAGAGCAAGTAAAATTGGATGGATTAAAGTATTTTAAATGTTGAATAACTATTTAGTCGATTGTTCAACAGTAATACTAAATTAATAAGCTAAACGTTAAATGTGCAGTTACTTTGATCAACTGGCTATGAAAACACATAAATTAATTCAAATATATACCTAAAGGTGGCAATAATTTAAAAATGAACAATTTCTTGTCATTTTCGTCAAGAAATTGTATGCAAAGTGCTCCGAAATAAAATTTCACATTATCAAGTCAAAATTAACTTAAATCTCTCCCAAACTTTTTGTTATAGGTAACCAATACGGCCTTCTAAGAGAAGATTATGATTTATGAAGTTGAAACATCGTCAGTTATTGTTTTTCTCTTGCAGATATGCATTGAAAATTACTTCAATAAATATTATGATTTAGTTATCGAAAAAAAATTACAGCAGGCATAGTTAAATGTTTAAATGGATAATAGAAATTCAATTATATTTCTTTGTATTAGTTAACTATATATTAACAGAAATTATCATAATAATTTATCTTATACATTAAGTATAATTTAGAGTTTGCAATTCACTTAATATTCAATTGAAATAGTCCATTTATAAAATTAATTTATAATTTCCTTTTAAAAATCATTTCGCTAAAAATTATTTTCTTTTCACGAATGAAAAATGTCAATTACAAACATCGCTCCATAAAAGTGGGAAATCACATTGAGTAGCATCTGACTTGAATCTGATTTGAATTTCAAGATTTAAAATTCTTTATCTTGCATTAAAATGGATGCCATTGATGCCTAATTACACAACTTATTGAGGAACTGAATAAATTTTTCTTATTCAGTTTGAAAATAACATAGTTACCAAATATAAAAAATTTCAATGTCTAAATTGTCTATACTAATTAACATCTATAAGTTTTGTAAATTATTGGTAACTATGTTCGTGTGTTTTCTTAAATTTTTGAAGGTAAAATTTTCAGAGTATTTTTTTCTTTTATTTAATGCAAATTTTTAAATAATATTGATTGAAAATTATTTTTCAGGAAAAGAAATTAATGAAGAATGAATTTCTTGTTATGTCTAAATTGCTTGTATTTGAAGTTACTAACATCTAAATAGTTAATTATGTAAACTTACTCTTTACTCAAAAAACTAATAATACTTAGATAAACTATTCATAATTTACGGATTCCAATTCTATCATCAACTGTTAAAATTCCTCAGAACACTAAATAATTTTTAATGGGTTTAATATTTTAAATTTATTTTAAGAGGACTTTAAATGTAATAACTGTGTTTAAATCCTGAAAGTTGATATTTTTTAAAGAAAATTTTAAAAGGAAAAAAAAGGAAAATGATATTTTTTAAAAATATTTTGCCAAAATATTTCTCATGTGATATTACATTTTCAGGTTAAACAGTACAACGCATGCCCTTTAACATGAACTTAGCGTTCATTTCATATATAATAACCATTTAGAGATTTAGATTTATGAATAATACCACATTAACATTCTGAATATGAAAAATTTGTTATTCTCACTTGTTGCTATGGTTTTGCAAGAGAAAAAGAAAATGATCTCATGAAAATATTTTCTAACATTTCATATCCCGATTCTGAACAATAAAATATATAATAAGCAAAAAGAAGAGAAGCCCTTTTATGGCGATATAGAATTGATCCTCTTTGAGTGAGTAATTTTTTTTCGTAAACACTGAAATATCTAAGAGTACAAGAATCATGTAAGCATAGATAATGAAAAGTTGCCAAAATGTACAATTTACGTCCATAGATATAACATAAAAATTTGCATCTACTTTAACTGTATATATAGTATATTAAATTCAGATTTTTTTTCTGAATAGTGAGAGTACAAGGTGTCTAACAATATAAAAATTCAGTTAGCAAAAATAACGAAAACTGGTCAAAATGTTATAAATGCTTGATTATATTAGATTTATAACTACTACAAAAATTAAAAGAGATATTATAAATAATAATATTTACTATATCTTATTTAAAGTGAGAAAAATTATGTAAAAAAACTGCTGTTATCGTTTTTAGGGCCATTTTCAATATGCTTTTTATCATGTCAGAATATGATATTGTTTGGTAATGAGGTTTTCTGGCGTCAACAAAAATCCGTAGGCGAAAAATAAACATTTTATTATCTGCACGACCATCTCAAAAAATCAGCTTTTATTAACGTGTTGTCATTGCATTTAATCCGATAAATAGGAAAATAAATATTTTTTTAAACAATAAATGCGAGACAAAGTATTTTTGGATCGTTTGCAATACTAAAGTGACTCATTCAATGGAACAGTTAAAATGAATAAAAATATAATTTAACTTTCACGAGCACGTGGTGCTTGGCCGTTCAAGAAATTATGTTCTGACGTGATACAATGAAATATGATTAGCAGATTTCATTTTAATCTTTTATTTGTTTATTTTAAATCTTTTTTCTAAAGTTAGTATAAAAAATATAAAAAGTTATGGCTTCTGTCTAATAGGATTTTAAATAAAACAAAGGGTATTAAAAAGCAAACAGATTTGTAATTCGATGCCATGATAACTATGAAACCAAGCTCGTAAGTTGAAAACGAGTATTTTCATTCACAGGCAATATTGTTTCCAAGCTACCGTTCAGAGAATATTTTATTTTTTTTAAGATCCCATTTTCTTAGGAGAAATTAAAATTTTGAACCAAAACTGTCAACGAGATGACTGACTGTCCATCTGCTAAAACTTAAAATTAATTTATAATTTAAAATAAAGAAAGAAAATATCCATATTTTTATGGGTGGGTTCATATATTTATAAAATTTTACTTAATTTGATCTGTTTTATGTCTATAAATATTGCAATTATGATATTTTTTCACGTATTTTTTCGACGAGTTACAATTTTATATATATGCATATTCTCAATTTTAATTTTTTTCATATTTAGAGAATTATTCGTTAGTTTATTAATTTAATTCAATTTGAAACTTATTTGCATCTAAAACGACACCATTTGATAGTGAATCAGAAAAAAATTATAACTTTAATTACTGTGAATTAAGAGCCATGGCATCAAAATAAATATTTATAATTAATTTTTTTCATATTTTAATGTACAAATAAAAGATTTTCTAAAAGCCACCTTTAATTAAATCTATTACAAATGAACCTGAAAATAATTTCACATTTTATTACAGATATTAATTAGAAATATATAAAATATATTTATAAAGATATTTAATTAGAAATATTTCTAATTAAATGTTTTTTTTAATTATTAACTTAAGAAAAATAAGCAATTTTTTGTCCCTTATTAAAAGACGCCATTTCCGAGATTTTTTTAAAGTGTTCAGATTTAATCTGAAATCTGATATTTTTCTTCCGGACCCTTTCATTTATCTAGCAAAACCCATCAGAATTTTCTGAGATTTAGTTGTCAGGATGACTGAATTAAAAAAAAAAGAAAAAGAAGGGGGAAAAACATGACAAGAAATAGAGAATAAAGAAATGGAAAGAACTTTTAAAGGGAGAAAATTAAATAAAAGAATAATAAAGAAATGGAAAGAATTTTTAAGGGCAAAAAAGAAAATAAAAGAATAAAGATTTAGGAAGCGAAAAGATATTTTTGAAAATGAACAAAGAATCGGAAATAATTCTTATCAGAAAAGAAAGAATTTTTCTCGTTTTTAACGATAATAAACAAGTCTCAAGTCAAAATAAAAATTATATTTTAAGATTATTCGAACCATAAGCAAAAATTCTAGATAATCCTTATGGTTTAAAAATCCAATATCTAATTATTTTCTAATATAATTATTAATGAGAACACAAACCCACCTATTGTATTATACATTCACAAAGGCACATTTTTAAAAAAAATTATTAACGTAGATGAAAGCTAGATAATATAAGTAATTAAAATTTAAGGTGATTATAATCTTATGATTTCTAATCAAAAACGTAGAAAGGTAACGTTTTAATCTTAATTTGTCCAGCAAGATAATGTTTTGATCTTGATTTGTCTCGCAAGATAATATTATCACGTAAGAATATGATGTTTTAGTAACGGGTTTTGAATAATTGAAGCTCGAAATAGCGTAGGCAATTAATAAAGCATAAAAGGCAATATTTATCAATATCTATTAATCGCATATATTTCACCTGCTTTTGCCAGTATTATATTATTATTATGTATGCGTATTTGAAAGGAGACGCGTATTTAAAAGGTTGGCCTGCTTTTACCAGTATATGGCTTTATTATTACGTATGCTTCTTAAACAGCATATGTGTTTTTAAAAGGTTGATGTAGAACTAAGACATCATAGCTGTTATTTCATCTCCAAATCGGTCGAGCTCCAAAACTTTGTTTGCAGGCAAGAAAACTTTTTTAACTTCCATTTTCAATTTATAAATATATACTTAGATATAGAGAGAAGGATAGAAACCGATAGAGAAATCTCGTGATTATTTCAAATCTGTTCAAACTGGTTAATAATTTATATTAATTAAGACAAATAAGGAGTTTAAAATAATATTGTTCATGGTAACTTGAAATTTACGATCGTGTATTTCATTTTCTGTTTTTTTAAACTTATTCTCTTGTATCTTATTTAAAATTTATATAGAATTAAACGGCAGGGAGGACATGTACATAAAAAAACAACATTTAATATATATTTAATAATAGTGTGTGTGGGGGGAGATGTGTATTGCAGAAAAAAACAGGTCGATGCACGAGAGAGTTCAAGGAATTCTTTCATATTTTCTCAGACTCAGTTCTTAAACTCAGACAATTGTTATTGATGTAAAAAAGTGGGGTTACAATACAACTTTGTACCCATGAAATGCTTATTTTTAGAATTTTTAAATGTAAAAATATCATTACCAAAAACAGTTTTTCCGTCTGTTTAGATTTTTTTTAAATGTACATTAATAAATACACTTTTCAAGAGTAAAAATCGTTTTATTATTAGTTTTTCATTATATAACAAAATCATTGATTAAATAAATAAATATAAGATATAATCAAAATTTTCCAATTTTTTAAAGCTGTTTTTAAAATTTAGCTGCGGTATTATTCGGCAGTCTTCATAGAGAATTTTTTCATCGGTGGTTGAGTTATCGGCAAGCGTCTATACTAAATAAATGAAAATACATAATAATAAAAACAATTTCTATAATTTATACAGATTTTTCAAAAGATAAAATAAATGAAAAATAGTGATTTAAAGTAATTTCCTTAATTCAAGCATTTCATATTTATCTAAAATAAATCATGCATCCATATATATTTGATACTCTAAGTGTGAATTTTCAAACTTTAATACAAAAGGTAATTCACAGATTTCACGCATCTTGAAGTGTGAAAGAAGCCATAAATATAATTCACAAAGTGTAAGCTTATTTTATGATGTTAAAAACTAATTACAAAATATGCTTAAAACACCAATATGCATTTTAAAATATGAAAAAAAATCCATAAAATATTGTTTTTTAAAAATCAAATGTAAGGATATACTAAATTACTCTACAAAAAATACATTATTATCATTCACTAAATGCAGAATGAGTTACTTTTTTAAAAAGTTTGGTTAAAAAATGAAATATCAATAGTAAATTATTAAATGCAAAAATAATAAAGCTTCACCTTTTATAAGTTGAAGTTCCAAACCAAAGAAATTAAATAATGTGTGATATAATGTATCCTCATCTTGCTTCTTTTTACAAAGTTGAAATTACGCAAAATGCATGCAATTAAAATAAAACGAGGTTTTTTTTACATATTTTGAAGCTAAAATACACAAAAACTCAATTCTATATGAAAAATGCTTTAGCTTCCATTTATCTCTCTAAAATGTATTTCTTTTGTTTTTATAACGTTATAAGCAAAAATATAAGGCATACAATTAATTTACTGGTACGATTTTCATATTACTTTAAATCCAAATGTAAATAAATGAAATTATATATATATATATATATATATATATATATATATATATATATATATACGTATTTATTTTTTGAATAATGGATACTTACCTCATTTACACATTGTAGAGAGCAGACTATAAATCATATAATTAAAATATCAACACGAGTTTTAAAACTTTTTTAAAAAACCTACAAACAAACAAAAAATATCTTTTGATGTTCAATCTTCTATCCATACTCGACACCACCAGAAGCTGTTTAGTATTTTTTCTATTTCATCAGCTGTGCAGTTCCATAACATGAAGGACGTTTGCTTTTTCGATTCCACAACATTAGAAACAAAAATGATAGTATTATTAATAACAAAAAATACAAAAAAAATTACAGATACGAGTTTTATATAACTTGAAATTCAAATGGATATAAATAAAACTATATAAATGCATGATTATTTTTCAAATATTTACTTACCTTGCTTTTTTTACAGTTTTCAAAGCAGACGATAATGGATGTAATTAAAATATCGACACGAATTTTAATAACAATAAACAAAAAAGAATTTTTTCATATCCTATCTTCTTTCCATACTCTACGCCAACAGCAGTTGTTTAGTATTTCTCATATTTCAGCAGCTGTTCAATTCCATATCATCAAGGACGAAGATGTTCCAATCTATGGATAATACTCTTCGTCGAAGAGTCACACTTTCTCGCTAGTCGAGGTGAAGGGACAACAAAATCAGCTTTCACAATGATCTCAGATTTCAAATCTTCTGGACGATCATTGAGAAAACCAGTTTTGTCCGAGCTTGAACTTGGATCACATCTCTTCTTCCATCACATTTTTGTCTGTAATCTTCACTTGATCTTCATCCATTCTTCTCATTGAATTTTTTACGTTCATTCCATACCTATATTTCTTTTTATTCGTTCTTTAATTTTAATTTTTTTATTAGTCTTAGTTTGAAAAAAAAAATTAAACCAATTTTACATTTCCGTCTTTAACGTTTTTTCATTTGTTTATAACACTTTTTATTGATCATCTCATTAAGTGGTTCATAATATTAAGTTAATTACCGTGATTTTAGATTTTCTCAGTTTTACATTATTTTCAAATCTTTTTAAAAGTTTCAAAGCGAATTAAACAATTCATCTCAATATAAAAATGAAAAGAGGAAAGAAAAATAAAAAGAACTCTGCAGAATAATTGAAAAAAATAAAAAGATTCGAAGTATTGCAGATTTAAAATTTCACGAAATATTTTAATTCTATTAAAGCATGATGAAATAAATAAGTCTTCGTCTTAATTAAACAGTCTAATTACTAATTTTAAGTGTTAATTTAGGAAGGATAAAGTGTATGTAAAAATATATTAGAATATTAGAATTAGTAGAATCACGAAGTAACATTATCTTCAAAGTTATGCCATAATGGCATTTAGAAAAGTAAACAAAAAAAAAGGTTTTATATGCATAATAACAAACATATTGAATATGCATATGAATAAAATATTTTTAATAGGTATGTTATGCAATATAATAAAGACAATTACATAAAATTTATATCTTAATTATTAGGTAAACAAGAATAAAAATTCATTTTTTATAGATTTATTAGATAATCGAAATTTTTTTACATAAATATGAGGATAACGAAATATCTAAAATAAAGATATAAATTATCTTTATTATTAGAGAAGCAAAGATAAATATGCATAATGTATAAATTTATCAGCATCTGTATCGAAATTTTTCTCAGAAAATTTATAGATAAATTGAAATTTATAGATTCATTGAGAATAAAAAATATCTATATCCCAACTAAAAAATTCTAGATAGTTAATTTCATTGTATAGATTTTCAATAAATATTTAAAAAAAACATTGTTATTTTATTTTTAAAAGACAGCCAATCAAAACTTTATTTCATGTCTCTCCACAACTTCACTATGTCCTAGTCTTTAAACAAGTAATATAGAAATCAATTACTTTGGATACAACTACTTTGGATATTAGGAAAAATTTTATTTTAGATACTTTTTATTAAATATTTACAATTGCTGTTCTCGTGTTCCGCTTTACAACGAAAGGAATGGTGCAATAGCTTCTGAGGGTATGGACCACAGAGCACTATCACCTTCGACTCAGTAGCCCTAGTGGTATAACTCATGATATGGAGAACTTTGTGACCAGGTTCGAACTCGCAGCACAAGGGATGCGAGTCCAATGCCCTACTAACCAAACTATTCCGACTAACAATTACAACTACTATAAAGGCGAAAAAATTAGGCTTTAATCAATTAATAAAAAATTAATGAATTAATAATTGAAAAAAACTGTATTAAAATCAAATGTCATCCACTATAAGTTTTAAAAAATTTACTTGAACTTGAATGGACGAATAAAAGGTATTTTATAAATGAATGAAAATTTGAACAAGATATGTATATATACAGGGAGAGCGTGAGCTAATAGTAGAGAATTGAAAAAACATGTTTGGCACGTATTTTTAAAAATGAAAGTAGATCAAACTTTGTCATAAAATTCAGAAATCTGAAAGACTTCCTATTTATGATTTTTAAACTTTCGCTATTAAATGCAACACTATCAAAAAGAATTACACTGAGGGGGATCTAAATAACGGAAAAAAATGTCTCCTCATGGTCTTAATTGCTCTAGTATCTCCCCACAACTGCAGGAACTTACTCCAGATGATAGCAAGTCTCGTTTTTTACTTCTTCCTTGAACTACACCGTTAGATATCAATCAACTTTCACCCACCGCGTCTAAAAAACGGTAAACCACATTCCTCGTTTTCCTCAGAACTTTACACACTTTCCCTCTCCAAATATTCTTGGTATCTTCATAACTTGCCATGACTTATCCTTTTTTTTTCTCTCCCTCATGTGGCTACCACCATAAGTAATATATCACCCGCCATCCCCCCAATATAATTTTTTTAGCTTCATATCTTAATTTGCTCGTGAATGCGTGCAAGATGTAAAACATATCATTTATTTACTTCATAAATTAGGGATCTGATATGCTATAACTAGAAAAAAATGCTTCATCTAAAAAAATGATTTTTTTACTAATTAATAGTTGGTAACTAATGTCCTCCTACCTTCATAGTTATTCCATTTTATAATATTTTTTTCCTTTTCCTTTGCGAAAAAAAAACCACACGATAGTTGTCAAAGGAAAAAAAATATTTCAGATTCAATTTCTAAAAGTCGACACAATTATCAAAATAAAGCAAATCTAATATTCTCTACAGAATATTTCTTAACTTAAATACACTAATTTTTCATTTTTTTACTAAATAATGATTAAATTTTTCGTTGTGAGATAACTAACAGTCATGAATTTTAGCCCTAAGAATGTATTCTTAATAATCCTAGATAAATAATCTAAATGAATCTTAGGTAAATAAGCAACCCTGTGATTTTTTTGAATATTTGTAATAAATGAGTTGTAGATAGTCGCAGTATTTAAGAATCAAGTGTTATTTACAGGGAGTGTACATACATTTCGATTAATAATTCTCTGCCTGAACAGCAGAAAGTTTGATACAATGTCTCTGAAAAGTGTGTGTGTGTGTGTGTGTGTGTGTGTGTGTGTGTGTGTGTGTGTGTGTGTGTGTGTGTGTGTGTGTGTGTGTGTGTGTGTGTGTGTGTGTGCGAGCGCGCGTGCTTCTATTTAATTAAATCAAATAAAGTTTGATAAAAATACTGTCCAATCGGTTCCAAGAGCTGAATGAAGGGATAGAGAACAGCTGATGTAAACACATAAATAAATATTTCCCTTATGTTAATAAAATAATCTATATGATCCTTATATGCTCCTTATGTTAATAAAATAATCTATATGATCCTTATATGCTCCTTATGTTAATAAAATAATCTATATGTTCCTTATGTTAATAAAATAATCTATGTGTCCCTTAAGTTAATAAAATAATCTATGTGCCCCTTATGTTAATAAAATAATCCAGTGTCCCTTATGTTATTAAAATAACCCATCCCTTACAACATTAAGTATCTTTTTTTTAACACATTCAAATTACCATACAAGCCAGGGCAACATTGAATCACCTGAAATGAATCATATCTTACAAAACCGGATTCGCACCTCTTCAATTTTATTTAACCCATAATATGTATCATATTTTAGCAAAAATTCTCCTCCAGAATGCGCAATGAATAATCTCCATTACAATCTATACCCTATATACCATTAACTTTATTACAACATATTCTCATCGCACAATCTCCACATGACCACCACCCAAACCAACACTTGACAACCTCGATTCCCAACCAGATCTCATGACATCCATTCCTCACATTTTCCCTTCTTATTCAACCCACAATACTCGAAACGAATGATTGTACAGTGACGTAATCCACCGCACGGACGTTTCCCAAAAGAAATCCGAAGAATGCCCCGTTTTTAAACAGAAACTGGCCAAAGTTTCAGTTCTTCCAGAAACTGCGGATTCAAACCAAGTGGTTCTCACTAACTCCTCGAGGAGCTTCGGTGGGGGTAGGGCCAAATCCGTGAAATCTGTACTGCATCCTGGTACGACATATCGAATTCATCTACGTCGGCCAGGCTCGGAGGTCATAGAGGCAAAAAGGCCCACTATGAAGGACTGGCATTGTTTTGCCGCGATCCACTTTTTTTGCCGTGGCGAGAAAAGGGAGATCATTACTTACTTAGTTAGTCCGTACTCATTTATTCGATACGCATTGGAGGAGCTTTTTAAAAATTAATTAGGAGAAAAGTTTGTTTGTAAGGTACAGATGGACACGAGAGTATAATGGCCCCCAGTTTGAATAAAGGATTATTCAAACGTAGGTATCCGGTTAGCACCCGCCAACAAGGATTTCGAGAAGATCCGTTTTATTTCAAAAAAAAAAAAAAATGTTTGTCTGGGATGTTTGAAAACAAGATTTGAAATGAAAGATTCAAAACAAAACTTGCGCAATATACTTTCAAGGATGTTTCTGAACAAGATAAATTTTTTCTTGCATAAGGAAAAAAAACCTAGAGCCGAATACTAGCAATGCATACAAAAACATAGTAATGATAATAGATTTAAAAAAAAACTAGAGCCCAATACTAGCAATGCATACAAAAACATAGAAATGATAATAGATTTAAAAAAACTAGAGCCCAATACTAGCAATGCATACAAACACATAGAAATGATAATAGATTTAAAAAAAACTAGAGCCCAATACTAGCAATGCATACAAAAATATAGAAATGATAATAGATTAATCTTTTAAAAGATCTTTTCTAAATATCGAATAATAATAATTTACTTTTTTTAAAATTCAGACTGTCCTAAGAAATGGGATTTATTTAACTTATTAAACAAATTCAATGTCGGTGTCCTAGCACAAAGGTAGCGTGTCTTCCTCATGATCCGGGCGTCCCGGGTCGAGTCCGGTCAGGACATGATTGTTCTATGTTTCATATGTGAGGTGAGTGAATGTACCCCCCTCCCTATAAAAAAGGGCTGTGAAAGCGAATGTGATAAGTGCGTCACCTTCATATGAGCTAGAATTCATACTCCTGTACTCGGGTTTTCAAGGGTACATATCCTCAGAAGATACTGCACCCCTTCTTCCGCTGTGAAGCGGACACGTCGTCATCATCAACAACAACAATAACAACAAATTCAATACGACTAGTTAGTTAGGTTAATTAATTAATAATAAAACAAGAACTATTTTGTGTGAAATAAGAAAACAAAGCATTTAAATTTGTTTCACTCAAAAATTTGTCGAAATTTTTGCTAAACTACATAACTTCATACAAAGATTAAAGAATTTGGAAAGAAGCATAAATCCTATGGCCCTAAAAAGGGTTTAAATGCATGTAACAGGAAAAAAAATCGAATAAATCAGCATTACTTCTTTTAATGAATGCAAATACTTTAAATTGATTTACAAATAAAATGCATACACCCTTTTTTATAAGTAGAAGAATGAACGAATTCAAACAATCAATACTGTCAGCCGTTTTAAATAACATTTCGTAAAAATAAAAGATCTGAATGCAGACGATATAAATAAATTAATTTAAATTCTTAAATATTACTGAATTATTTCAAAATAAGATCTAAACGCTTTTGCACTTCCTAACTTTCCAACATCACGAAGCTTTGTATTTTTTTCTGTATAAAATTGCTACTTAATTATAATTCTTTTGAATAAGTCTAAATAATTCTGAAAAGTATCTGAGTCATCTTTATGCACACTATTATATCAGAATCGTTCACCAAAATTTGATTTATTGAGGTGCGATTTCCATGCAATCCAAAACAATACCGTTAAAATACAACCGGATAAGGATGATAAAAGAATTAATGTAACTAAACCGTCGTATACCATTTTAAGATGCGTAAGGCGAGAATAAACGACATCAAGATGAATTTCGTAATTTTGAGCTATGTTTAAACGACGACCTTCTGTCTACACATCAAGGTGAATCTCAGCGAAATAACTCATAAATGCAATAGTCAAGGCAGATAATTCCGATTTTATATCAATACCATAGATTTTAGATAGTTTTAAGCCAAATCTATCAAAGGGATCTTTTGTAAACATTGACCTGTGTCAAATTTTGAACTAAACATATCAAAATTATAGATCTGTGTCTAATTTTGAACTAAGCATACCAAAATTATTGTCCTGTGCCTTATTTTGAACTAAACATACCAAAATTATAGGCATGTGTCTACTTTTGAACTAAACATACCCAAATTATTGACCTGTGTCTAATTTTGAACTAAACATACCAAAATTATTGACCTGTGTCTAATTTTGAACTAAACATACTAAAAATACTTACCTATGTTTAATTTTGAACTAAACATACCAAAATTACTGACCTGTGTTTAATTTTTGACTAAGCATACCCAAATTATTGAACTGTGTCTAATTTTGAACTAAATATACCCAAATTATTGAGAATGTCTAATTTTGAACTAAAGAGACCAAAATTATTGACCTGTGTCTAATTTTGAACCAAATATACCCAAATTATTGACCTGTGTTTAATTTTGAACTAAACAAACCAAAATTATTGACCTGTGTCTTATTTTGAACTAAACATACCGAAATTATTACCTGTGTCTTATTTTAAAATAAACATACCAAAATCATGGACCTATGCCTACTTTGGAATTAAACATGTCAGTTGATAAATTGTGTGTTAGGGTTACATAAGTACTCAAAAAACGCGATTAACATTGGTATGTTGTCTTCAAATTAAAAAGTGCAGGTCCATACCAATTTTCTGGAAAGATCAGCCAAAGGCCAGAGAATATTTATATTCCACAAACCTATCACACGTGTCTACCACAGAAATAACTGAAAAAGCTGAGGGGTTAACAACCCCTTGGCTTTTTTTCTTTTCTTTTAGAAAGGGAAAAGTATTATAAAGACAAGAATTTTCCGTCAATGAATGATAACATTAAATTGCACAATGCGTTATTAAGGCTTATAACGCATTTCATTTGACAGTAGAAAACAGTAGTATAGTAGAAAATAGTAGATTTTATGAATGCGTTTCATACACATTCAGTAATTAATGTGAAGGAATTCAATTACAATTTAAAAAAACGAGTAAAACCAACGTCTGAAACATCCAAGTAGAATTGGAACGTATTTCGTTCAACTTTATTCGTATAATGCAAGAAAGGCCAACAGAACCTATAACATATTTGGTTCCCACAAATAAAAAATATGAAGAAAAAAATGTTATTAATTAAAACATGTACTCTTAATTATATCTTCGTGTCTGTCTTTCCAATACACCAAGTAAAAACATAAACCTTTTGAGAGGCGGCTATTAAGAGAAAAGGACTCAATTATCAAAAAAACGCATCAAATACAAGAATGAGAAGATTAATTTGACGGGAACGTCTGATGAAATATTTTCCGAGTTTCCTCGTATTGTTACGAGATTGCTATCTTTATGGAAACCGCCAGCATTCTCGCATTACAGAAAAAGGGTTGTTTTGAAGCTTTCGGCAATTTTTTTAAGGATTTTTTTTTCTATTGTCACTTAAAACTCTTTCATTCCAGAAAAAAAATGTTTTTTTCCTTGCTCACGATTATTTTTTTATGCGACCTGAAGGAACAAAGGGTAATTAATTTATACTCTAGAATCATTTTATAACAAGGATTATAAGCGATGAAAGAGTTTCAAGTTTATTTTCATATTCTCAAATAACATTTAGATACAATCGAAAATAACAATTTAATAACTTTCTTCATCAAGCGATAAAAAGAACAAACAGTGTTTTATGTCTTCTTTTTTAATCTAGCAATTAACACTTCTTTAAGTCATTATATAAAATGAGATACAGAAATTAGCCTTGACATACAGTCTTTTGACAGCAAACTTTTTTTTATTATTACTATTATAAACAACAAACTAATTTTGCTCACATTACAAACTTACGGCACTTCACTTGGAAACAAAGAATCTAAAAAGGACTTCAGCTACAATAATTGGAACAAGTAATATAAAAAAATTGTCAATTCCTGCTTAGATCAAAAAAGAAAATTTTTCATATTAGCTACTTTTTATAAAATAAATACAATTAATATAAATTATTATAATTATACTAAATTAAAAATAATTAAATTTAACAAAGCAATAAAAAAATTTTTAAAGCATAAAATGTCTTTTAGAAATATAAATATCTTTTACTGTTGGCATTAATAAGGAAATACAAGATAACATGCACACAGAAAAAAAAACTATTTTTTAAAACACGTCATTAAATACTACATATTTATATACAAACCAATCATACTGCAGAGTTACAAATTAGAAATTAAAAAAAAAACACTAAAACGAAATTAAAAATCGGAAGTGTGAAATCTAATCTAATCAACATTAGCGAAATAAAATTTCAGCAAATAAATCCTTGTTAACATCCCAAACTATAATTTTTTTAAATTTCAATAGTATAGACAAATATTTCATTATTATTAGTTTAAGCAAATGTTTTATTATTATTAGCATAAACAAATGTTTTATTATTATTAGCATAAACAAATATTTTTTTATTATTAGCATAAACAAATATTTTATTATTATTAACATAAACAAATATAGGGATCCAACAGAAGAAATCGGTTTCTAAGTTCTCAAATTAATTGTCTATTAAGGAATTGTCACTTTTAAATTCACGAAGGCTTAGCATACACAAATATACTTTAAATGTAAGAATCCAATAAAAGAAAAAAATCGGTGCTAATTTCTCAGAATGTAACAATGCCATTTCTAACTTCACGGAGGAGTAGAATACAGATATTTTACAAGTAGGGATCCAAAAAATTGTTTAAAAAAATCTGGTGTCTAACTTCCAACAAAATTTTTTGTTTTTAATACATAGAAAACAGCAGCTACTAAAATTAATTAACATTAAAAAATATCCCCGTTAAAAACTTATTCCAAATTCATTGTATTGTAAATCACTCATTACAAAAGTATGATAAATTAAATACTCAAACGATTTCAATAATTCTCATTTTACTACAAAAAGCTGCTCTTTTAATAATTTTTTTTCTTTTTTATCTTCCAAAGTATGGTATTTAAATACGCAAACGATTTCAATATTGTCATTTTACTACAAAAATTTATTCTTTCAATAAATCTTAGCTTTTTTTCTCCACTTCTAAAAGAGTGAAATAAAAAGTAAAGCTAACAAAATAAAACGGGCATCTATCAAAGCACTTGAGAATATTTCGTTGGTACTTCGGATGTTTCGATTCTTTAAAAAAAAAAAAAGGGTTGAAGAAAATTTTGCAGGCGCCAAAAGAATACTAAGATGGCGCCCTCAACGGTTGACAGAAAACACGTGCGACGAAGAACAAATAACCGGCATTAGTTGTATTCGTGCTTTTTTTTTTTTCCTTCATATTTTTAATCTTTATTATTTTTCTTGGCAGTTTTTCTCCCTTTCCCATCACGACACATTGGTTGAAATATTACAGCGACTGCGTGTGGCAACAGCGTCGCCTCAAGAGGTCACGTGACCTTTGCGAGGCGTGGTCGGAAAGCCACCTGACTGATTACGTCATTCGGTGATGGAAGTCAGTTTGTCGGCAAAGGATCAAATTTCATATTTTCTTTGAGACATTTATTTCGTCTCGCGATTGAAATTTCTTACTTTTACACAAATATACATATTTATTTTTAAATTCTGCATATGATTATAAATAGGCCGAATTAATAACAATAAACAATATCATAAGAGTTTGATTTGGGATAAATATGTACAAAAAAAACCTTGGCTTAAAATTGCAAAAATGACTTTATTGGATATTATTTTTATAGTTATAACTAATAAGTCATAATTAAAACATTTTTTTAAAAAAAATCGATGCCAGTTTCGTTTTTAACAAAATAAGGGGAAAAAATATCATACATCTGTTTTCAAAAAAAGGAAAAATAAATTCCTTATTTTCTGAAATGACGCACATAAAAAGGACTAAAAATTGAGTGATATATTTAAATAAATATTATTAAACGCAAATTTAATCCAGTATTTCCCACTGTTTATTGTTAATGTTATATAAAAGTTCAATAAAACTCTATTTCTCAATCATAATCAGTTTTTTTATTGTTTAAAAAAATTAAGTTATTCTAATTGCTGCAAATAAATTAAATATAATTATTTAATTTTCCCCCACAATTAGGGGGGAAAATTTAACTAGAGAGTTCATAAAATCCATGGTTATTATCATAACAATTGTATTTACATTATCATATCAGAACATGATGTTCTTTTGTGAATGAGCGTTAACAAAAATCCGTAGGCGAAAAATTGAAATTTTATTATCTGCACGAGCATTTTTAAAAATCAGCTTTTAATAACGCGTTGCCATTGTAAAAAATCTGATTTAAAAAATTAAGTTGATGACTACAGCAAATAAAACCTGGAAAAATGTCATTTTGCGTTAAATATCCCTAGTAAAATCTAAAAGTATAAATTCAGAGGGATAAACATTCAATCAGCTCTGACGTGAATTCGTTTTGTGTCTTTCTGTGTTGTTCACGTCGCTTTTGCCTGTAAATAACGCCTGTTTTCCGTGACGGAATAAAACGAATTTAAAAATTCAGCCTTTCTTCTACATGATTTCGGCCACTACTCTGCTATCTGCTCTCAACAAATAATTTAAATAATTTATAATATATAAACCTCAATCTTCTTTGCATAATATCTTTTTGTTGTTGTATACCTTAAGATATAAATAAGATGTGCTTGCATGATACACATATATTTATAAGTAATAATTTCTAATTAATCTATCTTATAAAAGTAATTTTTCAAACACTAGGAATTTGCTTTCTCCATAACTTTCAAGTTGCGAAGGCTATTATCGTTCAAAAATGACAAATGTTGTGTCGGCAAACTCCTTCGTAAGGTTATACTAGTTCAAATTACTTTCTAATGCTCAATTAAATTAATTTTTCAGCTCCACCAATATGCCTTTATCCAAAATACGTCGAGAGCCCAATTATGCATACCACGAATAAGAAAGCAAAAAGCAAGAAAGAAGGACTATTGGAGAATATCCTAGACTCACATTTTTCATAAAAGATTTTGGCGACATCGCTTCGAATTGATGAAGTGGGAAAAATAATATCCGGCCTAAAGGAAATTTAAAGTTTCAGCGATTAGGAAATTATTTTTAGAGAATAACACAATTCTGATTAATTATTTATATTAAAAAACAAAGCAGTATTATATAAGTCGCGTTTTACAAAAGTGAGATAGTTAAAACTGAAAGAAAATTCCAAAAACTATAATCTTCTGAGCACGAGATTAATTTTTAAAAGTAAGAAAGCGTAAAAAAACAGGAAGATGACGTCATCTCATAGAAGCGACAAACAAAAAGCAATTGATAAAAGCTTCAATTAAATATTTCAAACAATACCAGCAAAAAAAATCTCAAATGTCATGGATCAGGTGACTCGCTTTCTACCAATGACAAAATGAATATGTTTCACCTACGTTATTTCGTAGATATAAAGACGTCCTAAACAAAACAACATCATGTTCTCACATGATAATGGATTTAGTCATTTCTGACGCAACAAATTTGATTTATATTCCTGGAGTATGAAATGTTGCAATAAGCAACGAAAGCAAAAGAAAAAGAAATATATAAATCTGCGATCTCAAATTTCATATAATCACGTGAGAATAGTATTATTTTTAAGGCACTGTTTGTCTTACTTAATTGAAGTCATTAACTAATTTAAACCAGTTTGGAACAAGTATGCGACTATCAGAAAACGCATGCGTCGATATATCGAGAATCGGATTTATGGTGGGCATTGGTGGAAAGTTGTAGTAACAATTTGCTGCTGATAAGTCGCTAAATGTGACAACCATCTTTGCCATTTTCTAATAACCCTAAAAGCGGAAAATTGATGCCCCAAAAGTCAATTTTCTGCCTATTCATTCTGTGGCTTCAAAAACCTTAAACCAATGATCAAAACATTTTAGCAAAAAAAAAAAATGTAACAACGTTACCATTGACTTTAACCTTTGATTTACAAAATAAATTTCTGTTTTTTTTAATGATTTTTTGGCAATAAAGCGCTAAATGTGATGACCTTCTGCATTATTTTCTAACAACCCTAAAAGAAAAAAAATTGATACCTCAAAAAGATAAATCTCGAATTTGTTGCTTACGCCTTTTGAGGCTTCAAAAATCTCAAACCAAAACATACTGTTCTCACGTCATAACAAAAAGTTTCTTAAAATCGTTTGTAAGATACACAAAATATTTTTTTTAAAAAAACTGCAAGCAAAACGGTTTAAAATGTTATCAACTTTAAGCACTGAATGAAATAATGTGTAAAAAATAAAAATTCTATGAAATTTAAAGTAATAGAATAGTATTAACATTCCGTCAAATACAATTTGCCAGGTTCTCTTCTATTTCATAATGTCCACTTAGCTACGAAAGTATAATATATGATAATATAATTGTGTATAGCTGTACATATCATAGTCATGATTAACTTATAATATGCATCCATTTTCATAAAATTAATGCAAAATTAACCAAAAATAAATAATGTGAAAATAAATGTTAAAAAAAGAGCCTAATTATATATCTATCCTAGGACAATAAAGTACATAAATTCACCACTGGCTATAAATGATGTCTAATCATTAAATGTATAACTGCGATGAAAAAACTGCTGCGTTTGGACTGTTACTGCGTTACAACTTAGCAAATGTCGCAACAATCATATTTCAGCAACACCGGGAGCTGAACACGTGTTGCTACTGATACAGTCTTTTAAGTGAACCGTCCCCTTTGTACATATACAAGCATTTAACACCTTATTTTATCAGGCTGGAACATAACAGAAGAAAAGTTAATGACCGCCAGCATCTTAATTCTCGGTAACGGAACACGCAACAAAATGCGCGCGCATCTTTTTTCGGAACTTCTTAAAAAGGTCAGCGCGAAATTATTTACTTATCTCGGAGAGAAACGCAACACTACTTGAGACTTTGAAATGCGAAAGAAAACTCCGGCTCTGCTGCCATCGGCGGATCGTAAGAAGAAAAAAAAAGTGGTAAATAATAAAATAAAATATATGCATCGCCGGCACAGCAAACGATAGATCTATCCGCTGAGCCGTTCTATCTCGGAAACACGTACATAACGTGCATATTCTCGGAACTCGTTAAAATACGCGTCGTTCATCTGTCTTGCAGAAGAGGCCGTTTTGCCGAGTGTGTAGTAAGCTCGAAGCTCTCAAGTTCTCCGGCGTTGAAAATGTGGCCGTTTCCGTCCACATAAATCGGTCGACGGCAGAAAACTATGAAAACACTGCTGGGACGGACAGAAAAAAAAGTAAAAGAAAGGGAAGGAACGGGGTGCCAGGATCGTAAATCTTCTGGATGTCTAGAAGATGTCCGCCTCGAGTGGAAGATGATGAAATTCTTCTGGAATTTTTTAAAGATTAAAAAAAATCCGTTCTGAAGATTCTAAAATGTTATGGGACAAGAATGTGGTTCTCACTAAATAATATCACATCAAAAACATTTCTTTTTTTTTTTTAATTCAATAAAAAATGAAAAGCAAAAGAAGAAAAAAACAACATTCTCCAATAAAAATGTTATTCCACCCCAAACCACTTTGCATTAATTTTTGAACCTTGAGTAAGACAGCGAATTCCTTACCTAACATTCACGAACATCGACCATGAAATAGATTTTTCTTATCATTTCCTAATAAAGGTTTTATCCTCCCTAACTAAACCTCTGGGGAGCCCCTCGTAATTGAGGATGAGATGCTTCTAGTATGGTGGTTAGATCTCGCCACCCTTGGTGGGTACAAAAAAGGGGGGGGTGACTTCTCCCATCCATGACGGGATGCCCATGAAATAGGTTTTTCTAATTATTTCCTAATAAAGGTCTTATTCTCCCTAACAAAATCTCTGGGGAGCAGCTTGTAATTGAGGATGAGATGCTCCCGGTATGGTGGTTGGATCTCGCCACCCTTGGTGGGTACACTAAAAGGAGGGGGTGACTTCTATCATCCATGACGGGTTGTACATCAACCATGAAATAGGTTTTTCTCATTATTTCCTAATAAAGGTATTATCCTCCCTAACTAAACCTCTGGGTAGCACCTCGTAATGGAGGATGAGATGATCCCCGTATGGTGGTTGGATCTCGCCACCCTTGGTGCTACACTAAAAGGAGGGGGTGACTTCATCCATCCATGATTGGATGTACATCGACCATGAAATAAGTTATGCTCACTTTTATCAAATAAAGGTCTTATCCTCACTAACTAAACCTGTGGGGGAGCACCTTGTAATTGAGGATGAGGTATTGTGGCCGGATCTCGCTACCCTTGGTGGGTACACTAAAAGGTGGGGGGTGACTTCTCCCATCCATGACGGGATGTACTTCCTACGGGAAGGGTTGTACCATGACCAGTAATGGCCATTAGGACTCAATTATAGTTCCAACCAGTGTTGCTGTTACGGCGGCTTCGTCATTCAGTCCTAGTGGTTTAAATCCGTGTGCATTCATGGCGGATCGGAGAATCTGGTATGACACTGCTACTCCTTTGAATTATTTTGAGGACTTAGAGCAAGACAGGGAATGTTTTGCCTGACATTCACGAATATTCATCATGAAATATAAATTTTTCTTATTCATGTCCTTATAAATATCTTATCCCCCACTCTTTTGCATTAATTTGTGGACCTTGAGTAAGATAGCTAATGTCTTGCATGTTCATTAACATTGATCAAGAAATACAGATTTTCCTCGCAAGTTTGCTAAAAAAAAGTCCTCGCATTAATTTGTGAAAATTGAATAAAGCCACAAATGCCTTACATGATTTGAAGGATATTAAACACTAAATAAAGACAACTGGCAAAAATTTAGCATTTTTACTGACTTTATAGCTCAAATATATAAATAAGTGAAATTTGGCATATGGTTTTTACAGCAAATTTGCAGATTTCTATAAAATTGTGAGTAAAAACTGCTTAGAAGAAGCCTTAAGGATTGTACGGCTACTGGAATAATAGTTAAGACAATAATACTAAATGAAGAGAGCTAGATAGATAAGATTCGGTGCACAGATTAAACATCTATACGGTAGACACCTGTCACATTGGGATAAATCCAACAATGGAATGATTGTCTATTGGTCTTTACTTTCTGAAACATATGCCGACGTCCTGGTACAAAAGAAGACCATCTTCCCCGTGATCTGATCATCCTGGGTTCCAGCATGGTTGTTCTTCATCTGTTCTATTAATGACATGTGTAAATGTGTACCTTATAAAAAGGAGCTGGCAAGCGAATGTGATGTGTGAGTAGACCTTATTTGGCGCTACTTAAAACAAGAGACACGCATTTGGCTTAAAATCGCTAACAGCGTCAGCGAGCTTGTCGATGGAAAGTGCCATTAAAAACAACAACAACAGAAATATATAAACGCGATAATTCAAAAACGCAATGATAAATCTATGAAACTTGGTATGGAATTTTGTGGCTATAAGTGCAGTTTTGTGTCATTTTTTTTTGTTAATGTCAGTTGAAAAAACGAACCTAAAGCATGAATCGCCAAATAGCATGCCAAGGAAGATATGATAGAATCAGTACAAATGCTAAATTTACGCCAAAAGGTTAACATTTCGTAACAATTTCAAGTCGATGTCATTTAAGACGTTCTCTGGAATGACAAGATTAGAGAGTAGGCGGGAATGTTTTGAGGAGACCATATCTGTCTATTGTTTTGTTTATTATTGCTTAAAATAAAAAGAAATATACAAAACAAATCCTCAGCAAATTCTATTTTGTCTCTTAAAATAACTAAGCAGATATTTTATTTACCTTAACAACAACTCAATGGAAAATGAAAAAAAAATACATATATGAACCAAATAACTGGCCTACATACAAGAAATATCTTTAAAATTTTATTATATAAGTTCCAAAAAATATCCATGTTTTGTTTTGTTTTCCTGCCAAACAAAATTTTTCATGAGGATACATCGTCTGATAAGGGTAAACATTTCTCAAGAAAAAATAAGTAGGTTGTTTGCGAAACCCTTTGCTTATCCAAAATTAAAAATTCCGAGAAACGCGTCCAAAAATCATATCCTGTCCAACCCTTCGTTATCTCTTCGCTAGAGAACGAGATTAAGATCGGTGATCGTGATACGCACAGCTAGCGTTACATCATCCGAACGGAAGTAACACGCTATCCTTGTGTCAGGACTGCGTAGTTCGGTGAAAACTTTTTAAAAAATTTAAAAAATTCAAAATAGGCTGCAGGATATTTGGAGAAAGTGTCAAACTTAATAAATATTCACCAAATTAATATATATGTATAATATTACTCAAATAATAAAATAATATATTTAATCCTGAAATTTAAAACTCCATAGTTCTCTCTTCAACTTTCTAAAATGAATTATCGGTTATTATGGTTTCTATAAAAACGGGAATTCAAAGTTCCAGTTACAAAGTTAAGTCAATATTTGCAATGTTGTGAAACAGTTCAAACTGGTTTTATTAAAGTCAATAACTCTAAAAAAAACATTTGAGTTCAGGGTAATGGGTGCTCTATACACTTAAAACATTTTTTCCACATTAAAATAGGGAGGATTTTACTTATTGAGAAATTTATAGCATATATAAGGTTAAAAAAACTCAAATTTGTAATAAACATACATAGGTATAGGTTTTAAAAAAATTATAAATTTGTAATTAACAGAAGCTTCCATGATTATCAGCGAGAGATGCATTTCCAAAACTTTCTGTAATAAAAGTTATTACACTTTACTTTATTACCCTCAAAACCAAATAAATTAAAATGAAAATGAAATCTTCACTCGTAAATTTCATGTTATCATGCGAGAACATTATTATTTTAAAGTCATTATTTGTCTTGAATTAAGTCCTTTACCGGTTTCAACCGGTTTGAAACGATCACGTGACTTCTCTATCGCTCTCTCTCTATATATATAGTATATATATAATAATTTTTTTAACTTTCATTTTCAATATTTCTAGCTGGCCAACCAAGTTTTGGAATTCGACCGATTTTGAGAAGCAATAACAGCTATGACATCATAGTTCTTCGTCAGACTTTTAAAAACCCATCTATTGTGAAGAAGTATACTGGTAATAAAGCAATACAGGTTTATTACCAGTAAGTCAAATTTTTACAAATGCATTTGCTTTCAAAGATTCATACTTAATAATAATAATAACAGCAGGACTGTTTAATAGCTTTAACCTTCATAATGATCCTCTTTGTCATGAATGTAATAGCATAAATGATATTGAACACATAATTCTATCGAGCAAAAAGTATTCATACTATAGAGACAAATTGTTGACTTTTCTCTAGTTAGATAAACAAGATTTCTCCTTCAAAATTGTTCTGGCTAAAATAACTGCAAACAAGACAAATCTGCAAGTTTCTCTTCAAGCGTTGAATCATTTCAATATCTACTAATATTTTTTTACCAAATTTAATCGACTCTTTTTTTTTTTTTACATATCACCATTCCGTGTTGCAGGAAAGCCCTGAATTATTGTCTCTTCTTTTCACTGGAACTTCTGAAAATATTCAGCTGACTCAACTGACTGAACAGACATCATTAACTGTTACTGACTGAAACTTCAATTTGTTGTTGTGTTGTGTTGTGCTGTGTGTGCGTCATATCATGTTTTTAAATTATCAGAAGCAAGACTAAATTTAGTAATATTTAATGTACTTTTTAAAAACTTCTGGTATATTTCATTAATTTGTTATAAAAAAAGGAAGCCAAACAGATAGAATATCTTCTTTTAGCAAAATTGAGCTTCCTAAAGTAAGACACTTCTTGTCCAAAACGATAAAATAGTAAATTTTTAAAAGTTGCATTCGGAATAACAAAGACAATGAAAGGTGTGCAAATGCACCAGAAGGTAACGTTTCAATAAATCCACCCGATGTCAATGTTCCGAGTGTGTGGCGGCTGGAGCTCGTTAAGTTTGCGGTGCTCGCAAAGTCCTCCATATCGAGAGTAATACCACTGGGGGTATTGGGTTAGAGGTTATCGTTCTCTGTTACAGATCTAAATTACGATCTGAGATGAGTGAATGAATCAATTTGCATGATTGAGGTTCGTCCTTTAAAATGGGTTGTGACGTGTGTGTAGCTAAGTCGTACTCTTGGCCTTAGATGGCGCACCTTGTAAAACAAAGAGACGCATATCTTAGGCTTAAAATCTTCTGATCGTATCAGCGGGGGGCTTGTCCATGGCAAGTGCCATAAGTAACACAAGGTGAATGCTTACCAATTAAATGTTACTTTATTTTTAACAAGAGCTATATACCTTACGACAGAAAAAGAAAACTAGAATTATAAATCGATCTACAAAATTTCAACCAACGGACGATACAATTAGTAGAAAACTGAATGTTTTTACAAGCTACAATGAAAAGAAAACAAAGGAAGTTTCAAAATTGGTTCAGCAAGTCGTGCTTCCTAAAACTAATCAGCTAAACAAAATAAACAATCTGTCTTCAAAATGACAGACAAAATTAGTTTCAGAAAAATGAATCAACAAGTCGTGCATAAAAAATGCGATTCATAAAACAAATAATATATATTTAAAAGTTGTCTTAAAAGCGCAGAAGCCATTGGAAAAATGCAAACACTCATGCTTAACATTCATGCTTAAATCTAATCAATTACAAAAAAATAATAAAATAATAATAACTCCCTTCAAAATGATACAGACAATGAAGCTGCAATAATAATAATAATCCACAAATAGTATTTTAAAAAATGTGATTAAAAATGAAAAAGAAAATGTTTACAAGCTGCCTTGAAAGCGATATAGGCACTGAAAAAAAATGGAAAAGCGCTCCGTGTTTCCGAAATATAATCTATTATGCAAGATAAACCACCTGACTTCAAAATGATATACACGGTGGAAGCTGGGAAAAAATGAATCAACAAGTCGTGCTTTAAAAATATGATACATAATGCTAAAAGTATTTACAAGCTGCCCTTGAAAGCTATACAGGCATTGGAAAAATGCGAAAATAGAGAAATCTTCCGAGCTTCAAAAATTCAGCCAACCCAAGTCTCCATCAAACAGAAAGTTGAAATGATTTCTTTTTATTTTCGAAACAAGACATATGCGATTGAAGACAAGGAAATAAACAAACATACCATGCTTCCAAAATGTAATCAACTGCACAACTGAAACTTCCTTCATAATGATGCAGACAATGGTAGATGTAAAAAGAGAAGCAATAAGTCGTGCTTTAAAAATGCGATTAACAATGCAAAAAAATGTTTACAAGCTGCCTTGAAAGTGATGTAGGCATTGGAAAAATGTAAAAATCATTCATTGCTTCAAAAATTCAGCTAATCCAGGTTTACACCAAATAGAATGTTGAAATACTTTTTTTTTATTTTCAAAACAAGAACAGAAGATGGGACGAGGAATAGACAAACATACCATGCTTACAAAATGTAATCAATCGCACAAAATAAGCAACATGCCTTCAAAATCATACGGAAAATGGGAGCTTCAAAAAAAAACAAATTGTATTTTAAAAAATACGATTAAAAAATTTTAAAAAAATCATGCTCACAAGCTGTTTTGGAAGCGATATATGCATTGGAAAAATATGAAAGTCATCGTTGCTTCAAAAAATTCAGTCAATCCAGGTCTCTACCAAACAGAATGTGGAAACACTTTTTATTTTCAAAACAAGACACAGAAGACGGAAGACGAGAAAATTGAAAAACATGTCATGCTTACAAAATGTAATCAATCGCACAAAATAAACAGCCTGCCTATAAAATCATATGAAAAATGGGAGCTGCAAAAAATATAAACAAACAAACCGTATTTTAAAAAATATATTAAAAATTTAAAAAGTATGTTTTCAAGCCGTTTTAAAAAGCGTAGAGGCATTGGAAAAATGTGAAAGTCATCCTTGCCTCAAAAATTTCAGTCAATCCAGGTTTCCACCAAATAGAATGTTGAAATACTTTTTATTTTCAAAACAAGACATAGACGATGGAAGATGAGAAAATGGCCGAAAAGAAAAAAACGCATCTCATCCGTAGCGAAGGCCGAATTCTTGCCGACATACATGCGAGCTGCATCAACCGATCAGACCCACTGCAGCAGCAGAGACAGCATCGAATGTTTGCGTAGCTGGGCCTTATTTTCTTAAGCTGATGGATGCAGTTCGCGTCCAGCCATCACCCATCAGGCATGGGGAGGTGTCAGCGTGGCCCTGGGAAGAGGACCTCCAAAAACACGGCGGAAAATAACGACTCCGTTACTCAGTTTCAATAACAAATCATCTCAATTAACTGAGAAAACTCAGCTCGCAGCGGCCTTTTGCCTCTGTCGGATTTATTATTATGATTCGCTCTTTTTATATATATATTCTTTTTTGGTGGTTTTGTTTCTTTTCTTCAGAGACGAGAATCGATTATTACGGTGTTATCTTTTTTCCCGTATAGAGCTTGTCATCGAAGGCAACCTTGGATTTTCATTTAGGGATGATGACAAGTAGCACATGACTTTTCGAGGAAAGGAAGATGAAATTTACGTTGCGGAAGGTAAACAAGAATTTATTTTTTTGTCCATCCAGACTTCAGTGGACCTAGCAGGAATTCGATTTCTTCAAAAGTAAAAAAAATAATTTTAAAAAATCCTGGTTTATTTCGGTTTGTTGAATTTAAAATATTCTCAATTTCCCTTCTAAATTTTGAGCACAAACATCAGGAACATGAATGTCTTTCTCATTAAAATTTTCTTCGGAATAAAAGTTGCAAACCATCTACTGCTTAAATGGGCAATTTTCAAACTTTTCGATTTGACAAATTGAGTTTTATTAATTAAGCCTTATTTTGTCTCTTATTTATAAAGCATTAAATTTTTACAAGTTGCATTCAATGCTACATTGACAATAAAGGATGCAAAAATGTACCAGTAGGCATGTTTCAAAAAATCGAACCAGTGCTACTATTCACCAGTGAAATTTTATTTTTTTTTAATAGGATCTATATTCCATATGGCATAAACAATAGAAAACTTTGCTGAATCCAAAAGAGATAGGGATGGAAATCTAAAAAGTATTCTTCCCCCCAAATAGTCAATTTTTGTACAAGTTCAGTAAAAAATTAACGGTACTTACGTATTAGACCGTCGATCTTTATTGCCAAATTTGAAGGCGTCGCCTATGAGTTGTTAAACTGTCAATAACAGCAATAAACCTTCATTATTTTAAAAATTGATCAAACCTTAACAGTCGTCCGCCATTTTGTTGGTTTCGTTGGCGTTAATGGTTTGTCGCCAAATTTGAATCCGTCACCAATGAGATATTAAATCGTTGGCGTCGACGGTCTAATACGTAAGTACCAAATAAACAATACACAATTTACAACGCTTTAAAATATAATGAGCAGACGTTAATAAATTTAACATTCAAAGTGATTTCTATATTAATTAATCACAATAAATCCAAAATCGTGGAATTCATCTGGAAATAACTACTACTCTAATTCCTTTTTTTTACATATACTTTTGCATTTATGACAATAACTTCAGACGAGACAAATTTGTACAAATAAGAAATAAACGGAATTAAAATTCTCTGAATTCTACAAGTTATGAAAGTTATAAATCTTATAGCATTTCAATTAAGAGGTATAAGCCCTCAGATTGTCGCGGCACGTATGTGAATACCACTGAATATTGTTTTAAAAAGTTAAAAGAGAATTATATAAATATATTATATTAAAAATGCCACATTATTAAGCATTTCACCGATTTAAAGGTTCGTAATTCAATTATGAACCAATGCAGCCAGGTGATATTCAACAGTTCAGTTGGAAAACGCCTTTAAGGGGCATAACAAGAAGATTGCGACTGCAGCGCAACACATAGCCAGATAATGATTATGCACAAAGCTATAAAATAAATTTTACATGGAGCAGCAACACATGTATAAGGTGGATTTAATGTTTGAATCTGTGACACTCCAAACTTCAATACAAGATTTATTGGTTAGAATACTGTTCTATTTAACCCTAGAATTTTAACCATTCGTCTCCTGGACGAACGCTTACAAAATAACTTTGACTATTCTTCTCCTATAATGGTAAACGGATCGTTCAATTCAGTACCTTTATCTGACCTTGGGAACAACAGATGAGGGCATTCCTTTTTCCCGAAGTATTTCTACTTGTAGTATATCCAGAGCAATAGTCGTCTCAGAGACGAATGGTTTTCGGTCCCGTTAGTATTAAGAAGGAATTTCTGTGTATGTTTGGAGATGTCGAAGCGTTTTCAAGGAGAAAATTTGTGGGGTAGGCCAGACGCTTTCCGTGAATTATTGAAAGAATTAAGTGAGGAAGATAATTCTACTTCTGAGAATGAATCGGAAGATGAAGATTTTATTGAAGTTCTCCTTGCTCCATGGAGGCAGAAGCGTCTCAACATATCAACTTTGTCCCCATCAACAAGGACTATTATAAGTGAACTTCTAGAATTGAATTTAAACATTCAATAACCTAAACAATTCGGAATTAAAAAAAGAACAAATTGTGCATTTTGCCCATATAATTTGCGCAGAATAACGCGCAATTTTTGTTATGTTCTAGAGCATTGTGCGGAGAGCATCACGCATATATGAGTAAAAATGACTTCAAAAATAAATATTTTAATCCTACTAGACAATCAAGAGTTATGAAATCATCTGCAAGTAATTTGCTTTTATTTAAATTGGCTTAAAAATGGATTTTAAATACACTTCGTCCAGGAGACGAATGGTTATCATTCTTGTTAGTTTTTTAAATGTTACCTTTCTAGGGTTAAAAATTAGATGAAGTTCATTTTCAGATATTGAATAATTTGACGCAAAATACTTTTTAAACGTCTGCATCAGGGCTTTTCACTACCGCTGGCAGACAGAACCACCATCAAACGCACATACATATTTATTCATTTATATTTATATCGAAAGACTTAGTTCTGGATTATGTAACCTTCCAATGCCTAAGCCTTGATTATGTGACCTTCCAATGCCTAAGCCTTGATTTAGTCTTGATTATGTGACTTTCCAATGCCTAAGCCTTGATTTAGCTTTGATTATGTGACTTTCCGATGCCTAAGCCTTGATTTAGTTTGGTTGTTTTTATTCCGATTTAATAATGGCATAAAAGCTCAGATTTGGCTTAGTTGCGTCAGCTGAAACCAAGAGTATAAATTTGGTAATGGTTGCGAAAAATATAGTTGCTCTTTACATCAGATTTAAAAAACTGTAAAAGACGATATTGTTTAAAGCAACGAAACGCACAAAAAAAGACCATCAACAAACAGCTCATTTAAAGTTCGTAATATTTTTGTTAAAAAAACATATTTGTGCACATATTGCGTCTGATAAATAAGAACTATATATGTCTTATAAAAATATAACACGTAAAATACAGGATTACAAGAAAACTTCAATGGAGTTTAAGAAACGCAAACAAGGTTTCTTCCTAATCCAACGAGTAACTTTCAAAAGCAAAATTTCCTCAAAATCCTTTTAAAAAACTTTTTAGGGGAAAAGACGATGTGCTCCCCCCCCCCTCAATCTTCGCTTCATCATGTATAATCTACACTTCAACATCATTCATCCTCATCTCATCAACTATAATTCAAAACATATTTCCAGGGAATATCCAGACAAGATGCGTGATGTATTATGGTTGATGGGATATTTTAAGAAATCTTGTAGGGAGATAAAAGAAAAAGGTAACAGCAGGAAAAGTAAAGAAAACTTTTATTGTGTAGACATTATTTTATTTTATTAAATGTTCAATTATATATTTTGAAATTTGACTTAGTATTAAAACACATATTTAGAGCTAAATAAATTATTAATGAATCTTTGTTTCGTACATTAATGAGCATTCAAATTTTTAAATAAATTCTAATCTTTTACTTTTTCCAACTTAAGAAAATGATCCATACATCAGTGATCATCGACTATAATTTCAGTGAGGGACACCTCAGACATGGAGATGAAAAAGTTGGTCCTCTCTTCTCGGTAGAAACGACATTGCTGTGGGGTCTAATTACTTTCGCTTCTATAAGGGGTGGAGCCTCTATGTAAGGAAAAGAAGTGGTTCTGTGTCATTTGCGCTCAATCCCATTAGAGCTAACTCATCAGAGGGTGTCATTTGCGCTCAAGCCTTAAAAAGGGTACCACATTATAACTTTTATCTTTGTATGTAAAATTTGGCGATTTTACAATGTGCGCCATATGGTAATCAATCATCGTCACAGTGAGAATGACACTCGATATCTCTGATAACGTTAAAAGGCTGCCGTGGGAAAAATGCTAATGACCGTTACCGCGTTTCAAACGATTGATAAAAGTAATAAGTAGAGTGAGCGAAATTTACTTTAAAAATTTACTATAAATAACATGTTCATAATTTTCCTACACTGAAGATATTTATAAAAATTATAATTTTGATGCACGTAATGCAAATTTAATCCATCAAAGTGAACTATATTTTTTAGTTTTAGGAGGATTTTACCTTTTTATGTCTTAAAATTTAATTTTATTTAACAAAACGAGAAAAAAAACATAAAAAGTGTTTTTTATTCAAATTTAAATGGATATCAATATTGTTTAGTTCTTTCAATATGTATGTATGCTTTTATGTATATATATATATTCTACAAACGGATACTTGAAATGAGCTAATGTACTTTTTTACGTTAAAGTTGTTCAAATAAGTTATATTTTTTTGCAAAATAATAAGCGCTTCAGCTATAATAAATTATAAGAATCATATTTAAAATTTAAAAAAAAAAAACAGCTGCTGGTTAATTCTCAAGGGGAGAAAAGCATATTTTCAAATCGAAAGTGATAATTACTGAAATTCCTTCAAATCTGAAATACATTACTTCATTTCCTAGCTCATTTACTGTCAGATTTAACTATACATGATCTAATGTAGATTCAGATTTTGAAAAGTGACAAACGAAATTTGATGAATATTTTTCTCCATTTTCTGTTGATGTTAATCTAGTGGATGAGAGTATGCAGTTAGCCTAAATTTATTTACAGAAGTCTGATTTTTTCAAAAATCAGTTCAAAGGTAAACCGATATTAGAATTTTATAAAGATTTGCTATAGGAATTTTTATGCTTAAAGAAAAATGCAGCTGCATGTGCAACTTTCTTAAAAGCACTTACATTTGTGAGCAAATTTTCTCACTAATGAATTTAAACAAATCAAAATTAAGAATGAGATGAGAACCTTTCTGCTGTTCTACGCATTGCTACAACTAATATTAAGCCCAACATAAAATCAACAACTTTAAATAAATTCATTATTTTTACTAATTTCGATTATTATTTTTTTTTCTCAAAATTTAAATTGCGTTATCTGTATAATAACCAAAAAGTTTTCCTCTGTTATTCTAGTTCAAGTTTGCACCCTTTTTAGCAAGAATCTCTCTCTTTTTTCTTTTTTTTTTTTTGGTTTTTGGTAATCGTAGCTATAATGTTTGTGTTTTATTCATTTATTTATTGCATAATGTGTGCATGAATAAAATAAGTAAAGTAATAATTGTAATTCATGCGTATTGCCATAAAAAAAACTCCAATGTTTTCGCGTTTTTAATATTTTTTAGCATTTATGTGCTTTTTTGGCCCTTGCCATGATCTCTTTTCATATTTTGGCCCCTCATCCTGAAAAGGTTGTGCATCTCTGAGCCAGATTTATATATTTTTTCGCTCTCACTTTTTCATCTAAATTTAATCTAACCCCCAATCTAAAATAAACTATTAAAAATGTATTTAGCGGTCTTACAGAAAATTTTACAATTTTACGGTGAGAAAAAAATCGAATATTTCGAAGATAGGGACCCTTTAATTATGTCACTTAATCTTATCAATGCGAGAAACGTGCATTCTTTTTAGCCCCTCTAGATGCACGCCAAGTTTTCCAGCCAAAGGTGATTAAATTGCAGTAAACCTACCATGTGAGCGCAAATGACACCCTCTAATGAGTTAGCGTTAATGAGATTGAGCGCAAGTGACACATTCCCAAAGAAGTATACCTAGCACCTCAGTGTATAATTTGTTAATGTGAAAATTTATAATTGCAAAAGAAATAAAATAGATGATAGATTTTTTTCCAGAATTTTATCGCGAAAAATAAACTTTCACTTCATAAAATATGGATAGATAGAATCCACAGGCAAATATTAAATATTGTATGAAGTGAAAATTTCAATATATAAACAACAGGAGTGGTTTCAATAAAAGTTTTCCGTATGTTCAATTCAAGTTTTATCCCACATTCCTCGTAAAAAAGTGTGGACCTTGGATAAGATAATGAACGCCTTGCCTGGTATTAGTGTACAACTGTTACTAAATATTAGTCATTCACATAAATATAATAGTATTTTTTACGAATCTATTGTGTGGTCCTTGGCGAGTTTTTACAATTAATCCTTAGCATTTAGCAATTGGTCAAACATTGTTTAGACCTGAGTTTCCAAGCATATTAGGTAAAGAATTCGGCAAAAAAATGCATTTGTAATTACAAAGTCTCGTATTAAATCAAATATTTAAGACACTGTATTTGTGAAAAATCACGTTTACATGTTTTTAGAAGTACCGACCGACAGATGGTCAACGACTTGAAGGATTTTTTTTTAATTTGATAGGTTCTTTACAATAGATTTTAATTGTATGTATAGAATTTTAACCACCTACCTCTCTCTATAACTTACATTCAAACAGGCAGAAAGATAGATATCCTCTAAATAGATTTTGCTTAAAATATTGACAGAAATTTATAAATTTTATGTACAGATCATAAGTCAAACATCACCCGTCTAATTCAAAGCTTTTGTATTATCTTTGTCATTGACAGACGTACATAATGATACGATACGATAATGATACAGATAAACATAATGACAAAAAATGCGTTTTTCATTCACAGGTAATCAAAAGTATAGAAATTCGTCAAAACTTTCGAATTCAGATTTTTTTTTAAAGATTATAATACTTTCTCCATACTTTGCATACAAAAAAATAAAAAAATTTAAAAAAAAAACCCAGCTTCTAAGTTTAAAATATCAAAAATTTGAAATGGCTTTTAAAAAATCCAAACTAGACATAAAGGCGATTGGATTTCCATCTTTACTCAATAATGGCATAATAAAATCTACTGATAATTTCGATTTTATGTTCTGCAACAAACACACCAAACATTACCAAACCAGTGGTTTCCTAAAAGTAAGCCAAAAAGTTTATGACTTTATTACAGGAGCATCATGAAAAATTATATTTTTTACTGCTTATTTATTTTAACCTAATCTACACAGAACCTATTACTGACTATTCTTCAAAAATTACTTGAAGGGGTTTAAAACAAGGGCGCCTTGGGAAAAAAAGAAATACAACATGGACGTCAAGTCGTTAAATTTGGCGTCGCCAGTCCTCAACGGCAGCATCTAAAAAATTGCTTTTTTGTAATTGTTTTAACAGAATAATCTCTATAAAATAGGAGCGTCATGAAATGTATATATTTTTACAGTTGATTTATTTAAACCTAATCTACACAGAACCTATAACTTAATATTCAGCAAAAAATATTTGCACGAGTTTAAAACAGGGGTGTCTTGGGGGAGGGGGATACAACTTGGACGTCAAGTCATCAAATTTGTCATTTGGCATCGTCGGTCGTCAACATCAGCGTCTAAATAATTTGGAAGTCATATACCTATAACTTTTTTGTAATTGTTTTAATAGAATTATTATGTAAGAATAAAAGCGTCATGAAATATTTTATATTTTTTTGTAGTTGATTTATTTAAACCTGATTAAACATATCCTATTACAGACTATTCTGCAAAAAGTACTTGCAGGAGTTTAAAACAAGGGCGCCTCGGACAAAAAAAGGAATACGACATGGGTGTCAAGTCGTCAAATTTGTCATTTGGCGTTGCCAATCGTCAACATCAGCATCAAGAAAGTTTAGAAGTCACTACATAGAATTTTGTTTTGTAATTGTTTTGATAGAATAATACAAGAATAGGAACGTCTTGAAATATATTTTTATTGTTGATTTATTTGAACCCGATTAACCAGAACCTGTTATTGACTATCCTGCAAAAAGTACTAGCAGGAGTTTAAAACAAGGGCGCTCTAGAAAGTAAAAGGAATACTACATGGGCGTCAAGTCGTCAAATTTGTCATTTGGCGTCGCCAGTCGTCAACATCAGCATCGAAAAAGTTTGGAAGCCACCGATCTAGAGCTTTTTTTCTTTTGTTATGCTTTTAATAGAATAATCCCTTTACAAGAAAAAACGAAACTAATTTATCCTCATTTACTCAATAGAACGAATTATATTCAACTAAGTTTAAAAGCAATTCGAATCGATCTCCTACGCTAACTTTTCCACTCCATTCGCTGCCTACCGCAATAATTCACATCATTAATTCCGTAATTAAACACCCACCTCAAAAAAAAAGTCACCTAACAACCGTATAATCGCGCAATATCCTGAATCCGTTACTGCAGCCTCAAATTTCACGGCTCCACAAAAGCACACAAACCCACACTAATCTCCTTCGAAGATCGGCGTTCCAACACAGGGCGTGGTGGGTGTGACGTCACATCCAACCCGGGGCACCAGCACACGTCATTAGGGAGCAATCGGAGAAGGGGCCCCCAGCCGATTGTCCAAAGACCCGGGGAAATCTGATAAGTGGAGGTCGGGGGTCAACCGACTGAGTTGGAAAAAAAAATGTCTTTTTTGGTATTTTTGTTTCCATACCCTTTGGAAATGAAAACATTTTTTTGCTGTGTGTCAGAGAAGTTTAGGGTAAATCGCCAAGTGGCTTTACGGAGGTTTTGGATTTCAAATTAGTGTCCCTTTGTGTTAATCTGCCGCTCTCGTCTTGTCTGAAATGTCTTTCCGAACACTTCTCCTCCCCCACTTTGCTTCGTCATCTTCGCCTCTTCTTTTTATTTATTTTCTCCGTCTCCTTCGCGGATTTTTCAGACTGAGTTGCAATTCGTGGGTGATGCTTTGACTCACCTTTTAAGTGGTGAATCGCAACTTAAACAATTAAAAAAATTAAATTAATAGAGGAGCACTCATGAGTTAAATGGTATTAAATTGCTATTTTATTTTCACTCTTCCGATAAATAGTGCCATGAATATCCAGGGATTAACTAAGGCAGGGGCATACGGGACAATTGACCCACGGCCCCGCTTATGTGGGGCCCCAAAATTGAATAGAAATTTTATTTTACATTTTTCTTTAATGAATGCTCTTTATTATTGAAATATTGAGGCAAAGGGGGTCCCAAAGAAGATTTTGCCCTGGGCCCCAACTAGACTTAGTCGGGCCCTGTGAATAACAGTTGCAGATCACCATGATAGGATGAATTTTTAAAAATCGATCAATACACCAACATAGCCAATGTAGAAAAATAAAATAAATATTTCTACAACAATAAGACTTTAAACACAAAAAATATATGCATATTCTTCACATAATTAAACTCCTAGCTAAAAATTACGGAATTAATATTAATTAAAAATATTTATGAGTGTTTCCAAAGCTTTTTTGTACATGCCCCATTACAACCTTTTCTAAAGCCCCCCCCCATGTTACATATTACTTAACATTAAAAAATTAGTTTGTTCACTTAAGAAACATAAATTATGGATTCTAGAAATAAATCCCTATGAAATTGTTAACAAAACACAGTAAGTAAAATTTAAAAACATATAATGAAAAACTGAAATTCAAATTCCAAATAATTTTAATACTAATTTTTTAATATTAATTTGATTATATTTGCAAATTATTATCTAAAAATGACTATTTGTTAATTAAAAATTTGCCTTTCTGTAAAATTTGGCATCAATATCTAGCATTGCATTTAAATGGCCCAGAGTGAAAGGGTTAAAGTTGTATCAAGTCCATTTTCAAATTGCCCCCGGCGAGACGCCCCCCCCTTTGGGGCATGGGTCCCACGTTGGGAAACACGGATTTAGATTCTATAAAAAATCTGTTCACAAATGGAAATTGCAGCTATATTTCCATATTTGCATCAAAAAGTCAATCTTAAGCTCTTATTTTTAATACTTCTTCGTTTATATTTATTTTTATCCCATATATTATTGTATCCTTTATATTTATTTCATCCGTCCCCGTGTATTTCTAATTTTGTTGCTATTTTAGGGTAATGGTTTTAACTTTCCTTTAACTGACTAATTGCCATTAAAAAATCAACCAAACTGAATTAATTGTAAGCTTTTTAGCTAAATAATATTAAACTAACATTTCCCCCGTCTCTATATCTAAAACACTGATACTAATTAATACCAGTACAAATCATTATGATAGAACTTGATAAATTGTAGATCCTTAAATACAGAAGCTAAATAAACATAGTAAGATGATAGCGCAGAACTTCTACAAAAATAAAACCAAACAATCTGTTTAACTACAAAAAGTCACTAATGTTTTGTGTGTATTTTATTTACTACTAAATTCTAAAAAAAATGAAATTAGAGTTAACCAAAAAATTTGTTCAACAATGAAAATCTATGTCCATATATAAAATAACAGCAATATTTAAATAACATCTGAAAAAAAAAGATAATTTTATGGCAAACAAAACAAGTACAAAATAAGCTTACTTACCAGTGATTGTAAACAGACAGAACAAATTCAATAAGTTTAATTATCCGTGATTGTTATCAAACAAAACAAATTCAATAAGCTTAATTATTGGGGATTTATCGGGATTAATTATCGGGGATTTTTATATATTTATAAGGATTAATTATCGGAGATTTTTAACAAATAAGACAAATTCGCCAAATTTAATCATCCGTGATTGCTAATTTAAAAAATGTGGTACAAAAAAAAACTGCACTGAAAATAAACAAATAGCTCGTAAGTATCAAAATCTATTGTTTTTGAAGAGATATATATGTAATGATACTTTAAAGTCTTAATTTACATACGAATTAATTTCCTAATTTTCAATTTAATTTAGCTCATCGTAACTTCATTCTAAAAATACTCTTATTTCCTGATCAATTCCACTTCCTCCAGTTAATTAATTCAACAGAAACTGTGTAAGATTGCCGAATCGGCTAAAAGCCACAGATTCTCACGCTCGGTGAGAGAGATGAGAGTTGTCTAGCCGAGCACATTCCTTTAAAAAGATCCCCGTGTTTCCCTTGCCTGGGTCAGCGTGTGTCCAGGAAATCCCCAACGAA
Source organism: Argiope argentata (assembly GCA_026289955.1). Lineage (NCBI taxonomy): Eukaryota > Metazoa > Arthropoda > Arachnida > Araneae > Araneidae > Argiope > Argiope argentata. The sequence goes on from JAOUZG010025578.1 coordinate 5,427,306, forward strand.
ATCTCATTGTACATAAGCACTATGAAACATATTTTCCCTATCCGAATCTTACGGTATTTAAGACCAGGGATAATGGCTTTTCACCCTTCTTTGCGCTTCTGCTTTTCTGCCGTGCTGTGAGCGGTCGCGCCTTGTCTGTCAACTTGTAAATAATGCCTGCTTCCATTGATGGAATAAAACGAACTTAAAGATTCAACCTGTCTTCTCCATGATTTCGACCACGACTCTGCTATCAGCTTTCAAGAAATAATTTAACTGCTTTACATATTATATATATAAACCTTGCTATAAATTAAAACTTTTGGGAGATAACTAAACATAGAAATGCTTAAAAATCATTTTGCATGTAAATCCGCACTTGTGATGCCATCCGATTTTTATGAAAATCTAAGAAATTAACAATAGCAAAAAGAGTAATTTTAATTTCCAGTGCATTTGTATCTTTATAATGATCAGCTTACCATGATCGTTTTCCACAAATAATCTACCAACTTCGGATGTAAAAACAAAATATGCTCCTTATACAACTGCCGATTTCCGCCTAGAAATAAAAAGAGATTTTCAATTAAAATACGATGTTATAATTGTCAAATACTCAAAAGCTACAATAAAAATTGAAAACATTTTATGGGACCATACATGATACAAGCTTGGAAAAGAAAAATTTTGTTAGATAATAATACCAAACAAATAAAGAAAAATACACGAAGTATGTTAATTAAACAATAAAATGAATAAATTTATACAAAAAGTAATTGAAACATAAAAAAATACCATAAGATTATTACATAAAAGTGAATAATCGATTTCAGGAATCATTCAATTCGAATCAGAAAATGTTGAGAAATTCTATGTTTATTACATGCGTTACATACAAATATATTAATTACATGTTACATACAAATATATTAATTACATGTTACATACAAATATATTAATTACATATTACATACAAATATATTAATTACATGTTACATACAAAAATATTAAACAGAATTTGTAATGCCTTCTTAGACCCTCACATTCTTTGACCTTCGACTATTACGAGTCATTATCTTTATATTATCTGAGGAGGCTTATTACTGTCATGCCCTTAACAGTAATTCAGGAAATTGATTTAATCCTTTATAAAATTATCTGTTTTATATTTTTCACAGAATGAAGATTGAATTAAAACAATTTTAAATTACATTAATGCAGAAAAAATTGCTCTTACAAAATGTATTAAAAGGGAATTTTCACAAAAGAAAATCTTCCTTTTGAAGTAGTAGTTTTTATCCTGCTGTGACTGAATCATCTTTGCCATTGTAATACAGTCAAGTCGCTTATTTGAAAAAACTGACTTAAATCTGTTGTTGTTACTAATGTGTTTGCCATGGACAAGTACACGACAGCCGTCCGCGATTTTAAACCGAATGAGCGTCTCTTGTTTTCAAAGTAGCGCCAACTAGGGCCAAGCGTATCGCTTAGCTACACACTCATCATATTCCCTTTCACAGCCCGTTTTTACGGGATGGGGAGCCCATTCGCACACCTCACAGATAGTACACAGAAGAACAACCCAACCCTAACCGGGACTCGAACCCGGGGCACCCAGATCACGAAGAAGACACGAGTTACCTCTATGCCAGGACGCCGGCTGACTTCAACTTCCGTTTGCAACATATATTATAAATTCACTTGATCAACAAAATGATTCGTTTGATGCAATCAAAAAGTTACTTTATCACCTCTTTCAGACAAGACTACATGAACGATTCTTAATCCTTAACATCAACTTTAATCGGAAACAGTACAATTTTACACAGAAGTCTCTGTGCAAACAATTTATTTCTCATTTCTAAAGCATTTTATCGTTAACCCGAAAGTAAAGCCATTTGACTATTTGTTGTTGCTAAGGGCACTTGCCATGGACAAGCGTGCTGACGGCGTCAGCGATTTTAAGCTCAATGAGCGTCTCCTGTTTTTTTAAGTAGCGCCAACTAGGGGCAAGAGTAGGACTTAGCTACACACTCATCACACTTTCGCTTACACATCACCTTTTTTACAGGGGAGCACAGTCACACATCTCACAGATAGCACACAGAAAAACAACCTTGCCCTAACCAGGACTCGAATCCGGGACGCCCAGATCACGAGGAAGACGTGCTACCTCAGAGCCAGGACGCCGGCATCTGACTACTTAACTTAGTAATAAGATTCTTAAAGCTCATTAGCATCGATCATTTGAGTCTATATCCCAAGATCAAATATATCCACTGAGTTTTCAAAGCAGCGACATGAAGTTAAAGACTTTTCATCCATGAATAACTAACCTTAAAATCTTATTTTATGACAGACATTTGATAGAATCACAACTGCCATTATTTTCGATCCGAAAATCAAAGTAGAGCCATCTGACCATTGTAACTCAACCGGGTGATATTATGTCTATCTATAGTTTGACAGTTAAGTTAAAGTATGAAATATATCCATAGAATTTCCGAAACAAAGTTATCAAGTAAAATATTGTTCATTCTTTATTTTAAGTAAAATACAATAACTAACCTTATGATCTTTTTTATGGTCGATTTTTGATGGAATCCTATCTTAGATCCGAAAATCTAAGTAAAATCATCTGACCATTGTAACTCGATAGTATGACTCTTATGATTCATTAATATACATTGTTTGACAATTAGGCCCCAATATCAAATGTGTTTAAAGAGTTTCTCTCTGAGAGAGATATCAGGTCAAAAGTTGTTCGTCCTTCGTTTTGAGAAATATACAATAATTAACCCTAGAGGATCTTGTTTTTACGGAGATTTTTAATGGAATTTGAACTCCCATCATCTACGATCCGAAAAGCCATCTGACCATTGTCATTTAATATTACGATTCTTATATCTGATTAGTGTCTATTATTTAACCGTTAGATCATAACACCAAATACGTTCACTGATTCTCCGAAATAGAGGTATCAAGTCAAAGATTGTTTATCCTCATGTTTTGAGTAATATACAATAACTAACCTTAGAATCCTTTTTCATGGTGACTTTTGATAGAATCTCAACTACATCATCTTCTATTCGAAAATAAAAGAAAAATCTGACAATTGTAACTCAATAGTAGGATTCTTATGACCGATTATTATCAATTGTTTGACAGTTGGATTATAACATCAAATATGTCCACACGGTTTCCGAAACAGAGATATCAAGTGAAGAATTGTGCATCCTTTACTTGTAATACACAATAATTAATCTTAGGATCTTATTTTATGGTGGTCTTTTGATGGAATCCAATATCAGCCCCCATTATCTTTGCTCTGAATATATATATATATAATGTCACAATGCATTTATGATTCTAAAGAAGGATTCATGCATGCAATTAGTTTCTGCCGTAACTCAATTGTATGATTCTTATGCCTGATTAGTATATGTTCGTTGACTATTAGATCATAATATCAAATATGTCTACGGAGTTTCCGAAAAGGAGATATCTAAGATTAATTGTCCATCCTTCGCTTTGAGAAATGTGCAATAACTCATCTTAGGATCTTATTTTATGGTGGTTAATTGTTTGGTTGGTTGATTAGGTTTTCTGGCGCAAGAACCATATCATGTCATGCTGCATCCCTTATTTTATGCTGGACTTTTGATGGAATCCAATCTCAATCCTCATTATCAATGCTCCAAAACTTTATATAATGTCACATGGCATTTGTGATTCTAAAGAAGAATTCATGCATGCCATTAGATACTGTCATTTGATAATTGGATACCAAAATCAAATATGTCAAGAGTTTCCCAAAACTACAGAGAATCAAGTTAGATAATTTTTTGGGATAAGCATTAGATATCCTCCGATTTGGCGATATATAATAATCAACTTTAACACTTTGGTGACCGGCAATTTTACACAGAAACTATGTCATGTCACCGGCTACTTTTTTTGTAATTGAATATGAAAGTAAAACGTTCTAAAAAAAACTCCAATGATTTTTGTTGAATTGGAACATCAAAAAGTTCTTTGCCGATATGTTCCGTCATGGTTGAAATTTTTGGAATTTTACTAAAATTCTAATAAAAATGTGAATACTAGGAAAAGTAAATTTTCTGTTATAGAGAGGACAAGACTAAACAGGATACGCCAAGTTTTTGCAATGTTCTATATCGCCCTCGGTGTTATAAATTGAAACAGATAATGCAAGTGCAATGACGAGTTAACTCGTCACCGGTCAACAACGTTTGGACTTGAAAAGACGAGTTAACTCGTCACCGGTCAGCAAAGTGTTAAGACGCCAAATGCAGCGAAATGCAGCGAATGCAGCGAAAACTACAAAGGACAAAGCTATGAAAAAAATAATTGGATCGTATCTATAAGTTACAAATAATATATTCCACGTGAACAAAACGTGATTATTTTGCTTGGCCCCTAAGATCCCTGCAGAGAAGTTGTAAGCAGCAAAAACTGAAGTTGAAAAAAAGAATATCCATCGGCTTAAGATTTAATGAGGGCATCAACTCTTCTTTTGTTCTAATTGCGCGAGTAAACATTCTCTTCGACGCTTCAGGATATCTATTGCGCCCTATCCTATTTCTTAATTTATAACAAGGACAACAAAGCACAGCGTGTGCCTGCCTCTCCGAAATCCCAGCAGGACACAAACCCAGTGAAAGTACCGTCATGCCTACTGGATCAGAACCTCACTTAGTAGCCAATTAAAGAAGTAAATTAAAGAATAAAAAATCAGTTACGATCTTAACGAAAGATAACACGTGTTCCAATTCAATAAGAACGATGGAAGAAAAAAAAGGGACACGAAAAAAATGATTCAAGTACAAAGCAAACCCAGCTACTTAGAACAACCGTTGTTGTTTTCAGCAGGTTTTTGTTTTTTTTATTATTTATTTGGGTATTACAATTCTATTAGCACAATTGCCTAGTCAAGGTTAGGCTCCGCATAACGGGAACAAAACTCTTTGTTGTCGATATTCCGAAACGTGGAATCGGAACCGCCATCTTGTGGCAGACGCGGAAGTTCCAGTCGAGTTGAAAGCCTTAAATTCGATCCTCGGTTGCCATGTTTGTTCTGTCCGGAGAGTTAATTTATTCGAATACAAATTGAAGAGACGATGAAGCCTCTTACTTCAATTACTCGTGCTGAAAGTAAGATTTAAGAGCACGATAAGAAAATATGAACTCTAATTATCGAAAACGGTCGCAATTTTTTTTTCTTCTAAGGATTGTTATTTTTTTTATATTTTTGGTCGGATGTTCACGTGATACCGTTCGCAAAACATGCTTCTAATTGCTCAAAATTAAGTAAACAGGATGCAGAAAAATAAATGTCACAGGAAAATAAATCTTGCTCTTTAGGTCCACATTATTATTTTCGCGAAAGGAGTAAGAAATGGTAATAAATGCATCGTTTCGGTTCGCGTTAACTTGGAAAGTGGCCTTCTCTAATCATGAATGACTCATTTGAAGGAAAAGGACTAATTTCTGGCTTCTAAATCTGGAAAATTCATTCCGGTGCGATTCATCAACTGGGTAGATTTTATGTATGGATTTCCCTGCAGGCTTGAAAAAAATAATAACATACTTATAAGTATGGTTTATTCACGCATTTATTATTCAATTAACACGAATCGAAATTTGAAAACTGCAGTAGTAAGATAATTCAATCATTATTTTGAGTTCAAATATAACAGAATACGTAATACATGAAATTATATGAGTCACATTAGCCATGCGCCATCAACAAAGCATTGCACCTATCATGCACCATCAACGAGTATTCCGTTTCATCGTGCACCCTAAACGAGCATTACGCCTATCGTACACCATCAACGAGCATTGCGCCCATCATGCACCATCAACGAGCATTGCGCCCATCGTGTACCATCAAAGAGCATCGCGCCCATCGGGCACCATCAAAGAGTATTCCGTCCATCGGGCACCATCAACGAGCGTTGCGCCCATCATGCACCATCAACGAGTATTCCGCCCATAGTGTAACCTAAA
>JAOUZG010025578.1:5433327-5443857 GCA_026289955.1 Argiope argentata
TCATGCACTATCAACGAGTATTCCACCCATCATGCACCATCAACGAGGATTCCGTCCATTGTGTACCCTAAACGAGCATTGCGCCCATCGTGCACCATCAACGAGGATTCCGTCCATCGTGTACCATCAACGAGCATTGCGCCCATCGTGCACCATCAACGAGGATTCCGCCAATCTTGCACCATCAACAAGCCTTCCCAGGGCCTGACTTAGCCTAATTGGGGCCCGGGGCAAAAACTTCTTTGCCCCCCCTCTTCACTACTTTAGTAATGAAGGAGATTCATTAAAGGAGACGAAAAATAATATTTATATTCGATTTGGGGGGATTATGTGGGGCCCGGGGCAACTGCCCCGTATGTCCCAGACTTAGCCAGGCCCTGAGCGTTCCGCCAATCATGTACCATCAACAAACATTCAATCTGCATAATGACATGAGCAAACCTCAACGAAGGTAATTGAGGTACAGGTTATATTCGTATACTCATTGAGATAATTGAGCATTACCTCCACAAAGATAAAAGGTATTTAGTTCAAAATATTATTTCAATAATGCTCATATTTAATTTTACACAGATTGAAATAATAGTAATAATTTCATATTCCTTTCCCAAGAACGCAGCCAAATAATAGATAACCGATAAGAACTTTAATGCAAAATTATTTAGAATTTCAGCTGTGTGTAATAAATTATCAATTAAAATTCTTATCATTCATTACAGTTGCCTATAATTCTCGGCTTTTAAGAACCACATTTATGACTTAGTTACAACTATGTAAATAATTGTTTCTACAATCACTTTAAATCATATATTACAACCAACTATTGAGTACTATGTACTTTGCTGATAGAAGTGATGTATTCAAACTTTTATAATACTGTTGACAGGGTTGTGTGATGGACTAATTGTTAAGAATAAAGTCTGTGAATGTCATATTCCTGTGATGGTTCAATAATGTAAATATTAGTGTGATGTTTGCAATGCATTAAGTATGATTTTTTAAAATCAGAATATTGCATTATGGGAAGGGTTTCCTCACTTTCTATTGCGTTTACAAGGAAATATATCGATTCTTGTTAGAGGTTTTGTTGTTTCATTAGTATGTAAATCGATCTTATCTAGGTTTCGAACGTTTTCATATAAATTAACAATAGATTTCAGCAACATTAATTGATAAAAATCAGTGATCTTTCGCATAGATGAATAAAAATAAAAATTCTAAAATTGCATAATTTAGAATTAGTAACATAACAACGCGTTGAAGACATAAAATTTAATACATACGCGATGGATTTCCATACTCTTAGAAAGACACGGAATGAGATACTAACAGATCTCAATAAAGTTAATAGGTTAAATCAATCATGTATTATGTAAATAGAGCTCCCTAAATTATACAGAAAGGTGGATTGTACATTAGATTAAATGTGTATTGAATAGACAATCTAATTTTCTAGTGATATGGAATTTAATATTAATAGGGTTAATACATGTCGTGTTGTTGTTATTAATGGTACTCTACAAGCCCTCTGACAGATCTGTCAGTGATTTAAGCCGAATGAACGTCTCTTGTTTTTCAGTAACGCCAACTAAAGTGAAGAGTATGACTTAGATACACACACGTCACATTCTGTGAGAACTTCATTCCTACATTTCATTCATTCATCCACAGATCGTAATTTAGATCTGGAACAGAGAACGATCATCTATGAAGCAGTCCCCCATGTGGTATTACTCTCGGCAAGGAGGACTTTGTGACCACGATAGATTTAACGTGAGCCAGCCATCACATACACGGAGAGTCTTCGGCTGGCGAGTTTGAACTCGCAGCCCAAGGGATGCGAATAAAAAGTCCTACCAACCAGGCTACTCTGATGCTCAGGCTAATATGTAAAATTTGTCATAAATCCTATAAAAGAGCGTTAAAAAAGTTGAAGTTATGAACTATATTTTATTTGTAGAAAGGTCCACTGTATATCGAATTAGAGACATAAACGATTAATTCCGTATATGTTTCAAAAGACTTGGAGTCAGCAAGCAACACATTGTAATAGCATTAAAAGGCAAAAAATCAATGGTATATCGTGTAAATAAATAAGAACTAAGTTTCAAAAGTTGTACCAATTGAAAGAATATATTACAAGTGATTGTCAACTTTTGAATTTATCGCCTTGCTTCTACATTCTTTTAACCTTGAAACTATAAATTATTATTCATAATTTAGAAAATTGATTTTTTTAAAGATTATGTCTTAAAAAATGCGATTACACTCTTATTAAAAAATAGCAGATAATCAATTACTTTTAAATGTTGTACTTACTCATAGTAATGATACAAGCAAAATCTCAAGCATTTCCAGAATATACGAGACCACTTTATACAGAACCTGAAAATCAAAAGATTTATTATAAATTTCTTTAAGCTATTGAAATAAAACGAATAGATCTACCATTTATACAGAAACTATCGGAACCCGACTCTGATACTAAATAATAAGCAAACCATAGGGAGTGGTCTTCCCCAAGCTTTCGCGCAATAAAGGTTGTCGTCCCGAAAACTCTTTCCATAGCATTGGCGTATAATAATCAATTAATATTAAAATTTGGCGTGAATTTAGAATTTTTACAAATATATCGTGTAATCTTTGGCGAGTTATTGGACGATCAACGGCAACGGCAAATACTATCCAAAAATCGAATTTGTATTTTAGAAGCGTTTCTCCCACCGAATCGAAACAAACATTTGACTCAAAACTACATCTGTAGTAAAAATATCTCACACCACATTTTATATATTTAACTCATTCGCTGCCAAGCCTAAATTGTATGAGATTATTCCCATTGCCATTTCTGTTTTGGGTGTTATTGTTTATCTAAGTTTTATTATTTCAAAATATATACACATATTTTGTCATAAATTTTGTCATTTACTTGCATAAAAATAAAACACGAGAATATTCGTGGTTGGCAACCTCACACAATTTGGGCTTGGCAGTGAATGGGTTAAATAAAGTAGAATTTCCGTAAAAACAATTTATTTGTAGCTTTTTTTTCAAGTTTTTACACTTGTATGTTTATGTTTGTGGCCATAAAAAGTTAGCAAGTTTGACAAGTTGTACGTTATAAAATATTAAAAGTATCACGAGTATATTCGTGCTGGCAATGCGTAACACCCTGTCAACCACAGTATATTCGTGGTTGGAATCGAATAGAATGTAAAATTATAGATCTTATCATTTTAAAAGGTGCATTACATGTTAAAGATAAGACCTGGTAATTTACCTTCAAAATTATCATGATCTATGAAACTTAATAAAATTATATATTGTCTCACAATCTCTTTATTAAAAAATTTAAGATTTCTCAGAGCGTATTATTCTCTTTCCAAAAAGTCTCACTGGGAAATTTTCTCATTAGATTTTAAATTTTTTTCAATGAAATATGTATCAAATCAAAGCAATCTTGCTTTTAACCTGTAATATGAAGCTTCAAAACCCGATTTTCATTTTCTTGATAACCAAATGATGTTGATTCTATACTGTCAAATTCTATTTTAAAGAATTACGTTGTCTCTCTTTGAACTGAATCCCATTACCTCCTTTTTTCAGTAAAAAATAGATACGTAGAAAAGACCTTTAATGTATTTTTAAATTTATATTATCCTTTCCCAGGTGCATTTCCCATTGTAGGTGATAAAAATTAATTCTGATGCGAAAAATATAACGAGAGATGAAATTTAATTAAAGATATAATAAAATTATGATAATTATATATTATTTCACAACATTCCTATTAAAATGTTCAAAATTTTCCAGAGAGCTGAAGCATCTTTCCAGAGAGTTTCATGGAGAAATCTTATTAAAAACATTTAACGAAACTTGTGTCAAACCGAGGAGATTCGGTTTCGAACCGGAAATCGGAGTCTCTAATTCAACGATATTAAATTCAATACGAGAAGACAAAGTCAATTTATGCATCTGCATCAACTAAATCGAAACTGAATCTACCTAAAGTTTTTCAAACAAGTATTTCTCAAATTATTGTAATTAGAAGAGAAAAAAACACTGCTTTCAAAAGAGGGACACAGGAAATGATTAATGTAAATAATTGACCAGGCATTCCCATTCAAAAAGGTCAAATAACCTTGAAAGTGAAGCCGCTTGGGAGTTCGGTTTGCGCTCCCAAGTAGTGGTAAGTGCGCCTTAAGTGGATTTCACCGAGTTCAGCAACGAACTAGTTCGTAATTCGACACCATGAATCAAATTCTACGAACACAATGGAACATTTCACGAACGGCACCCCCTTTTTATTGACAGGCACAGATTTTTTTTAAAAAAAATTTAATTAAAAGTTTCAAGAAACAAAAACTAAAAATTTCTCATTAGGAAAATCCACATTAAAACTTGAAAATCAGTATGTACTCAGCAAGTGGTTTTTCTTTGAACAAGATGAAGTTTAGAGACATGATCTTATATTTAGTATTAACCTCTTAACCAGTTTGCCCGTACGCCGTACATGCATCGATTTATCGAATTTTGATAGTTGTAAACAAAAAATAAATCATTCCTAACAATTATAATTCAATAGTAAAATGACTTCGAATACGTAGATAAGTCAAGTATTCCTTGGATTTCCATTTGAATCAAAATAAGAAAATATTCCTAAAATAGCAAGTGTGTGTGTGTGTGTGTGTGTGTGTGTGTGTGTGTGTGTGTGTGTGTGTGTGTGTGTGTGTGTGTGTGTGTGTGTGTGTGTGTGTGTGGGTGTGTGTGTGTGTGTGTGTGTGTGTGTGTGTGTGTGTGTGTGTGTGTGTGTGTGTGTGTGTGTGTGTGTGTGTGTGTGTGTGTGTGTGTGCGTGCGCGATTAATTCTAAGCATGTCGGGAATAATTTCCAGAAATCGAATTTGTACTTTAGATATGTTTTTCTCAACGATTACAAAAAAGATTTGACACAAAACTGCACTTGTAAGTGCAAAATCCCATGACAAACTTATTATATGTGTTTTTGAATTATCGCGCTTACATGTTTTTGAAAGTATAGACAGACAGACAATCAACTCGTGGTTGGATATGGCTCAAAATTTGACAGAAGTCTACATTATAGATGTTAAATATATATTCAGAATCTTATTTATCTAGCTCCCTCCGTTTTGTACTTACGTTAACTTATATTTGAAGAGCCGGACAGACCGACTTCCTCACAGTAAGTTTTACTAAAAAATTGAATGAAATCTGAAAATTTAGTGTAAAGACTGTATACCTAATTTCATTCAGCTGGGGAATAATTATCAGTTTATTATAATCAACGTAAAAAGACATGAATAATTAAAATTTGTGCTAAATACTACAGAAAGATCTTTGTAACTGGAACTATTAAATTGGACAGGTAGTTATATCTTGGGTATTAAGTGCAAACACAATTTTTTTTTTAGAATTTCCATTAAATTTTTTATAACCAAACTATTTTTGCACCACTTTAATTTTTTTTAAAAAATAGTTCCTTTATGATTTTTATTTGATTTCCTAACAATGAGAATAAATCTTATATTTATAGAAATATATTTTACGGCATTTTTACTATTTCTTAGTTATTAAAATTACCCTTAAGTGTAATAAGTAATGCATAATATCATTACACTAAAGCATAAAGTGCAGTATTACTAAAATAAAAGAGCGTAAATTTTAAAATGGAATAAAAATATTAATCAAACTTTTAGCTTTATTATGCAATTATTTCATCGATTCTAATCTACTTTTATTTACTTTGCTAAACAACTTGGAAACGTGCAAAAACTTCTACCCCGGACCTTCAAAACTTTTAGGAACACAAGATAGTTTAGTGGGGTGGTTGTTTTTTCAGAGTGATCTAATTGTGTACTTTGATTTGTTGCTGTTACTTATGGCACTTTACAACCCTATTAACAGATCTGTCAGCGATTTAAGTTGAATGAGCGTCTCATACTTTTTCAGTAGCGCCAACTAGAGCCAAGAATACGAATTAGTTAATTCATACGTCGCATTCGCTTGCACAACCTCTTTTAACAGAAGGACACATTCACACACCTCAAAGATGGAATACAGAAGAGAAACAACTCTACCCGAACCGGGACTCGAACCTGGGACTCCTAGAACTCGGGGAAGACGCGTTACAACATGCTAGGAGCCGGCATTGTATTTTCGAAGGACATACATTCGAATGCATTCACATTAAAAAGCCAACTGTCGTTTTTAAATTCAGAACATAGCTTTAGTATTCGAATTTTCATGATAGGTTATACCAGAAGACTTCTAGTTCAAGTCAAAAAGAATTTCGCAAGTTTCCTTATTCGGATTTTTTTAAAAAAATAATTTCATAAATAAAATTGATAACTATTGATTTAGCACACATTTTTTCGATAGAATAGGAGCTATTCTAAACAACCAATGTATCCTAAACATTCTCATACATTCTTCAATAAATTGTACTTATTTTTATCCGCATACAATTGATAACCATTATTTATAAGAGCCAAATAGTATGCTAATTTTTTTGACAGAATAAGAGTTTTTCTAAATAACCAGTGCTCCCGAAACCTTATACTATCTTGAACAAATTGCACTTGAGTAGTATTATCCGCATACCATTGACTATTAGTTATAAAAAAGTCAAGTAGTTCAATAGTCAAATAAAAATTCTTGTAATTAGCAAAGACTTTGAGCTGTGCCCAACTGTTTGCCGAAAAAAGTTGCCCAAATTGCCTAACAAAATTTCCAGCTAATAACACAAATGATTGTATAAAAAGAAAAATACATCATTCCAGTCAGTTGTTTTTTTTATTAAAAATGTTAGAAAAAGAAAATCAAATTTAAAGCAAAAGATCGCTAAAAAAAGATCAAATTTGATGCAAAATGTTCTCAGAAAAAGGCCAAATTTGATGCCAAAAATTCTCAGAAAAAAGGCCATATTTGATTTAAAAAATACTCAGATAAAGGCCAAATTTGATACCAAAATTCTTAGAAAAAAGTACAAATTTGATGCCGAAATTCTAAGGCGGGAAAAGGTCAAATTTGAAGCAGAGAATTCTCATTTTTCCCAAATGTTATTAAAGTTTTATATGATATATTAAGCTTTTAAATAAATGTCATCTCAAAATGGAATGATATTATGTAATGTGTCATTCTTTTTTTAAAAAAAATGGCATGCGGGCACAATCATATACTTTAAAAATTAAAGGAATTTAAAAATTGGAGCGGAATATTGAAATTCAATCCATCCAAAATTCGGGCTTTTACTACAAAGCAAAAGCAAAAATTTTCTCCAATATTTGCCAACTGTGCGCCGGAAGTCCGCCTTTTACAAAGGTAAAAACTCCGACAAAGTAAATCCAATTAAGTCTCACGGGCGACTTCATTTCAGTTCTACCCTCTTCAACCTTCAATGTCAGTCAAAAAGAAAAAAAAAGAAAACCGCCAAAAATCTTAACGTGGAAAAAGGTAGATAATTAGGATCTCAAAAACCGATTCCCAATCAATCACCCATCGATCCGCACCCACTCAAAGTCCGGCAGAGGTTCAAAGAGAGCCGGACAGACGGTCGCCGAACTTGTCGTCGGCTACGATTTGAACCCTGACCCTTCCCGCCTCTGTTGGACCTCGCCGCCAAAAACAAAAAAAAGGCCAACATGTGCGCCAAATAGACGCTAGGCATTTTATTAGCACGCCAGAGAGGCGTGTCAACGTATGTTTACTTCTTATCAAAGGAATGGAACGCGAGTCCACCGCGGAAGTGATCACCCTTTGCCACATACACCCCCCTCCCGTCTTTCACTTTGAGATTTAAAAAAAAAAAAAAAAAAAAATATCAGATAAAATTGTGGGCGTATGCTGGCTGCTTCTTGTACAGCAAAAATCAATGAGGCAAGATGTGTCTATTTTTAAGAGCAAAAAAAGTAATTGGTAGTCTATAATGGAGTTACTTTGTGAGTCACTAAAAGCAAAAATTTAGAGTACTAGGTGGTACGGGTTGTCATCCTTTTCATTCTATACTATGTAACTTCATCAGAGAGGATTTATGCGATTTCATGTGACCACTCCTTTCCTTATGAGCATGTTTACACTCAAAGGGTTTTACACTTATCTTGGGATGGATTCTGAAAGTGGTTCTTACTTTATGCTTTATTATCCTAACCGCACGTGCGTGTTTATGAGGGAAAAAAACTCACCATTATCGGCTTGTGTTGTTGGTGTATGGCAAAACGACTCCGAAATAAATAAGAAGAATATTTATCTGAATTAAGACTGAAGAAATTATAAACAGGCTTAGCTAAAATAGCGTAGGAGACGGAAAACGGGGCAAACAAAAAAAAGGGAAAGGAAATGGGAGATATAAAACCTAACTTGATACAGTAGTGTAAACTGATTAAATACAAAAAAATGTTTATAAAAATTTATTTAGTACTCTAAATTATAAATTAAAGTTTCAAGCAAAGGCTTGTTCTTAATTATCTGATATTTTATAAAATAAATTAAAGTCAATAAAAATTACCATTACGATTTTAGTTGAGTATATTGTCGTGGGCCGGGATGGCTTGGTTGATAGAGCGTTGGACTCGTACTCCTTATGTTATGAGTTCGAAACTCACCGACCAAAAGATTCCCCGAGTGTGTGGCGACTTGAGCTCGTTAAATCTGTTCGTGGTCGCAGTCCTCCATATCGAGAGTTATATGACTGGGGGTACTGGGCCAGAGGTGATCGTTTTCTGTTCTAGGTCTAAATTACGATCTGAGATGAATAAATGAATTTCCATGAATGAAGTCCGCCCTCTAAAAAGGGTTGTGACGTGTGATAGCTAAGCCATACTCTTGGCCCTAGATGGCGCTACTTGTAAAACAAAGAGACGCATTTCTTAGGCTTAAATTATCTGCTGATCGGGCCTTAAATTATCAGCGGGGGCTTGTCCAAGGCAATTGCCATTAGTCACAACACACATATTTTCGTTAATGGAGTTGACATGACGTCACAGAAAAATTTCAAATTCACCGTGAACGTCATTTAATATGTAATTATTAATTTTTTTATACCTGCGATGGGACATCACTCAGTTTTCTTCGAACCAAATTATTACCAAAATTAGATCAAGAAGAAACATTTCACACGCGACATGGAAAGAATGAATAGTTTCATTTTGAATTCAAAAAAAGAATATAAAAACTTAAAAACAATAAGGAAACAAAAATAAGTAAGATTATTAGACACATAAGATAACGATATCTTATATAAAATTGCTAAACATAGAAAAATAGTAAAATATTAGACATAAAAATGATATATTATGTGTTAACAAAACATAAGAAAAATTATAAAATATTATAACTATACGATATCTTATACTTTCACTAAAAATAGAATTATAAAATATTAAACATATAAATTCATCATCTTATGCATTAGTAAAAGCATAAGATATAGTGCCTTATGTGTTACGAAACATAAGGGATATTATAAAATACCAAATACTATTAAAAAAACAAAATATTATTTTAAATTCTAAACATTTCGTTGAATTGTTGTACAATTAAGTGAACTATGTTGAATATATAATAATGAGCTGTTTTAAAAGTACAATCTTTAAAAATTGATTTTTAATTTTAGATAATACATTGCCAGTGATTATTTCCAGAGCATATTATACACGGAAATTTAACTTTGTTTAATTTCATTAAAATACGTAACTCTTTTAAAACAAAAAAAATTCAAAGTTATTTAAAATTAATTCGTTTTTCAACAATCTATCGCTATAACAATTAAAAAACAACACAGGAATTTGTTCTTATTGCACGCAAATTCAAGTCAAAAATTGCCGTTGATTGTTTCCAGGACAAACGATGTACAGGAAAAGATCGTTCTCAGATATTGTCAATGAAGAAAGAACCAAATAAAAAATACTTAACGAGTGACCTTAATAAATTCATCTTTATATAACGTAAACCTTTTTAAAAACTGCATTATTCATTACATAAAGTTAATAAAAAATCCAACTTAATAAAATCATCTTTCAATTAAAATAAATAATAAAGAATATTTTCAATTAAGATTTGCTTTTTCATTTCCTTTTTCAAAAATTACAACAATCTTATGTTTGATTAAATTATATATATTTAAATTTTAAGTTTAGTTTAAAAATTTAATATTTTGGATTGAACTCAATGTATCTATGATGTAATTCTACGTGAACTAGATCAAACCGAATTTGTTCACTGAAGAATGTGGAAAATAATAATAATAAATAATATTATAAAATATAAATAGTAATATATATATTATAAAACAAATACTATGATAATATATATAATATAATAAAATATAAATATAACAATATCTTAAATATAATAAAATATAAATATAACAATATCTTAAATATAATAAAATATAAATATAACAATATCTTAAATATAATAAAATATACATATTATGATAATATCTATAATATTAAAAAATATTATAAAATCTATATATTATAAAATATACATTTTATGATAATATCTATAATATT
>JAOUZG010025578.1:5450953-5494535 GCA_026289955.1 Argiope argentata
TTTATTATCTCATTTCACCATTAATAAGATATGAGGTAGTACAATAAGCTATTAATGAGTTATGTGGTATTACAATGAGATATTACCTCATTTCACCAATAATGTGATAAGAAGTACTACTATTAGTTACGTGATATTACAATGAGTTCTCATTTCATCATTAATGAGTTATAAAGTAATGAGAGGTATATTAGCTATTACAATGAGATCAAAAGTTAAATAATGAGCTGTAGAACCTTATTTTGAAACAAAACTGAAAAAATCTTGTCTTCATTTTTGATCCGTGCTTCAGACGAGACCTCACAATTACGCAGATGAATAACGAGTCCTCATCCGAGGAAGAAAAAGAGACACAAGAGGTGAATCCGCAAATACTAACTCATTTCAGACTGCGTCTTACTTTGCGAGCCCCAAAAAGCTCATTTCGGAGTCAGCACCAGTGTTTACACTGCAACCCGCTGCGCAATGCCAACAGCCTCCTTCCGGAAGAGTCCCGAGCCATAAAACGAGCGCGCCACAAATACTATAATGTTTACGACGGGGATGAGTAAGGATTTTACGAGACAACTGTTTCACAGAAATGCGTGAATTCTCCACTTCCGTTTACCTTAAGGTGCACCACGCAAACTGCGGTCGGTGCCACTCACCCTCATAAATATGGATTTGGAGAAAAAAAGGGGGAAGGAATTTACGTGGGCAGTACAATCGCGGTTGTTTTCTTTGATACCAGACGTTCTTGGGACGAAGGGAGAAAAAGAAACACGGAGATGAAAATTGCGTCCAAAAAAAATTTAAAATGTATAGTACAGGCGAGAAATGAGCAAAACATTTTTTACGGAATGAACATCAAATGTACGAATAGAATTTATTAATTATAATAAGAATAAAGATAAGTACGAATAAGATTTATTAATTATAATAAAATAAGCACGAATAAGATTTATTAATTATAATAAGAAAAGTATGAATAAGATTTATGAATTGTAATAAGATAAGAATGAGTACGAATTAGATTTATTAATTGTAATAAGATAAAAATAAGTACGAATAAGATTTATTAATTGTAATAAGATAAGAATAAGTACGAATTAGATTTATTAATTGTAATAAGATAAGAATAAGTACGAATTAGATTTATTAATTATAATAAGATAAGAATAAGTACAAATTAGATTTATTAATTGTAATAAGATAAGAATAAGTACAAATTAGATTTATTAATTGTAATACGATGAGAATAAGTACAAATAAGATTTATTAATTATAATAAGATAAGAATAAGTACGAATTAGATTTATTAATTATAATAAGATAAGAATAAATACATATAAGATTTATTAATTATAATAAGATAAGAATAAATACAAATAAGATTTATTAATTATAATAAGATAAGAATAAGTAAGAATAAGATTTATTAAGTTCGACCAGGGACGTTTAAAATGACTTTTCGGAATTTTCACTTTGGCAATTTGAAATTTTACAGGCATTAAGAATAACACAATAGAGGATGACCCACAAGATTTTATATAATTATATTAATTTATTTATGAGTTAGAGGTTTAATATAATATTAGCGATAAATAACTTTAATGAAAAATGTTCCAGGCGCTCCATATTTATTCGAAAGCGTTCCAATTTTTATTATTACTTCTCTAACCCCTTTTGATACAAAATTTGGGATTAAACTTGAAATTTGAGCATGAAATATCAAAATTAACCAATGTAACTTAAAACTACTGTTTTTTAAATAAAGTTTAAGTAGTTTTGAGTTATTACATTGGTTAATTTTGATATTTCGCACTCAAACTTCAAAATTAATCCCGACTTTTGTTTCAAAAGGGTTAGAGTAAGTAATACTAAAAATTGGAGCGCTTTCGAACAAATTTCAAGCGCTTGGAACATTTTTCATTAACGTTATTTATTTCTAATATTATATTATACTATATTACACCCACTCCCCCTCTTATAAATAAATTAATATAATGCTTTAAAATTTCTTGGGTCATCTCCTATAGTGTTACTCTTAATGCCTGTAAAATTTCAAATTGCTAAGGTGAAAATTACAAAAATTCATTTTAAAGGTCCCGGGTCGCCTTAATTGTAATAAGAAAAGAATAAGCACGGATAAGATTTATTAATTATATTAAGATAATAAGTACGAATAAGATTTATTAATTTTAATAAGGTAATAAGTACGAATAAGATTTATTAATTTTAATAAGGTAATAAGTACGAATAAGATTTATTAATTTTAATAAGAATAAGTACGAATAAGGTTTATTAATTTTAATAAGAATAAGTACGAATAAGGTTTATAATATATATTAAATGATATCTCGAAATTCTAAGCACTTTGTAACTATTAAACCTTAACACTCTAAAAAATAATTCGATGCATAATAATTCACCTATTACAAGGGTTTGCGTATTGTTCCGAAAAATAAATATATGTACATGTCTTAAGCTGAATTTCTCAAAAAATTAGTCTACAACTTTTTACCATTCTACAGGCATTTTAAGCAATCGAAATTGAAAAATAAATGCATAAAATATCAAAATTATGCACTGTTTTTAATGGTGAGTGAAAGGAACTATCTGAGTGCAAAGGTTTAATATATCAATAGAAATCTTACAGCTAAATTATCAAACTAAATTTATTGGTGTTAGAAATGTCAAAATTCTATTATATTACTTTCTTAAAAAATACATTAAATGCTTATACAAATCATAAAAATATCATCTTAATAAATTTTTACAATATATTTAAATTTTCAAACTTAAATTAATTAGCATTTTTTATATTTTACTTTTAAAAAGTAATTACATTAAATACATATATACTTTATGTCAATGTTACATTATTTTTAAAATAACGATTTAAATTTTCAAACTCTAATCAGCATTTGTCATAGCTTGCTTTAAAAAAATGAATTTTAAATGCATGTACACCTTGTGTAAATATTGCATTAATAAATTAATATATATTTCAATTTTCAAACTCAAATTAATTCGCATTTGTTATACGCCAAAATTCGATTACGTAATTTTCAAAAATAATAACATTAAATATGATGTTTGTTTGAAACATTGTTTTTAATTTATTCACAATTAGAATTATTTCTTAATCAGAAAAATTAGTTTATTGATTCTGTAGCTTTTATTAGTTATTTCAAGATTTAGAAACAGCAACAAATTCGAGTGCTCGGCTTTATGTATATCTTTCATCTTTATATAAATACATGCAAAATTTTGGATTTAATGAATTGAAAGTGTTAAAAATGTCTTATTTTCTTTTGAGTATGTGATGAAACTAAACACAAAAATGTGATATTATTGTGTAAATAATTAAAAACTCGAGGTAGAATTTTATCGTTGGTTACTTAAACAAATCAAAGTGTTGATTTCGTTTGTTGCATCATGTGAGATATAAGATATAAAAGATTTATTATTTCTTTGTGAAGGCCTACAAAAATTGCAATTTTAATAACAAATCACTTTCAGTCATCCTGTTAAATTACTTAAGTCATCGATCAACATTTTATTCTATCATAGTCATAAGATCATATCGAATTCATCTTTACTTAATAAGCCTATAAATTATGTTCGTTACACGATATGGGTCAGTAATTCTCGGACCTTCAATTTTGTTTACAAACACTAAACTGACATGACAGATAAGAGAAAGAAAATGAAAGTCTGATTGAAGAAAACACTGTCTTGTGTAAAGGCAGTTTTTTCCTTTTTTTTTTTTTTTTTTTTTGAATAATTGCTAAAGCATTAAATAGCAGAGCATTTTTCAATTTCCTGCTATAAAAGCGCTTTTTAAATTGCTTTGATTGTTTCATGAAAGCTTAATATACGATAAGACATTTGTTTGTCTTATCCCAAATGTAGTAGTGATTAGTACCGTAAATGGGGCAGGGCCAAATTAAATCGCTCGGGATCTTTAGGCAATGCGATCGGTCACCCTCACTTTCTTTATCCGCAACTTCCAAAATCAGAAACATTTCTATCAATTTAATTTAATGTTACAGGAGCCACTTTAAATAGCGAACTTGAACACTTTAAAATAATAAAATATTCAATTTCGCTTACTTTAAAATTTACATTAAAAAAATTTCATATAAAATAGAAAAAAAGGTCATTTTGTTATTTAATTTAAATTTTATTTAATTACAAAATCAAACATTTAAAAAAAAATTTAAGTTACATACTTTCTAAAGTGGGATAAAAGGACATGAGATATACAAAAAAGCAATTAATTAGGAACGTTGTTAGAATAATATTCCAAAATTTAAATGATACTTGATTTTAATTAAAATAAATTTAAATACATGATTACTATTTTTTTTTTTCAAATTTAAGTACATGATGATTTTTTTTTCAAATTTAAGTACATGATTTTTTTTGCAAATTGAAGTACATGACTTTTTTTTTTTTTTGTAAATTTAAGTACAAGACTTTTTTTGTACATTCAAGCACAAGACTTTTTTTTTTTTGCAAAATTTAAGCACAAGGCTTTTTTTTTTTTGCAAAATTTAAGCACAAGGCTTTTTTTTTTGCAAAATTTAAGCACAAGACTTTTTTTGTAAATTTAAATACATGACTATTTTGTATATTCAAGCACATGATTTTTATTTTGTAAATTAATTTGAAGTACAAAGATAATGAACCTTTAACACAAGACAAAATTAATGAACAAAAGTAATGAATATTTTACACTCTTTATGTAACCTCTTCACGCTTATTAAGTTTGTGTTTTTTAATCGATTTGTCAATCATTTCCTCATGTATTTAAAAGCTCATATAATAGAGAATTTCCACAGTTCTGTAATAAAAGTGTTTTTTTAATATTCTCGAAGTATTATTAGTTGATCGCTAAGTTTTAATTTTAATAAGTAATAATTTAAACTAAGATCCGATGCATGCAAAGAAAACTTATACTACCTTTTTCTACCATTTCTGTTTATCAACATTCCATTAAGATTGGCCATAATGTCACAACGGTATCAAGGATATACTAAATCAATATTTATTATTTAGTTTTTTTTTTAGTTTAGTGATTCTTTATTTTTATTTCTGATAAAGCATTGGGACTTCAAGGTTTAGTCGAATTTCTTCAAATTTAAATATAATATTAAAATTTGGAATACTATTCGAAATTAACTTTCCTAATTTTCCACTTTCCTAATTACTTTAAAAAAAATCTATATTGCTTCATTTTATTATTCTAAAAAGTATGTCACCTAATAATTGTTTTATCTTTTATGCATATTAACTTAAGTGTGTCAAAACTTCATGAAATTTGACGCATAGGGATTTCAAGAAAAGAAAGTCACTGCTCGCTTTTGACAGTCCAAAAATTAAACAAGTTTTTGACTTTTCTCAGACGCATCTTCCGAACATATTATGTCACAAAAATGATCTTTACGCTATCTTGAAACTCAAAATTTTACTTTATTAATAATTATTACTCTACAGTGATTTCACTTCCGTCCAATTCTGATGAATTTTTTAACACAAAATCCATGACATTTTAAACGTTATGATGAAAATTGAAGTTATTTCATCGTTCCAGCGAACCAATCAAATTATGAATTTCAAATCTCACCGGAAAATTTGTGTTAAAAAGAATTTCAAAATTCTTCTACACAATTCTTTTCTTTAAAATTCTTTTAACGAAAGAATTGTCAAAGACGACAATTCTTTTCGTTAAAAGAATTTTAAAGAAAAGAACTGTGTTTGAAGAATTTTAATTTCGTTTTTATTTTGTAATATACATACATATACACTTTTTTATTTGCACGAGAACTATTTTTTTTTTCGAATTAAATTCAATTATCCACTAAATTAATATCACTCTGTCATCATAAAACAATATATATATTTTAAACTAATGAATTCTATGTAAATAATTTAAAGGAATGACAACTTTCAGGAACAAGCTGATCGTAAACAAGTAATATAAAAATAATAAATGTCAATTGCTACTTATGTCAACAAAGAAAAGTTTATTTTAGTGACTTTTTAACTAAATAATTACAATTAATATAAATTATTTATTAAAAAATTATTGCTTTTCGCAATTATTGAACTCGCATTCTTCAGCTTCGCGTGAAAAATACTCAAATCCTCACATTTTACCGATTGAGCTACTCATTGATTTCAATTTTCATTACAAACTGTTAAAACTCAATTTAAAATATTAAAAATTAATTAAATTTAATTAATGAATTAATATTTGAAAAAAACTGTGTTAACATCAAGTGTCATCCACTACAAGTTAAAAAATTTTTTATTTGAACTTGAGTTGATGAATAAAAAGTATTTTATTAACGATTGAAAATTTGAACAGGATATATAAATATATATATGGAGAGTATGAGGTAATAGTAGGAATTGAGAAAAAGGCAAGTAAATCTATTATTTTGGTGTCAAAAATACACACTAGATATCCTTTAAATCGACTAGGGACCTTTAAAATGACTTTTTGCAATTTTCACCTTAGCTATTTTAAATTTTACAGGCATTAAGAGTAACACCATTCAAGATGACACATAAAATTTTAAATTATATTAATTTATTTATGAGTTAGGAGGGTTAATATAATATAATATTAGCGATAAATAACATTAATGAAAAATGTCCCAGGCTCTCCAAATTTGTTCTAAAGCGCTAAAATTTCTATTATTACTTACTCTTCCTTCTGAAACAAAAGTTGGGGATCACTCTTGAAGTTTCAAGTACGAAATATCAAAATTAACCAATATAATAATTCAAAACTACTGATTTTTTTTAAAGTTTAAGTAGTTTTGAGTTATTACTATATCTATAGTTAAAACTTAATCTATAGTTCTAACGAGCTAGATCAATGAATAAAACCATATCCATTCATCTATCTCGTTGCATCGTTGAATTATCGAGTTCATATGTATATGGGAGGATGAATATACAAGACTTTCACGTGATGGGTTTATCTAAAATTTATTATCAAAAAACCAATTCTGTTGTCCAAATTTTCATTTGTCTATCTTTTGTTTTTAAGTTGAGGCGCTAACAGACAGGCAGACAATCAAATATAATTGCGTAAAATTGCTTCATACTTGGTGGCATTTAGAAGTGCAGAAAATAGTCAATATTTTGAGACCAAAAAGTAGTTAAAATAATAATTTGATAAATGTAATAGATTAAGTTTAAGGCATTTGTTTATCTTGTTTTCAATATGTACTAAGGAGAAGAAACTGGTTCGAAAAATATATCTTTAAAAATATATAAGTTATGATCCATACTGAATGCAGAATATACTGACAATAAAGAGCTATATTGATTTATTTATCAAGAAATATGTTTTTTCAAGTTGGAAAATTTCATAGGAAATTTTCCATCATATAAAAAATGTATGTCTCATGTTGATAATGTCATATAGTCCCATCCAGAACCCGAGTTCTCCCTAGTCAAATTGATATCAAGTTCCTAAGAAAAGTAAGGATAAATAAGCTTGTAAGACGAATAGCGTAGCACAGCAGATTGTTACGAATATTAAACTGAGTGCATTCATGTTTTTTTATCATGTCAGTACATGATATAATTTTAGGAGTGAGGTTTTGTGGCGTCAACAAAAAACCGTTGGCGGAAAATTGAAATTTTATTATCGGCACGAGCATCTCAAAAAATCAGCTTTTAATAACGCGTTGCCATAGAATTTACAAAAGCTCTGATTAAAAAAAATAAGTTAATGACTACAGCAAATAAAACCGAGAAAAATGTCTTTTTGAGCACGTGATTATGTGAAATGAAATAAATACGAAATGGGAAATTTTTTTAAACCATAAATGCGAGACAAAGATTTTTTATGATTGTTTGCAATACTAAAGTGACTCATTCAATGAAACTATTGAAATGAGTAAAAATATAATTTAACTTGCACGAGCACGCGATGCTTGG
This sequence comes from Argiope argentata, assembly GCA_026289955.1. Lineage (NCBI taxonomy): Eukaryota > Metazoa > Arthropoda > Arachnida > Araneae > Araneidae > Argiope > Argiope argentata. The sequence goes on from JAOUZG010025578.1 coordinate 5,458,901, forward strand.
CTGTTCAAGAAATTATGCTCTGGCATGATACATTGAAATATGCATGAATTATTTTCTTTTAATCTTATTTTATTTAGATAAGCAATCGATATGTACGCAATATTGAAAAATATTCATATGTAATCAGTATATGATTCGCCTCTAAATATTTTCTCCCCAAAAACACTTTAAAAAAACCTGCTGATCAAAAATCGGTTTTCCAAATATTATGATTTAGCGATATTATTTTCCCATCCCTGAGAATCACCACTTCAGTTTATTCTTGGGTCTAAAGCTCTCACCCACTCCAATCCCACAGATGCGTTCAAAATTCCACTCCAAATTAAATCTCCCACCTTGAACCAAAGAAAGGTTTAATAACACTTAATCGCAACGCGCAACTGTTGATACTACATCATCACTTTCTCATCAAGCGCGAAGGCCGCGTTTCTTCTTCCAAAAAGAGTTACTAAAGAAGGCACTCAACTTATTAAATGCACATCCAGCCGAAACCCATTCAAACACAACAACTTGAATTCTACACGTGCTCTCTCACACAGCACAGCGCTAACAATTTCCTCACACCCTCCCTCTTCAAAAAAGAGATTTCCTCTCCCAAGTAACAGACCATCGAGTCATTACTGACCTCCTTTTTCCCAAGAATAAAAAAAAGAGGGGACTACCCACTGGATATCCTAATCACGTAATAGTAAATGTGTTACGCTGTAACATTTCGGCCAGGATGGAGAAGGAAGAGATTACACATTCATCTTGAGCTCGAGCGCGCGCTAGATGCTTTCCATTTCTTTCGCTCGAGCTCGAATGGCCTTTGGGAGATGTCGGAGGTGTTTGTAAACAAGACTCAAGGCCTCTCTCTCTCTCGGAAATTAGAGACCCGTATCGCGTAACAGAGCAGCTGCAGTAAAAAAGCGACGTCTAATTTCGCTCCCCACCTAGAATGGACACCAAGCTGGCTGTCCTTACCTTTTAACTCACATCCGTGTACATAAATAAGCGCAGAAGTAGTCAGTGCGTTGCTCCTTTCTTTTGGAACAACTCTTGCCTTCAACGCAGGTGTTTGGACCGAATGCTGGGCACGTAGAACAGATTACAAAAAAGCGCGCCACTTCGGACTCGATATTTCGGGAAAAGAAACACATGCAACGTATCATTTTTTAGATTCAGTGATTGAAATAAAAATAAACCAGTGGGGGTGTCATTGGATTTCCAGAATACATTCTTGATTCTTCTTTTTGTGTGTTAAACTTAATCTCTCAGAGATGATAACGGATTAAAGTTTACAATAAAAGAAATGAAATCTTTGATTGTAAATTACAAGTTATCATGTGAGAACATTTATTTTTAAGTGATTATTTGTCTTCATTAATTTAAGTCATTAAGTCTAAGTAACCAGTCTAAGCCGATTTCAAAAAAAAATCGAGTCTGTCTCTCTCTCTAAACTTTCATTTTCACTTTTTCTAGGTGGCAAACAAAGTTTTGGAATCCGACCGATTTTAAAATTAAAAAAAATACCCTGTAATTTCGACGAAAAGTTCACTATTATTGGAAACTATTGTATATGTGGTAGAATCCAATGAACGTAATGCAGATTGATATTAAAATTATATTCTAATATTTACAGTATTTTGAGAAATACAGTTAGTAAGAATGTGCTTATAATAACATTAAAGAATAAATATAAGTCGCATTTTACAGAATTGTGATAGTTAAAACTGAAAGATATTTTTTAAAAAAAGATAATATGAGCGCGAGATTAATTATTTAAAAGTAAGAAATCGTAAACAAACTGGAAGATGACGACACGACAAACAAAAAGCAATTGATAATAAATTTAATTAAATATCTCAAACAATACTGGCAAAACCTCAAATGTCTTGGGTCAGGTGACTCGTTTTCTACCAATATTAATAAAAAAAATCGTTGAATATTTCATGTCTTCAAATTTCGAAGACAATAAAATATCCTAACCAAAACAACATCATGTTCTCACGTGATAATAAAAACAAATTGATGTGGGTGCTCTTCTAGAATACATTTCTAACTTACTTCGTTTTGTTTGTTAAACTTCGTCGCTCAGGGATGATAGTGGATTAAAGTTTACAATAAAAAGAAATTGGTGTGTGTACTGTCTTTGGATTTCTAGAATACGTTCATAATTCTTCGTTTTGTGTTCAACTTCGTTGCTCAGAGATAATGGAATTCGCATAAAGAGACTTTAACCGGTTGACCGATTAAGTATACACTATATATCAATGTAGACTGGTCTAAAGTTTGAAAAAGTAGTATGGATGAGTATATTAGTATTTTTAAGGGTTCAATGATGGGATTGAAATAAAACTAGCTTGAATGTTCTTAGTTTTCTGAAACACGTTCTCAATATCTTTTGTCTTGTGTGAACTTCATTGTCTGAGATGATGATGGGACATACATTTTGTAACTCTAATTGGCAGATAATTAGAAAAGAACTATGATATTATTTTTAGAATTCAAGGATTGAATGGAAATAAATTGGTTCCAGTGTGTTTCAGAATGCTGAATATATATTCATAATATAAGCTTGTTTAATGTTAAGCTTTAGTTAAGTTAGCCATAGTAACTTCATTTTAAAATATTCTCTTATTTCCTGATCCATTCCAATTTTTCTAGTTAGTTAATTTGACAAAACTTTGTAAAATTGCTGAATCGGCTAAACGCTGACTACTTTCCCACACTCCAAGTGTAGGGATAGAAATGAGCCAGCTTAGCAAATTTCATTAAAAGATCCCTACGATACTGCAGGTGCGATTGACATGTGTCAAAGATCTCTTTTTAAAATCTAAACATACTCAGAGAGATAAACATTTAAGGAGTTTTTTCAACATGCCGTTTTGTGTTGTGTTGTCGTTTTTGCTTGTACATAATGCCAGCTTCCCGTGGTGGAATAAAACGAATTTAAAAATTCAACCTATCTTCTCCATGATTTCGGCCACGACTCTGCTATCTGCTCTCAACAAATAATTTAACTGCTTTACATTATATATATATATATATATATAAACTCTTAATTTAAACCCTAATTAATTTCCAAAGCTTTAATTTAGCCCATAGTAATATAATTCTAAAGTATTCTCTTATTTCCTGATCCATTCCACTCGCTCTAGTTAATTAATTCAACAAAAGCTTTGTAAAATTGCTGAAACAACTAAACGCCCACACTCTAATTCCACACTTCCAATTGCTGATCTAAACAAGATACTTTTTTTAAAAAAATCCCTGTGTTTCCCTTGCCTCTTATGCGTGTGTCACGGAAGTCCCCATCGAAATCTGAATTTATAAGATCTATAAAAAAATTTCCCTTTCAAAGTCTTGGTACTTAAGACCAGGGATAATGATTCCCGTCCCTTTTTTTACACTTAGTTTTTTCGTCAATTCCGCGTTATGTCGTTCTGCGTTGTGCTCGTCGGTTTCGCTTGTAAATAATACCTGCTCCCGTGATGGAAAAAAAGGAAAAAAATTCGATTTGTCTTCTACATGATTTCTGCCACGGCTATGCTATCTGCTTCCATCAAATAATTAAAATGTTTTACACATAATATATATATATATATATATATATATATGAAAAACATTTAAATGATTTGATGAAGGAGCAAATAGCAGAATCGTGGCCGAAATCATGGAGAAGACAGGTTGCAATTTTAAGTTCTTTTTATTTCACCCCTGAAGCAGGCATTATTAACAAGCGAAAGCGACGTGCACAACACAGAACGACACAAAACGGAATTCACAAAAATTAAGTGTGCAAAAGAGGCCGGAAATCATTATCCCTGGTCTTAAATAACAAGACTTCGATAGGAAAAAAATAATTTTTATAGAGCTTATAAAATGAGTTTCAATAGGGATTTCCATGACTCTAGCATAATAGGCAAGGGAAACACAGGAATCTTTTTAAAGGTATTTTGTTTAGGCCTGCAATTTTCATCTCTCCCACGGAGTGTGAGAAAGTAATCGGCATTTAGCTATTTCAGGAATTTTACACAGCTTCTGTTGAATTAATTAATTAGAGCAAGTGGAATGGATCAGGAAATAAGAGAGTATTTTAAAATGATATTACTATGGGCTAAATAAAAATAGGGCTTTGGAAATAAATTAGGATTAAAATTAAGAGTTTAAAAATTCATTATATATCATGCAATATATCGCTAATGCCATTTATGAGACTTTTCAACAAAAGTTAATCGAAAATTGCATTTAAAATGATATTCCAAACACTCTTTGTTGCCAATTGGATCAGTCATATGAAGCATATAAATGGAAATAAAAACATGGTTACGCGATGCACTGTAGGCTTAACATTGGACGCGTTAGCTCTATCAATCAGGTGAAGTAAGAAATCTTTGGATATAAATCATTCGAGGAGAGAGCCCTCTGGCAAGCTAATTAATAAGCATCACTCAAAATAGCAGACAGCCGTGCGCCTTGAGAACGTTTTGCCTTAGACGGAGTGGCTGCGTAGGAGGGGTGCGCACTTGTTTACCACTTCAAAGCAATGTGGATTGCTCCGCAATTATGTCAACCCTCGTTCTGAATGGTGACTGTTGCCTTTGATCGCATCCGAAAGAAAAGATAAAACCTGATGATAGATATCACGGTGATTTTCTTATTAATAGTGTTTTTTTAAGAAGTTAAAAGGTGGGGTGGCCTAAGTTATGGACACACCCGCGTTAATTGGTCTATGCAAATACGAAACATTTGTACAAGCTTTAAACCTGTACGTGAAATCGAGAATAAAATATATACATCGATTAGATGTCACAATGCAATTTGGTTACCCTTCTGTCGGTTGTTTTGTTTTTTTTTGTCACAAAAGCCATATATGGCCACGCTGCGCCAATCAAATGGAAAGACGCATTTGCAAAATATTAAAAAAGTTCCTTCAATTAAAGACTAGGCAAAGGTTAAAATTTTAAGCGCATGTCAACGCATTAAAATGGCAATTAAAAAACATCCATGGCAAAAGTAAAAGTTAATCAAAAACCAACATTCATAAAGGTTTTAAAAATCTAAATACAATGCAACAAACCAATGGTCCGTAAAAATTTAAAAATATTAGAGTGAGGTTTTCCACCCTCTAGTTCACTCATGTTTATAGATATTGAATTAGAAAAGCAAAAACGACGATTATTAAAAACGGATAATCGATTAAAGCATGACGCATACTTAACGCTATATGGCATGTCGTACATGTTGGAGAGTACACCACAGAGCCATTACATTATGGCCACCCTACATCTATACTATTGGGCTCGCCCAGGAACAAAACCACTGCGCAGGCTCGATAAGCGAGATGTTGAAGAATATAAAGTGACCATGCCTTGTCTTTCCAAACATACCTCGATTAGCGAAAGAATTGATTGGAAAGGCAGCTGATTTATCAGGATTCGATGAAGATAAAATCTTTATGGCTTGGCGACTGGGAATATATCAGAAACGTCGCAGGCTATCCACGGGCAGTGGTTTTGAGAACATATTGAAAGTGGTGCATAGACGTCGGCCATAGGTGTACCGTCCATGGCGCATTGATTTCAGAGGAGAGCAAAGATTGCTACACATTATACAGCGTGACTGAACAGCTAAAACAGCCGTAATCACCAGTTACAACAGTGGCAAACTAGACAGTGTTTCTGAAGACAGTGTGTAGCGTACATTGCTGCGTATGGACTTATGCAGCCGGAGGCCAATGCATGTCCCTGCACTGATGGCAACTGCATTTTCATTGGGCCAATGAACTTCGGAATTGGACATTAGAATGGGAGAAGGTCGCCTAATCCTACGTATCACGTTTTCTGATGCATTAAGCCTCGTTCCAACGACTCGAGAATCTTCAAGCGGGACATGCGTTCCCACATTTTACCCCTCTTGCGGTTTCTTGGGGTCCTTTGATGCCTGGACACTTTACCGATAATTTGATGGAAACTTCGAATCGCGTCCACAGATATCAAAGAATCCCAAGAAACCGCAAGAGGGGTAAAATGGAGGAATGCGTGTCCAGCCTGAAGATTCAAGGGTCTTTGGAACGATGCTTTACATCGATGGACATAAGCGATAACGCCGATTTCTAAAGGAACGTTGACACCTGGATGCACAGTTGAACGGAGACAAGCCAGTGGTGGCATTGTTATGGTGTGGTCAATGTTTTCATGGAACCCATTAGGACCCATAATACCGAGAACACAAGCCCTGATACCTGTGTGCTACGTGAACATCATTCTAGATCAGGTCCACCCCATTCATGCCAATAGTATTTCCGTTAGAGGGAATGAACTATGTCATAATGGTCAAATCGTCGGGGAAGGGGCCGAGGAACATTTCCGAGACTTTCAAATTTTATCTTGGCCTCGAAATTCACCTGAAATAAGTCCCCTTGAGCATTTGTGGTCTTGCCTGTTAAGCCGAATTTGTGCTGCCTAGCAATGTGAGGGAATTGAAGGATCAGTTGGGGAACGCTTGGAACCAGGTACCAAAAACTGCCTATCAGTACCTTGTAGAGTCAATGCATCGTGAGATGCTAGCAGTTTTCAGGCTAAAGGTGGTCCTACATGTTATTAATAAGGTGGTTATAATGGCTCTTCGGTATATTTAAACAACATATGCAGTTTAGAACATGGCAATGGCAATATCAGCATTCATATTGATCAATCTTCAATGCCATACGAATAAGAAAATGTTGGGATTGAAATGAATTTTAAAGTGAATTTATCCTACAATTAAAATGAATGGATTTGAAACTGCTCACGAAACTGACAGTGGCTAGATAAATAATTTTAAAAAATAAACACACAATGAGGGCTTAGCAGAATAAGGGAAGAAAAATGCCTCCTTTTTTTTAAATAATGCAACAAAATCTCACAAATCAGTATCTTTTTAACAATACGGTTAACAAGACAGCTTTTGTCATCCCCTCAATTACATATAGGATTAATTTTAATGAAAAAAATGATTTGTTCTATCCTATTCTATATATTTAAAATACAAATTATATTATTATACAAATTATATTCATATACAATTATTCTATATATTAAAATACAAATACAAAAACACGATAAATTATTCAGATTGTATTTTGCTTTAACTATATTTACTTTAAATTTACTACATCAATAAATTTAATGAAACACATATTTCGTATTTCATTTGAATTTTTTAAAATTTAACTTATGCAAAACTATATATTTTAATTGTTAGTAAAATAAAAGTATTCAAATAAATATATTTCATTTGTTTTGATAAAATATATAAGTTATAACAAGAGCTAAATATATGCATCTTATTTAGTATTTCAACACTCACCGAGATCAACAATAATATACTCATATTAATTCGTAGATATCTATTGTAAATATACCAATCGTTTTGGTTTTGTTCGAATATATCATATGGATAGAATAAATAATTTCATATATATATTGCCCTAATAATGTTTTTGAACTAGAATTTAAATTTTTCTTAACTACAAAAATATATCTAGGTATAATTTTTTTTTTAAAAAAAAAAGCAATCTAAGTCGCTTTTAAAATGTTCTATAATCAATGACACCCTTTGGCTATAATCCAGCCAATTGGGAAAAATAGTCATGAGATTAACGCAACCAACAAAATACTACGCAGGGCATGGTGAAAGGGGGGGGTCAGATCCTAATTACATTGTATGCACTTCCCTTCTTTAATAATAATGTTCTAATAATGATTATTTTCTTAGCCAGAATTTATATCTTTCTAACTACAAAAATATATTTATGTATAGTTTTTTAAAAAGACCATCTAGTCACTTTTAAAATGCTCTTTAATCAATGACGCCCTTTGGCTATGATCTAGCCAATTGGGCAAAATGGCCATGAGATTTATGCAACCAACTTCAACATACTATGCAGGGCATGGCAAAAGGGGGGGGGGCAGACAATAATGCTAACTAATTCCATGATATGCATTTTCCTTCTTTAAGTTATTTAAAATGCAAAAAATAATGCTTATCTCAAGATGTCAGTTATCCATGTTGGATTATGGATATTGCTGTATCATCTTGGATTGAGTCAGAACTAAGGAAAAGCTTTAAAATCCAAATCGAAATTTAAAAACAAGACCCATGCAAAGCATTCAACATTGATTATTTTTAGATACTTTGTGCGAACTTTCCAGACGGTATGTAAGGATGTAAATGTTAAAAATAAAAATAAGTAGGGATTTATTATAGAATCTACGTTAGGTTGTTGTTTCTCATCAAACATTTTTTTTCAACATGATTTCGTCCTTGGGTGGGAAGCGGCTCAAGAAGAACGGAAAAAAAATGGCTCTCATTTTCAGAAATCCTGAGAAACGAGCTAACTTCCTGCAGGTGTGGTTTTGAACACGTGACTTGGCGTTTTTGTTCTTCCACTTTTGGCAACAAGGCGGTTTACAAAGACGTCTCGCTTCAGAATTAGAATTAGCTAATGTCTGAAAAATTCCATCCGTCTAACATACAAAATGCATTCGAAGACTGATGATCTTGCGCGTTGCCGATGGCTCACCAATAGTTCCAACCTGTTGCATACATTTATGTAAAAGAATGCAATTAATGATGTCATGAATGAAATGGTACATTTATTCTTAGAAGATTCTCGGAGCTCTTTGTAATTTGAATAGAAATTCAAAATGGTTGAAAGGAAAACTATTCTTCTAACTCCAGTTCCGATAAAAAACTAAGCAGACAAGAATTTCCCAATGCAAAAAATCGAAAGAATTACATTTCATAATGTTGAAGTGAATAGGGGTTTTATGGGATGTTTTTTATTTCCATTTATTGTTTTTAATCAAAATTAGAACAATAAACCTAAATATTAACTAAAGTATTTATTATAAGCATAATAATAAAATAAAACATTTTCTACAAAATAAGTAAAATTAAAATTTATATTTTCAGAAAAAAATACATATATAAATTGACATGTAATTGCAGAAGGAAAAATCCAATACTTTAAGGATAAATTTATAAAACATTCATCAAAGAGTTGGTTATTGATTGGTCAGAAAAGTTAGTATTTTATAGTGTTCAGTGCACATTTAAATCTATCTCAGAGAAAAAAAACAATATTCATATTAGCATATGAAAATGAAAGATTCCAAGATAAGATAAATAAAATTAAAGCAGTATCAATTGTAAAAGTGATTGGCCATTCAACTTTAAAATTTTCTAGCGTACTTACTATGCACAACCAAAAATAACTAAAAATTATCTTGGTGAAATGTGCACTTAATTTTAGAGAATAACATGCACTTGAAAACGGAGAAGATCAAGATAGTATAAATAAAAATTTAAAACATTCAAATTAGAATTTGTGAATGTTCGAAAGAGAAAGTTGGAATTTCTAGGCATATTATGCATTTAAAAGTATTAAACGTTTGAAGATGTTCCAATTCAGAAAACCAGAAGTTATTTTTCTACCACACTTAATAAGGTTTTAAAAAGTCACGACAGATTAATCATAATAAAATTGTTTAAGATGAGCCTATTTTATATGGAATTGCACAAGCTCCAAAAATGAAATGAATGAAAATTTAATATCATATAAATAATCTAATAAAACAGTTATCACATAATTAGCATTTAACACAAAATTTAATAATGAAAAAGATAAAGTACACTTCAGACCAGCCATAATTAAAGAGCTTCACTATTAAAATACAAGAATAATCAATCAAGATTTTTAAAAACAAAAACAATCATTAACTATTACACAAGCCTGCTTGATATATAACAAATAATATACATATCAAATTTAAAAAATATCCTCGAATCCTGTGGTACTATAATACATGTGCCAATAAGGGTACATTATCTTCGTGATACAATTATCTCACAGATTAACAAAGAAAGACAGGGCCCGACTTAGCCTAGTTGGGTCCAGGGGCAAAAACTTCTTTGGGGCCCCCTCTGCTTTTCTACTTTAATAATGAAGAACATTCATTAAAGAAGGAAACGCAAAATAAAATTTATATTCGATTTGTGAGCCCCCTACTAAAGAGGGGGGGGGGGGGCAAGGCTAGTGCCCCGTATGCCCTTGCCTTAGTCAGGCCCTGACTGTGATGACATAGGCCATATGTTAATTGAAGCTTTAGTTTTCATATTGAAACGAATAGCCGATTCTTTCTAAAAATCTTATCTGTATATTATTATCAATTACAAGAGTTATCTACATATACAACTACCAGATATATCGAAATTCACATTGAACATCGCCAATCATAAAGCTTAATATTTTCTATTACAAATTGTTATCGCTTGTTTACTGCAATACAGAATATATTTATATTTTATTATGATTTAAAAATTTCATTTATGGATAGAATTTATTCATATCAGAGAAACGTTTTACTCTGATTATAAGCACTCCTATGGGTTGTCCAATGCTTTAATTAAAAAATTATGCTGGTGTATATAAATTTTTGATTCGTGGATAGGTGATATAAAATTTTAAAAATTCAAGAAAGCCTTTTTGGAAAAAACATTCAAAAAATATTTCATTTGCCGAATATAGATATGACTATTATTAAGAATGAAAAATTTCAAATGCAAATTTAAAATTTCATACTCCGAAATGCTTTACAATAGAAAATTTTCCCGAAATTAGTACATATCAATCTTTTATACGCATAAAAGACAAGCGAGTTTTTGTTGACAAAAAAAAGATATTTTGTAACTTATCGCTCTGTAGTGGGTCAGAAGAATGACCATCGCTTAAATTTCTACATAACAGTGATCGTATTGCGCAGTTTAAGTGCAATCTTTGTACGCCACGTGGCTGTTGAAGGCCAGTCCAACCACGTGTTGTTTCAAAGTTAATATATGCACAAGAAAACCGTATAGTATTTCTTTTAGGCACTAACTTCCACTTTTTGAAAAATCTGTTTATTTTGTATCGTTCTTCTGAGTCAAAACAAATAGATAATAGATTCGCTTCTAAATCTGGGTCATTGTTAACTTTTCAACAAAATGATAATTCTCGATTTAAACTGTCCTACGTCATTTCTAGAACAAGAATATATTTATCTTTCATGCCGAAAAAAGAAATGAGATGATCTCATTATTTATCTTTCAATAAGAGATGGCAAATAAAATTTAAACTTAAGGCCTACATATTAACTTTTAACTTTTTTTTCGAAATGATTGTTTAATTTAAAAATTTATTTTCTCTAAAACCCGGATAATCAACTTAAGACTTACAAAACTTCCGATAAAGAAATTCGTCATAATTTAAAACATTTCACACAATCTATTATAAAATCCTAAAATAAAAAATAAAAAATTATATATTATATTATATATTTGAGTATCAACATGAAAAAAAAAACGAACGGGAAAATTTCAATGTTTATTTTACAATACATAAAACAAAAACATCAAAAATTATGACATATCTGAATTAATTCCTATGCAACTTAATGTAAAACTTCATTTTTATTAAAATCCAACCAAATAAACTTACGCTAATAAGAAATTTCAAAAAAGGGAAGAAAAAAGTTAAATTTATCTTACATCAGCTGCGAGAAAAATCAAATTTACTTACTTTTCATCAAGAAAAAAGAAATAAGTTTATTTCAATTTTTATCTTTCATAAAATAAAGTTTAAAAAATGAAACAGACGATTTTAGTGTTTATTGCTCAATCAATAAAAAAAAAGATTTTAAAATCAAATCAAACAAAAATTCCATCTTTCTCTTTGTGATTATTTTCCGACTTTAAAGATTTAATTTTGCTTAAAATCTCATATGAGCTTCTGTCAGCTAAAACTGAGTAAAACTAAAAAGACACGTCTCTCAATTCAACTAAAAAACCTGGTGATAATTCACATATTGGTCGTAAATTATATCGAGAAGATAATTTATTACTTTAATAAAATCTATTAAATTAAAATGTATAAACTATTTCAGAGAAATTAATCAAGCTCGAATCTTAAAATGTACTAAATCCTTTTTCACAAAAATCAAGAAATATAACAGTTTAAACTAATTACATTAGTTTACGATTTTTCTTTTTACTCTCGTTAGAAAGCAAATGAAACACACACGAAAAAAAGATTAAAATGAAATCTGCTATGCATATTTCAATGTATCATGTCAGAGCATTATTTCTTGAACAGCCAAGAACCACGTGCTTGTGCAAGTTAAATTATATTTTTTTATTCATTTTCATTGTTTCATTGATTTAGTCACTTTATTATTGCAAATGACACAAAAAACTTGGTCCCGCATTTATTGTTTAAAAAAATATCACATTTCCTATTTATTTCATTTTATGTAATCATGTGCTCAAAATGACATTTTTCTAGGTTTTATTTGCTGTAGTCATTAACTTATTTTTTAAATCGGAGCTTTTGTAAATGCGATGGCAACGCGTTATTAAAAGCTTGTTTTTTCAGATGCTCGTGCAGATAATAAAGTTTCAGTTTTTCGCCTAAAGATTTTTGTTGGCGCTCATTCCCAAAATAATATGTTCCGATATAATAAAAATTTAATGCCTCCATTTAGACAATTAAATCATCTAGGATGAACTACTATGGATTGTTTCATCAGGATACTTATCGGATTTTAAAAGTCTACTTATTAACTTCTACTTGTACCGGTGCAAAAGTAAAAACCTAAAAAAATACCAATGATAAATTGAATTCTTAACATATTAATCAATGAAACTTTATTTCTTTTTTTTCCAAACTTTATAAAAGAAAATATACACTGAAATACTGAAATAGATAGCAAGATTATGTATTAAAGCAAATTTCAATTTTTGTTACAATAAAACCTTTTTTTTCGTCAATCTATAGAACTTACCACAATATAAAAAATAAAATGTTAGAAACCCAATACTAACGAGAAAGGTACATTTTTTGTTGGTACAATCTCAAAACATTATTCCTTCAAATAATTTATAATAAATAAAAGTATATTCACCTCCCGGATTTTCCAAATGCAACGGCTATCTATCCGGTCCAATATAAAATCTACCAGAACCAATTCTATGAGTCGTGGTCATGTCAGGCCGACACAGGAAGACTTGCTCCTAAAAATGATAAAGAAAAATATTTTTAACTTTCAAAATTAAATGCAAGTAAAAAGAATAGGTATAAATTTTTCAAAAACGTAAACATCTATAGTATAAATATTTTATAATTAATTGTTAAATTTTATTACATTATATTATTTTAGGCAATGAATAAGGATTAAATGGCAACATTCATCAACATCTTTTAATCACATATTTTTTACCTGCTTTTATATGTATTGCATATCATTATGTATGCTATTTTGAAAGCAGATGAGTTTTTAAAAGGTTGACCTGCTTTCACCCGTAATGCTTTTTCAAATTAATTTAAACTACTTAATGACTTAAATTAAGACAAATAATGACTTAAAATAATAATGTTCTCAAACGATAACTTGAAATTTGAGATCGTGATTTCATTTTTCTTTTTAGATTTAAATCCTTTTTAATGCTGGCCTGGTTTGAGAACTAATAGAATTGTTATGATAAATTCTGTTAGTAGACGCTATAAAATTACTTCATTTAGATCGAGTTGGTTTTTATCAGCAGAAAAACTAAAAAAAAACTTATTTATTGAAAGGCAAAAAAGCATTTCATAAAATATAATTTAACAAAAATTTAAGTTCTGATAGCAATTAGGTTACAGCTGGCAAGCAAAAACATGAATAAATTAAGTCGGTTATTAAACTTGAGATCCATATTAGCCTTACTGATTTTAAATTCATTTACTTCATTCATTAATAAACTATTCGTAAATTGCCTTAAGGACGTTGAAATTCTAAATCCTAGGATTGAATTCAGTTCAAGAAAGAAGCTAATTTCATTAATAGCGATTTAAATGACTATTAACGAATTAATAGTGATTTTTATTAATAGTGATTTACGCTTGATGAGTTAGAAATTGAGAACTCTTGAAGGGTCGGTGATATTTAGCGCTCAAACAGTGCGATGTCTGAGGAGACGTTTAGTTGAAAGGAGAATTTTACTTTCTCCGCAAAAAGATGGAATCTCAGAGCAAAACTATCATGATTCTATGTTTCCATTACAAGTCTCAAATGTACGTACAATCTCAAAAAAGCTGTGAAAGGACTGACAATGGGATGGCAAAGATTATGGCGATAGTCAAAAATAGTTGAGGAAACTATCATTAAGCATATATATTATTAATAAATGATTTATTTATATAATTCCTTTGTTTACAGTTGATTAAAACTTCTTTTGGGTATTCTATTTTCTTGCGCAAATGTATATCTGAAGTAACGGAAACTTTTTTTGCAGTAAATTAGGCTTTATTTGGACGCATTTTTTTCTAATGTAAACATATATTTGGAGTCTTTAAACAAAAAGGCGCAATGAATAAAAAAAAAGAATTATAAATAAAATATTCTTTCATTTTGCTTCAAAAATATAAAAAGAATTGTTTAACAATTATTACAATCGTATACCGAATGAACAATGCCCACATTATTCTTAAAGTATGAAGTCCGTATTAGTATAATATAATTATATGAAATAATTGATAAATAATGGTTATATAGCCGAAGAATTATTTTATAATGAGTTCTATAAAAAAATACCCATTTAATTAATAATCAGTTCGATAAAAAAATATCCATTTAATTAATAATTAGTTCTACAAAAATAACTCATTTAATTAATAATCAGTTCTATAAAAAATGAATTATTTAATTAATTAATTTTATGAAATTATCTGTTATTTAAATAATAAACAGTTCTCTAAAATAATTTACACACTTAAAATAACATATATAATAGATTATTCAATGATAGTAAATGAAAAAATTAGTATTATTTGTTAAATTTACAAATCTACATATCCTAATAGTTTTCAAAAATTGTGGAATAATATGCAGTTTTATCTTTCACATGCTCATTTTTAGTTTCAAGAATAATTTTCCAATTTTTTCTATAATTTGAATTCTGTAATTCCAAAAAGTAAAATCTTAAAAACTTTTAATTAAAAAAAATTGAACATTTAATCATTCACATCGAAGGATAATACTCTTTCAATGTTCATACAAAGTTATGGCATTCTAACCCATCTTATCTTATAATCTACCTATGATAAGGTAACCACAAGATATGTTATAGCCTCTACCCATCATATCTTATAATCTACTTATGATAAAGTAACCACAAAATATTTTATAGCATCTAACTCATCTTATCCTAAAATATACCTATGATAAGGTATCCATAAAATAATTTAAAACAAAATCGTATATGTCCTGAAATTAATTAATTTAATTCTGACAAAAATACAGTATACATTTTGTTTCCGATCTATAAGTGAGATTTAGTTTTTAGACTTAATTCTGTCACTTCAATATTAAGAATATTTTTTAATTAAAAATACGGAAAAGAAGCAAGGGTTAAAAATCATAAGCCATATTTACGAAAATTATTAAGTTTATAGTTCCCGATTTTTTTAACGCAAATGGAATGAAATCCATCCATTGGGTTCAAAAAGGGTTATAAATTTAATACAACACATAAAGAAGAAAAAAAGATAGATGTTAATTTAATCCGACTGAACTAATCTAAAACTGCTTGAAGCAAGAAATAAAAACCTAATCTTCAAGATATAAAACATTTTAGTATTAAAACTTTAAAACTTGTTAACTTTCAAAATAACTTTTTATCGCCTTTTAAAACAAGATTTTACTGTCAAAGAAATAAGAAAGATGAACACGTCTAGGTATTCATGTCAAAAATAAAAATAATAAAGTCAACATACTTTACAGCAATTCAAAAATTTCTTCTCATAAAATGCGAAAAATGCGCAAATAATCCATCCCATCAGAAATTCCTGACCCCTTTTTTTTCCCACCGAATTTCTTCCTTTTTCTTTTCTTTTTTATAAAAAAAATAATGTCTTTCATAGTCAAATCATATGTAGTTATCTGCACCAATCCCAAAAAACGAGACCAAAAACAAAACCAGAAATAAAAAAACAAATAAACATTATTTAAAAAAAAAAAAAAGACAAAAAAAGAGGTAGCAGACAGTCTTAGCAAAAGTTGCACGCGCAGTCGATTGGCACCATACAGTCTCAGACGTTCGGCGAACTATTTTGAATCCATTTTTTTTTCAACCCAAAGGAATTCGCCCTCGGACATGTAAGAAAAAGCCCGAAAAAAAATAAGAAAGAAAATATAATAAATAAAAACTATGTATACATATACGCCGAGCTCGTCAGGAAGAAAAGAATAAGCAAAACATAAAGGCAAAACTGCTTTAAATGGACTTGGGTATTTCCCACGGCTTCCAAAGCAGCGGGATATGTCTTTGAGGCGGCTTGCTTGACCCTTTCCGAATTGGCCCAGACAGGCCTGTTTCGACCAATCACGGCCCGGCTTCGGAAAATCGAATTGCGTGATGCTATTTGTGTTATTTAGGAATGTGGGATTTATTTTAACCCGTTTATGGCAGAGGATAGCAGAGCATCTTCGACGGGGTGGTCCGGAATTTCAAGCTAGGGCACACATACCATTTAGGCTTCTGCGCATGTTCGGGGTGAATACTGTTGGATGAACTCTGAATTAAACTCTTACATTTAAAAGTTACTCCTGGTAGTTATTCACAATACAGATAGGGGTGTAGTCATTGGGTATAGGTGGGAGGGGAGTGAGGACATAAGGAAATGAATGTCCTCATATGCGTCTTAGGGGTATAATTATAATAATAAATTTATTTAAATTTTAAATTAAATATGATGACAAAAAATATATATTTCGTTCAGAGTGCCATTTATTTTAAACTATTCTCAGTATAATTATGTACTAAAATATGGTAATATTTAAAAGTAATAATAATAATCGAGTAATACATATACAAGAGGAAAGTAAAATTATTGAGATAAAGTAGTTTCTTATGTAATAACGTAATTTCTAAAGAAGATGTTTTCCAACAGAAGATACACTTTAGAAAAGAATATTATCCATTAGAGAAGATCTTAACATAATGGTATTTATCTCCATCAGAGTTGATACCTAATGTTTTTACCCATCAGAATTGATAGTAAATTTTTTACCCATCAGAATTGATGGTAAATTTTTTGCCCATCAGAATTGATGGTAAAGTGTTTGCCCATCAGAATTGATGGTAAAGTGTTTGCCCATCAGAATTGATAGCAAAGTTTTTGTCCATCAGAATTGATAACAAAGTTTTTTCCCATCAGAATTGATAGCAAAGTTTTTTCCCATCAGAATTGATAGGAAAAGTGTTTGGCCAGTAGAAATGATAGCAAAGTGTTTGGCCAATAGAAATGATAGCAAAATGTTTGACCATTAAAATTGATAGTAAAGTGTTTGACCATTAAAATTGATAGTAAAGTGTTTGACCATTAAAATTGATAGCAAAGTGTTTGACCATTAAAATTGATAGCAAAGTTTTTAGCCACCAGAAATGATTGCAAATTTTTTAGCCACCAGAATTGATAGCAAATTTTTAACTAGAAATTAGGGAAAAAATATAATTTACTATTTTATAAAGTCAATTCGTTATAATCGGTATATAAAAATTATTATATAATATTTGACTATAACATTTTTAAATGAAACGTTCTTTTACAAATCACGTCTTTTAGATTTTATTTAATTTAGAAATGCCAACACTTTCAAAATTATTCATTCTGAAACAATATCGGCATCATACTCTTTCCCCAGCTACGGAACAAAATAGAAACTTCCAATAGATCATACATCATACCATATGATAATTGCAGGTATTAAATGCATTACAGAAAAAAAAACTTTATTTTAATAGTAAAATTCAGTTTTGATACATATCAAACTAAAAGTGAAAGCTTATATAAAGACTGTGTCTGGCAAATTCTGGCATTAGAAGCCATCAAAAAGATTTAAATAATTTTTTTAAAAAAAAGTGTCTAGAATATTCAGATATTTTAAGCTTTAAGGTAGTAGATATTTTTTCAGAAATCAGGAGAACAAACGGGAGTTTCTTATTTGCAATCATCTTTTCATTTATTTGTACATTAGCAGACTATTGCTATATTTTTATGGATTTAACTATCAATATTACAAAGAAAGAACTAATATTCCACATTTAATCTGATAAAGCTACCTTCGAAAATTAAATTCCACAGACATTATTGACTTGAGTTCCACGAAGTATTAGTAACATAATAAACTTGCGAGGATACAAACTTCTAAGTAAACTAGATAATGGAAAAGTAAGAATTCGCTGAAAAATATAGAACACATTAGCTGGAATGAATATAGTTACAATAGAGTTCAATATGAGCTTTTAAACAAGTGTAAAATTATATAATATTAATATTATAATTCTGTATATATAAATTTGTGAAATTAATTTGGATATATAATTTTATGAGGCTTATGAAATTTTATTCCAGATTTCATATCCCATTATAGTTTTATGATTTAACAACTCCAACAAGGTTTCACAAAGACACTCGAAAGAGTAATATATGTTCTCTTTTCAAAAATGAAAATCTAAAAGAAATTTTAGAGCAATTTCCTTTAATTTAATACAAATAATTATGTTTTAAGAAATCCAATATGACTTCACTTACAAAAATGTTCACAGCAATGAATTAACCCCTTGGCATAAGAATTTATTCAATTTTCTAATTAGATAACTCATCCTATTTTCGTAATTTATTGTTAATTTGATTTTTTAAAAAATAATATATGGAGCATTTGGGATACCAAATCGTTTCATATTGATTTTTTCGTATTTAAATATTTAATTCTGTGTCTTAATTGCAGACTTGAAAATAAAAATTCAGTAATTCAATGCGTGTGTCAGACACGTCATTGTATGTGAAGTGGTTAAGAGCGAATAAGAAAAAAAAGCAATTTTTTTTCCTTCCCTTTTTGAGAAAAAAAATAGAGAAAAAAAAAACTTCAAAGAACATCCAACAGTTTCAGATACATACATCCATTAATTACTCTGTTAAAATAAATTATAAATTTACTAAAAATGCAACAACCTCAGCTTTCTTACCGCAAATTTTGAGCAAATATATATAAATAAATTTCAAGATAACAATGAGCATCCGGTTGCAGTTAATTTCTGAAAAAGAAACGGAAAAAAAATCAAAAAATTTAAATATATATATATATATATATATATATATATATATATATGAGAAGAATCTTTTAAAGAAAATAAATGCAGCCCAAATACAGAAGGATTCGCCTTAATTCCGGCCTAAAAAATAAACTATTAATAAAAGAGGAATATAAATAAAAAAACAACTTGCATTGATTATTGATTATAAAATACATATCTAATAAATAAGTGGCAAAAATACTGGATGCTATATCAATTTGCAGATAACACCGTGGTAAGTTAACGGATAAAGGCAAATGCGTACTTTTGCGTATTTTTGATACCACGCATTTCAAGTTAATAATTCCCAAACAAAATAATAAATTAATTATTAAAACGCATTATATCTTTTATTTAAATACAATCATTTGCTCTGTAAGTAATTTAATTCCTCAAATAAATTTTAATGAGCTTAAAGCGTGTTTGAAACTTCATACGCTAAGTACGCTATTTTATGGAATGACAATTTGATTTAATGCGAAAAATTACTCTTGTTTTCGTAAAGTGAAAAACATATTGCATTCGATGTTTGTGTAATCTTATTCAACAAAATACTCATCTATTGATACGCACAATTAATTAAATTTTAAAAAACAGATTTGATTACGGAAAAAGTGAATGAAGAATTTCATCGTTCTCAAATTCTTAAATAACTGTAAAATTCATATCTAGACCATTTAATTTATAAATTTATATTTTATATATTTATTTAATGCAAACTTAGAGTAAAATAAGTTAATCCTTTATAAAGTATGTATACTTTAAAAATAAAATTTCAGCTCTCCTAACTTAGAAAAAGGTTCATTCTTCTAATAAAATCAAGAAAATCAAATCCATTTTGCTAGATAAATTTTTTAATAAATTCATTTTTATTTATAAAAGCCAAAACAAAAACTAAACAATTACACACAGCTTAATTAATTTTATTTAAGTTCTTGTGCAAAACCACCTTAAACTGTAAGTAACCTATCACTTGATTTCAGCCATTTTCTGATGCAATGGAATACACACATCTCTTGCGATTATAAAGAAAAACATAAAACAATTTTCAAAATATAGAGAATTGAAAAATAGAAATTATGTTTTCTTTAAGGATATTAATTGCCCAAACGATAATTTCGCTTACTTCTCATCTTTAAATATTAACGTTGCATCATAGGAAAAAAAATCAAAAATATGAATTTGAACAGAGTTTCAAACGATAAATATTAATGCGTCAATATCGGTGTTAACAGCTAAACTGTGTGAAATTTAACACAATCATCAAGAAACAAATATTTTAATTCGTTTTTAATCATAATTTATAGAATTGTAACATACTTAACATCGATTTAAGATTTCAACCGAAAACTCATTCACAAAGTGTTGCATTATATTTGATATAATCGAAATTCAATTATAAAATTAAAATAAAATTTCAAATGTTCCCAGATAAAAAAACAAGTTAATTTTTACATTCTCAAATACTTTTAATTATCATTATGAAACAATTATATTAATTTTTAAGCATTACTAACTAGAATAATTTTAAGCACCATTTTAACATTTAGCTTCATTTAAGTATTTATTTTTTTCATCTTACTTTTATTTGTTTAAAAATTAAAAGGTAATATAGTTTAAATTTAATTCCAATTTAATATAGAAATAATTAAATATACATAAAAAATTCATATTAAACAATTTATTAAAAAAGTGTTCTTAATATGTTTTAAAATCATAATTCTTCTTTTTTTTATTTAGCACATGAGAAAAATAGAAAAACACTTTATGATGAAATTTCATGATTAGCCTTAAATTCATGTAAGTTATATTTGGAGAATTCAAAACACGAAGAAACGTTAACTTATTAATTTAAGATTGCTCATAATAAAAAAAATCATGACTAAGCACATGAAATTTTTTTTTTGTTCATTTCCGATTTCTAAATCTTAAGGGGACAACCACAAATTCAAGAATAAAGCAGGGGGTGACCTACAAAATAATTCTCTAATTTGCAACAAAAAAATATATTTCCCTGTTATGAATCGAATTTTAGGAAGAAATAAAAACAAAATCTTGGATATTAAAAATAACAATCAATTTTTAAAAAATATAATATAAAATTAATTATAGTAATACTTTATAATTCTAATTTTTTGCATCTTTATTACGAATATTAGCAAAACAACGCTATGGATTGCCAATTTCCTTTTGTTTGATTAAAATAATTTAAATGTACTATGGATCATTTAGTTGTATTACAATAGGATTTATTTTAACCAATCTAATACAATTTCAGTAAAACTGAAATTGCATTAGATTGGTTGATATAATCTTATTTTCCCTTTTCTATGATAAGCGTCGGTTCAATATACGAAGTGATATTTTGTTCGTCCTAGAATATTTCATGGATGAATATTATTCAATGTTTACAGTTTAAAAATACTATCAAAAAGCTTTTCTAAGAAGAAAAAATTAATTGTTGATTTTTAATGCTAAAGTAAATGTGAATGTTCTTAAAAAATTTGACAATTCTTCAGAATTTTTTTTGCGTAAAACTTGTAAATTTTGCTTTAAAAACAGATATATTTCAGTTTTTAAGCTAATTTTTTATAATAATCTCTCTAAAGATACATACACAATCATTTAAACATAAAATAAAAAGAAACGGAATAAAAAAATTCGAATAATTTTTTTAAATTCGGCATTAATGGAATTTGAATAAAGCTGTCGGATCATTTCTTTCACATCTTCATAAATTAAGAGAACTCAACATAACTACAAAACTAGGAAATTTTTGTTCAGTTTATGGAAATGATAATTATCCATTAACTCATTAATTGATTCCATAAAAAAATATCAAATACAAAAATTAACTAACTTAATATATATTAAACTCTTTAAAATTCTTAAGAACGAAAATAAACACAATCTAATCATTTTAAAAATTTAGAAATCTCAAATGCTAAAAAGATTTTTTCTAACCGGATCATTAATAGCTGAATCCAGCTTAGAAAAAAAATTGGATTTGTTAAAATCACAACTATAAAAAAAATTAGAGGAAAATGTAAAAGAAAGTCATAAATAAAGATTCATTAAATACAAAGAATTTAATATTCTGCATCCTTGTTTGTATGACTGTAGTTACTTTATTCGTTTTAAATTATTAATAATACTTCGTTCTACAAAAGAGATATTTCATCGATTTCTTTTTTCAGGATAAAAAAAAAGTTTTTAGAGAGGAATTTTATAAAACTCAAAGAACCAGGTTTGCCGAATTTTGGTAGATACAAAAAACTTTTCACATATAATAATTTTCATGACATTTTTCGAAAGAAAATTTGTAGAAAAATAATGTCATGTCATAAAATAATTAGAGAAATATCAATAAAGGAAATCTTCAAGGAAAGTTTAATTTTCACTTATTTTAAATTTTAAAACGGGAATAATCCTAAAAGTTATTTGCTCAATATTTCCAAATAAATTCACCCTTGTTACATTTTGCTTTTGAGAATTTAAAAATTCTATTTTATTTCAAGAAATTAGAATAAAACTTTCGAATTCTTCAATGTATAGAATTTTTAAAATGTAAGCTCTGCATAGACAAAGAATATTTCAAGTACATTCTTTGTCATCTCTACAAAAAAATATTCCGAAAAAAATACGAATTTTTCGCGAATATTTATTCTTAGAATTTTACTTTTAACTATTATCGGAATTCACATTCATAGCAATAATTTATTGTTTACTTGGAAAATATTGTTCACGAATAAAATTCAAAGGAGTTTTTTAAAAAAATAGATTTATGTATGACTTTAAGAACCAAAGGAAATCAAAATGTCAGTAACTATTACAAAAAGTTTAGTTTACGATTATGTTTCAATTTAATGTTTTATCAAGTGCGCAAAGCATTGAAAAAATATATATTCATATTTTTCCTCGTATTCAAGTTTTTTATAGCAGTTTTAGAAGTTATCTGCACATACATGCACATTAAAGTCTAATTCTTAATAATTTACTTGAGATTTATAAATTTATCTTCAATTATTTCTGCTGGAAATAGTGATTTTTTTCAGGATACCCATATAAGAATACAAGATAGTGCATAATATAAATTATTTCAAAAATAAAGAGAAATAGAAATCGCAAAAAAATTTTAATGAAAGTAGTTTTTTTTATAATTTAATGATGCAAAAAAAGATTAATGTTATCTCAGTTTCATCAACAGAGAAATTAGCAGAACACATAATTAAGTAAAATTCTTTATTTTTTCGTTGAAAAATCAATATCATTAAAAATATTTCAGTAATTTCAATTACGGGAAATAAAAAAAACATTTTCATGGTTCTTATAATTAATAGCACGAACACAATAGTAATTATATGAAAAAAATATTAAATAATTTTTAATTTGTATAAAGATACCGAAACTACGAAAAAGTATATTTAACTGTTATAAATTATCCATTATTCTACAAAAATAAACGATTTTTTTTTTCGTAAAACGAAATATATAGATATAGCAAACTAATCCATACTCACCAAAAAAAATTCACAATTCTTGCATCCAAATAATATTTTTTAGTAGCCAACCAATTCTCATACTCTCCATTCATAATAGAATAATTTTCGGAAGAAAAAACAAATCACAATCATATAGTGATTAGGATAGGAAGGTTTTCCTAACTTTTCCATCACGAAAAAGGACTCCTGATTTAGAGCTGAGTTCGGGAATACTGCGCACTTTTCGGAGGACCAAAAGTTGTCTGAGAATTCCTGGTCACGTGACGAAGGCCTTCGCGCTTCTCCTCTTCAATGAGCGACCATGAGAATACGAACATGGCAAACTTTGCGAAAAACTGGTTTGCAAGCTTTGGCGGCTTCCCGACAGCTCTTGGCGACTTTTTGAAAAATTAGGTCCTTCGCTTAAAACCTCTCGGTTTCAAAATTACTTCGAAAAGAATTAGAAAATAATATATATATAAAAGATTAAAATGAAATCTGCTATGCATATTTCAATGTATCATGCCAGAACTTAATTTCTTGAACGGACAAGTACCATGTGCTCGTGTACATTAAATTATATTTTTTTATTGATTTTAATGGTATCATTGAATGAGTCACTTTAGTATTGCAAACAATCCAAGAAAAATTTGTCTCGCATTGATTGTTTAAAAAAATATCACACTTCCTATTTATTTCATTTCGCATAATCACACAAACAAAATGACACTTTTATGGGTTTTATTTGCTATAATCATTAATTTATAACTTATTTGCTGTAGTCATTACTTATAATATTACTTATAAAAAAATAAGTCACTAACTTATTTTTTAAAAATCAAAGTTTTTGTGAATGTGATGGCAATGCGTTATTAAAAGCTGATTTTTTGAGATGCTCGTACAGAAAAAAATTTTATTTTTCGCCTACGGATTTCCTTATTTTTCGTCTACGGGTTTTTGTTGATGCCACAAAACCTCATTCCTAAAACATTAATAATAAATTTTAATAATAATTAATAATAAATTTTAATTTTAATAAATAATAAATTTTAAGCTATTTATACACATTTTTTTGTCTTTAAATTCAACCATGAAAACGTCAGAAATTTCAGAAATTCAAATTACGTCGAATCAACCAAAATAATAATAATTTATTTTATTAATTGATTTAAATTTTCAGCGCAGAAAGAAAAAAAATATTTTGAAATAATAATCATAATTACTTTGACATATGTTAATTCTTTTAAAAATATGAGTTTAAACTATTTTCAATTTGTAAAAATGTTTAAAACATATATAAGTAAGTTAATTCTTATGAAACCGCCTGAATGAATTATTCGGCATAATATTGTTGATGAATCGTAACATTTCAAAAATTTCTAACCAATATAATGACAAAAAAGCCAGATATTTGGCTTGTTTTCGAATTCCGTTTTCATTAACTCTACCTAACACTTTCCTGCGTTATTTTCGGTATCAACGATTCTCTCTTAAAAGCATTATATTAAAACTAAACAACTGAAATTCAGTTATTTATTTAAATATTTTCTTCATTTAATATTTAAGCTGATTACTTACACGATAATCTGTTGCATACATACGTAAACGCGTCAAACAATTCAAACCGCATTAAAGAGCAGAAGATTGAATTTAGAACAAACTAAAGTTGGTTTGTTACTTCCTAGGTAATAGATTTATAAAAATAAGTTTTAGCAAAATGTTCACTAAAATTTTAATTGATTATGAATTAATCGATATTTCATCAATTTTCTTTCACAATTTCGGAATGTATGTATAATGCAAATTTTAACTTTAAGCCATTTTTCTTAATTAACTTTCAATTACAGAAATTTAATTCATGAAATATTTTCTGAATATTTAAGAAATTTTCCAAAGTAAATATTAAAGAATATAAATAAAAAGACGTATAGTTTCATAATTACAAATTTGGCGTTACTATTACAAACTCACATAAAAGTAATGACCTTTATAAAACCAGTGATAGCAATCGGTATTAAAGGAAAAAAAATTAAATTTTATATTTTTATTGTAAAAACTAATAAAACACACCTTTATCCCATATTTTGAGTATTGATTAGGCATAATTATTTTACTAAGAGATATGGCCACCTAGACAAGCTATTATTTTATTGACAATATCTTAGACCGATTTTTTAGGAGTTAAACAAATAATGTAGAAAAAAGTTTGAATATTGACAGTCTTTGAGAAATAAAAATATCATTTGTAACTCATTTTAAATGTAAATGTATGAATGTTATAAATGTACGCATATTAAACGTGAATCTTAAAAGCCTAGAATTATATGAAACAAAATAAAAAATGAACAGATTGTAATCTACAATGTTACAAACAAGTAGTGATATACAAACAGTAAAAAAAAAATTCATTTTGAATAAATAATTTTTTTAATGCTGACGGAAAATTACAGAAATAATTATTTTCCAATTATCCTGGAAATTGAGAATATAAGGGAATGAGTATAAAAAATTACAGACTTCAGCTCGTTGATATTTGCTACAATCCCCAGTTAAAAAATCAAAATGGGAAGTTTCCAATACAATAGCTAACATTTATTCGTGCTTAGCTTTATTTATACATATAAAAAAATCTGAGTTACTAGATGACAAAACAGAAATTGCACGAATAACGTGCGTGTAAATTAACATTTAATTTTTAAAAAATCTTTCATTTTTCTTCCACACTTTGATTGTTTGCGAGTGTCAAATTATTCAATGTTTTTCAACAATCAGACAAAAAAATTCTGGAAGATCTTGAATATCTAATATGTTTTTTTTTCCAATATTCATATTTACGCAGTGATGAAAATGGAAAAACTTTTTCATCACTGCTTAAATTAC
This sequence comes from Argiope argentata, assembly GCA_026289955.1. Taxonomy (NCBI): domain Eukaryota; kingdom Metazoa; phylum Arthropoda; class Arachnida; order Araneae; family Araneidae; genus Argiope; species Argiope argentata. The sequence continues at coordinate 5,485,438 of JAOUZG010025578.1, forward strand.
TCCAGAAAATTTGTGTTTCATTAATATATTAATCCATAGTAATAATAAAAATTAATGTGTGCGTATATCTATGTTTAGGCAATTTACAAGCTGAATCGTGACCTTTAGCTAACAAATCTGTCTTATAGGTATTCAAGAGGATAGGAACGTGGACTTCAAAGTGTTTTTTTTTTAATTTAAATTATAGCAGTAAGTGTTTTTTTTTATTTAATTATTAATTCATAAAATGAAATTCTAAAATTTAAAAAAACTTAAATAAAACTAAAAAAAATAAAAAGTTATTTCATTGAAAATTTCTTATTTTATTTAATTTCTTAATGTTTAGAATTGTATTCAAGATTTATTTAGGTTAAACGATTTAATTAAGCAATATTTTGCCGTTTTAAGGCGAATAATTTTCGAATTAATATATTCGAAAATAATAACACGAAATGAAACGTATACCATTTCGAAATTTACAAAAAAGTATTTTTCTTAATCATAGCATATTTGTCGTAATTTTTTTATTTTGACAAATTTAAAAAAAATGCTTTGTAACCCAAAATGGAATTATATGGTTGCCTTTAAATTCGTTTTTAACAATCCATAGAGTATTTAATGGAGTGATTTTCTTCTATTGTAGAAAGTTGAAGAAGAGGAATTCTGTTTAATATCAAAGTAGTTAATAAAACGAATAAAAAAGTGAAATTCTAATGTTGCGAAAGTCAGAAGATATATAAATTGCACTTTGAGCTGCGAATTCACTAGACCAATCTCCATTACAAAAGTTCATGCATGCAAATGAACAGAATATATATAAGATAATGACATTAACATGGCTTTAATGGAGTTAATGGAATTGAGTTAAATTACAGAGTAATGGAGTTAATTACTAACAATTTTACGGTATTTTTGGAATAGAATTGAATTTAAAAGGTTTAAATGAAAGTAAATACATTATAACCAATTATCACTTCTAAAGATCGCTAAAGAAGATTAGTAATAAATACAAAATTATGAAATCGGTATCAAAATTCGTATATTCCTCGAAAGTGAGTGTCACTCCCATATTTCAGTATCTTTAAACAACAAAAAAATGCGTCCTTTACGTCATTACTAAACTATAAATTTTACACAAATTTTTCCATTGCAGTGTTTACAAACGAATCGGAACTTGGGAGAAATGACAGACATTTAAATAGTGCTCTTCTGGGTAGGAAAATTTTAAGTATCCTTTGAAAAAGGAATACCATAGAATTTAAAAATTTTCCAGCACGCATTTCCATTCTAACATTCTATTAAAATAAAAAAGATAGAACCACTAAGAAGTCTTTTAGACGATGTACGGTTCAAGAAAGACAGTTAATTTGCGTAACTTGATAAAATGTAGAACCAACTGAAACGGTAATTTTAAGAAGATAGAAAGCTAGAAAAATTTGAAAGCACGTGACATTAAAAAAAACCAATAAATCCTTTAATTCAAAAAGTCTCAGGTAAGAATTTGGTTCAAATAAACAATAAATTAAAAAGAATTCTATCTACTATTCCGCTTCCCGAGAATTCGGATATTCAAACTACAGCTTAATTTCCTGAATAACAAATTTAGCAATTAACAGCAATATTTTCAGAACCAGCTATTTAAAATCAGACAGAAACCAATTTATTGCTTTTCTTCATAGTAAATCTCAATTTAATAAAAAAATATTAATATTTATCACATTTTCAACTAAACTGTTAATTTTTAGTTCGAATAATTATTTAATGGAAGAACTATTGAATAAATTGTTAAAAAATAATTAAAACTAATTTTAGTTAAAATTAAACATTTTTTCCCTTGGACTGGAGATTCATTCTGCTTAGAATTCTCAACCTATCTCTAATTTGAAATAATGTATTTCCAAAGGTGAATTCCATTCGTTTACTACATTTACGCTTAAAATGTTGATGCATTCCATTTACATTTATTATTGGAAAATTAAGTAGAAATATTTTATTTCTTTAGAATTTCAACATTTTAAAACCATTTCAATTCGTTAATATTTACAATTACATTCATATTTATAAAAAATTCTCTAAATCGGCCAAATTTCTTTTCTTGCTACAACAAATTTAATTGCGATAGAACATTTTTTGGAAAATAATGTTATAAATTAATGGAAATGAAAATATTATAATTATAATATAATTATATGTTATAAATTTATCATTTTAGAAAATCCGTTAGCAGTTAATATTTATAATTCTTATGAAAATACTGTAATAGTAATAAGATTAACCAGACAAATGAAGTTTATAAGAAATGAATTCATTAGCAAATTAAAATTTTTATACCAAGAGAAACTTCAATTCACAAAATGTTAAAAGTTTACAAAGTTCTTTTTAGTTTACAGCTGTAACTTTTCTAACAGCTGAAAATTTTTATGGCAGTGATATGACAGATCAGCAACTTTGATAACAATTTAGAAAATAAAAAGAAATTGATGAGTAATATACATATCGTTTGGAACAAGCTTTCAAAGAATTCAGCTGCGCAGATGAATAATATTATTTTCTACTATGCTACCTTGAATAACCAAATTTCCATTGATTCAAGGCAATGATTCTTCCATGACTATTGCTCTCAATCCAAATTACAGATATTTTTTTTAATTGCATAAGAAATCAAAATCACCAAAATCTGTTGAGAATATCAAGAAATTAAATTATGTAGAAGTATTTTTAGCCGTGTTATATTTTTTTTAAATTTTTGCATGATATAACAAATTTTTTTTAATAATTCTTGAGCCATATTTTATATGAACGATGTATTCATAAAATTAAATATTATACACCAATAAAAATAAATAGCAATTATACATTTTGGCTTTTGATAAATAAAATTGTGCTCATATATTTGATATAGAACCATTGCAAAATAAGTTTGTATATAATTATAAAGTTATTCTGAAAACGATTAGTATTAATGTTCTTCTAAGAGAAATATACTTTTCACCCATTCTCCCCTGGCATTTTAAAATTTCTTCTTTTATTAAAATTATTTTTACTTTGTGAATTTTTAAAAGATTTTAACTCAGAATTCTGCTGTCTTTTTAATTAGAAATATTTAAAATCTTGAAATATGTTTAAGCTTTCGTTTCCTATTAAATTAGAGTTAGTAGATTAATATATCATCGTTTATTTGGCGCTATAAAGCCATATCAAACTCTTATATCGTTAAACTGTTATCTTATGAACTAGCATCAATTTTTATATACAATGAATTCATGTAATTGCAGTATGTGCATAACAAATTTTGTATTTATCAAACATTATTTGGCCTCATAAGAATTTATGGAGATGAAAAAGGTAGTTAAGGATTCTATCCAAGCTCTATTCCCTTTCTTTCTGAGAAACTTCAAGAGTAATATTACTTATGTACCAAAATGGTACACAAGTAACATCTCTTATTAAATGATAATATGATTTCGGGTTGATATCACTTTACTAAAAGACGGTTTAAATTGAATCAAAATTCAAGTTATGTCTACTTTATAATAGATGCGTTTAGTTAAATTCTAAACAATTACATTGAAATTCATATATTGTAGAACTGGATGATATCGAATTCGTCGAATTTTACGAAAACAGTTTCGAATTTGCTACAGAATTCACCAAATTCTGACAGATGGTACCGATTGATAAGACAAGCGATTGACCCTTTTTCGACTTGCTTATTTTGAATAGTAATGGGTTGAAAATTCCGTTAACTGATGCGTTTATATTCCAAACTACAGTATAAATGAATATGTTAAAACATTTGCATCTCTGAATTCTGTTACTTTTGTTTTAACATATTGAAAAAAAATTTCGCAAAAAAAAACTAGTAATAATAATTTAATGCTATCCAAAGCACGTTTAGATGAATCAGATACTTTTATAGAAAAGCATAATCTTTCACATATAAATATATATGCCACAATACCAAACTGTTTCAAAAACATATTTATTATCGAACGAATTCTTTCAAACCCACGCAACAAACCACAAAAATCTTACTTTAACCGCAAGTGCAAACAAAGCATACTAATTATTCAAAAATGCGTAAAGGTCGCTTTAAAATATTTTAAACCTAGGAAATATAATGCAGTAACAACTTTAATAAATATATTCACTTATATATCGGGATTTGATTCTGTAATTACTCATTAATAAAGAAAAAAATATTTTATTTATTATAACTCGCATTTAAATTGATTTATAAGGTATAAACTAAATTTCTGTAAGAGAAAGCGAAAGATTTGTTTTAAATACTCCACTAAAGAGTATGCTTACAATAAAATGTATTTGGTGAGATTTTTATATGCTTACAATAAAATGTATTTGGTGAGATTTTTAAAACCTTTGTGCAACATCGTTCGTTTTCAATATCTAAAGGTCAGATTTATATTTCAGAATATATTTATACATAAAACTGAAACATTTCTTTTTGGCACGTACGAAAAAAAAGTAATTATGAATACAAAAAATATCCAATTTTAAGAACATTCCTATTAATTTCTAACAAAGCGTCAAAATACTATTTTAGTTTTATTAAATATTTTTTAATAAGTATAGCAGTTAAAAAATATGTAAAGTTTTTTCATGTAAATTATATAAATGAATTTCTTAGATTTACAAAACATTCGTCCAAATGTTAAATTTAGATTCACAGAATGTTTATAAGATAAATGAATTTCTTAGATTCCCAAAACATACAGTATATTAATGAATGTCTTGAATTTACAAAATACTCTTGTAAATAAATTTCTAAGATTTCCAGAACATTCGTTAAATGAATTTCTTTGATTTGACAGAACGTTCATAACGTAAATGAATTTCTGATTCACAGAATGTTCATTAAATGAATTTTGCTGATTTATAAAACATTCATTTTATAAATTTATTTGAATAATATAACGTTTATATTAATTTGGAACAATGTAGCAATCTTCTCCATACGAATGTTAATTAGTTAATTAATTATTCATTAAATTATACTGAATACCGTTACTTTAATATTAAAAATAATCTTACTTATCATAAAAGCTTTAAAATAAATTTAACAACAAAATTCTTTAATATTTAACTGTGTTCATTGTATGAGAAAAGGTTTAATTTAAAAAATATTCACATTTATTATCAAAAATGTCATCAGGTTTTTTCAACAGCATTTCTAAAATGAGCAAATAATGAAAATATTAAATGTCATATTGTAAATTATTTCTTTTATTTTACATGTTAATTTCTGAGAATATATCGGTATTCAAATATTTTAAAAATAAGTTAATATGTTCTTTTATCTAAGAACAAAAAACAAATTTAAAAATAAATTATTCGCTTCAATCAGCCCCATATTATTATGAAAACAGTTACTTTAATATTAAAAATAATAAATTTAACTATTATGCATAAAAGCTTTCGAATAAATATAAATACAAAAGTCAAATATTTAATGATGTTTGTAATATAGTAGATGGGATGGGGAACTTACAGAGCTTCCATATTAATTATTTAAAGTTTGTCAATATAATCCAGCGTTTCTTACTGAATTCCCAAAATAAATTTTGAAGTTTTAATTTCACGTAGTGAATGAATTTTTTTATAGAGCATTTACATCAATATGGGACAGTATATCGGTATTTTAAATACAAATTAATACGTTGTTTTTGGAAGGAACGTTCTTACCCATTAAAATTTAAATTTCGTATAATATAGCTTTAAGACTAAGAATGGCAACAGTTAATTTTTATCCTCAAAGCTAAATATCACCAGACAGACAACTGCGGCCATTCACCGCAGTTAAAAAAAAAGGAGGAAAAAAGTCTAGCCATAATATAGAGTAGAGTAAACTTTGTTTCAAATTATCCCTTCTGGCCGCAAAATACTTCAGCTGTTTCATAATTCGTTTACATAATAATATTTTTTCTCACTTCACCTTCATTACTTTGTTTTTTTTTTCTGCAAAGGAGATTCACCGTTTCAATCAGCACAGAGTTTTCTCTGTACCAGACATAAACGGATTTTTTTTCCTCCGAACTTTTACCGGTGACTGAAAAAAATAGTCTGACTCTTAGAATAGAACAGACGAATGAGGTACTGAGGAGTCCACAACATAAACTCCAGTGACAAGTTGATTCAGCATCAGAGGAGCAATAACTTACCTACGCACCAATTTAACTGTCGCTAAGCTGCCAACTCCTCTAAAAATGCTCGGATTGCAACTTAAGACTTGTTCCACCCCAGTAAATCTGTCTCATTAACTCAAAGGGTAACTAAGTTTGAGTTAGAACGGCATTTAAGACTAATAGGAAAATGCCCGAAAAATTTAGTTCATAAAAATCGTTCTTACTATTACAGTAAAAATGAAATGGAAAACGATATTTTTGATTCGCATGAAGAAAGACAGATAATTTATACAGTTTTAAAACAAATAATTCAAAAAGCCAATTAAACGACAACAAATGTTGGCATTCGATTTCAAATAAAACAAAAAAAATCTCCTAAAAGAGAATTCCCCAAAAATATTTATAAAAAAAAAAAAAAATTCTAAATAATGCAAGCTAACTCAATACAAAACTCTGAATTTATTTTATGCATCATTAAAATTTTGTTTAAACTTTTTTATGTTTCTAAATTTCACTTGCTTTTCAACTATAATGTTATCTTTGCATTCTACCTTTAAAGATAGTATTATGAAATTCCAAAATATGATTTTTTTTTTCAAAAGTGTTTGTCACAGACGATTTTTTTTACCCTGAAAACAAAATATATTACTTTTAGAACTTCGTCTAGAATATAAATAAGAAAACATACGAATTTATGGTAGCACAAGCTCGCATAAAAATTTGTTTGCTTGTTCTGATACTGATAATATAACAGAATATCTTAAGATAAATAATAAATAAATTTAAGAAAGCGGCTTCAAACACAACCTAAGATCAAATTTTATACAACTAAAAGATTAATTTAAAATTTATATGCCATTTGTCAAATTTATGAATTCCTTTAATATGAAATGCATCTTTAAACATAAGTAATCGAGGGAATTTTGCTGTTTAATTACGAATGATAATATCAGAATTCGGAAAAATAGGATTCAGTTATCGAAATGAAGAAAATGAATGCGAATATTTTCAGATATAATTAATCAACAAAAAAATCCAAATAATTTATTTTCCAAAATTATTTATAAGCCCATTTTTCCTTAAACAAAAAAAAACTATTTAATTTTTTTTATAATCAACGTTGTTCAATTATCAGCAAATATATTAACTACATAAACCAGTTATAATTTTGAGATATGAAATCTAAATCTTAAAAATTGTAATTGTTTATAAATTACCTAATGGCATCTCATTAAAAGGCTAGATAATACATGGATTAAAAGGCTAGATAATACATGGATTAAAAAACTAGATAATACATGGATTAAAAGGCTAGATAATACATGGATTAAAAAGCTAGATAATACATGGATTAAAATTCTAGATATTATATGGATTAAAATTCTAGATAATATATGGATTAAAATTCTAGATAATATATGGATTAAAATTCTAGATAATATATGGATTAAAATTCTAGATAATATATGGATTAAAATGCAAGAAATCATTAACGATGGTGTAAAGAATTGCTAGCAAAATCTTGTATTCACAAAAAGAGCAAAAGTAGTATTTCAACTTCATTAATTAACATACGAAAACAGCTGAATAATTTTACACTATTTTAAAAACCATCAAATCCTTTTTTAAAGTACTAAATAATGTATGTATTTAAAATGCAAGAATTGGCATTAGATCATTATCTTACAGCTTAAAGAACCACAAACGAAGCACAAGGTCAATAAAATTTAATTCCAAAAACTTCATTACCGTAAGGTAACAGCTGAATAATTCCGCAAAATTTTAAAAACCACCAAATCACTTTTTAATTAAAAAGCCGTTAAAGTGCTAAATAATGAATGGATTTAAAATACAAGGAATCGCATTAGATATATACCCTTTGGATCACTGGCAAAGACTCGTATATCCAAATAGATAAAGCCAATAAAATTGAATTTCAATTTCGAGTTCATTATTGTACGATAGCAGCTGAATAATTTCGCACAAATTTAAAAACCATCAAATCACTTTGTAATAATGGTTTCTTCTTAATTCGAAATAATGCAATAGCTTTAAAATTAATAACTCCCGCCGTAAAAGAAGTAAAAACTTTTCCTTACAATAAAGAGTTATGCGTACCAAGCGAATGAAGGAGGCTAAGTTGAACTCCTGTTTAGTGCTCCGGTAGTTCCTCTAAAAATAAAGAGGCAATCTCATGATAGCGGTTAACACCTTATCTGTCAAGATTCAAGTAGAGACATCTGCTTGGAAAAAGACGCTAAATTTAAGTTCCACTTGTGGGAAAGACGGTTAGGGAATAAGGACTAAAGAAATTGTGATCAATTTTTTCCCTTTGTTCAAGCCGCTCAGTTTTTTTTTTCTATAGATATTTACTCATGATAAGGTAAGTACGTATATTAACAATAAATTACATATTTCTCTTTGAAGTTTTGATCAAGTTTAGCCAGTACTTCAAAAACTAATGTGATGAAGTGCAGTAATAATTGTGTTTGATTGAACTAATCAAAAGGTCCAAGTTGGTCACCCAATTTCAGACAGTCACAAAATTGTCCCGCTTTTTAAAACAGTTGATATTAGTTTTTAAAATCAATGAAGGAATTTCACTTTTTATCATGTGAGAGCATGATGTTTTTATTAGGGTTTTTTGAATAATTGAAGGCAAAGAATATTTGAAGCCCGAAACCTCGAGTATGAACAAGGCATAAGCCATTTCATTCTAGAAAGTATAAAGGAAATATTTCATTTTAATAAGTATAAAGGAAACATTTCATTTTAATAAGTAGAGAGGAAATATTTCATCTTAATAAGTAGAGAGGAAATATTTCATTTTAATAAGCAGAGAGGAAATATTTCCTTTTAATAAATATAGAGTAAATATTTCATTTAATAAGTATAGAGGAAATGTTTCGTTTCAATAAGAGTAAAGGAAATATTTCATTTTAATAAGTGTAAAGGTAATATTTCATTTTAATAAGT
>JAOUZG010025578.1:5494545-5516262 GCA_026289955.1 Argiope argentata
ATATTTCATTTTAATAAGTGTAAAGGTAATATTTCATTTTAATAAGTATAAAAGAAATGTTTCATTTTAATAAGTATAAAAGAAATGTTTCATTTTAATAAGTATAAAGGAAATATTTCAGAATATTGCTTATAAAAAAAGGTGATATTTAATATTTAGCTTCAGTAAAAATATTAAAATAGAATTTTTACTTGTTAAATGTTAAAAATAAAATTAAAACATTTTTCTAAAAAAAAATCATTAATTATTATGAAACAATTTTCGTATTTAATTTCAAAGGTGTGTTTTTTTTTTTTTTCATCTTACAAAGCTATTTTACAAATTTAAAAAAAGAGGTTTAAAAATATTTTTAGGATTCAAACAGTTACCGAAATTGTAAAGAGAAAACTATGAACAAAAATATTACGTTTTGACATTAATTAAATAAATGTTTAATCGTAAAATTATTATAAAGTAATTTTAGACAGTAATGGAAACAAATTTCAACCGTTTTATCAAATACTTTTTTTTAAAAAAAATTCTAAGAATTTTCATTTTAACTTGAAATATATTATCTTTCCCAATTTAAAACATGTAATTTCTTTATATTATGGTATGTGATCGCCAATTTCTTTGATTTTTTTAGTACTTTTTTAAAAAAGCTGTAAAACAATACTATCTTTGAATTTTCTTTTTGTATAAAATAGAAAATTCAAAGTATGAATAGGTCTTTGAAACCAAAATATATCAATTAAATGACAAATGCTCTTTAAAAATTTGAAAACGATTTTTCGGGGGGAATGTAAACAGGATAATACATCAATTTTCTAAGTTTAGACATTTATTATATGACTTGATTAAAATTTTGTAGATAGCCAAAGAATATAAATTATTTAATTAATGAACTAAAAAATAAGCCTTATTCATAACAATTTTTTAAATATTGAGGTTTGACTAATAAATGACAAGAATGATTTATTTATTTCGCCTTATCAAGCATTAAAACAACTAAACAAACAGATTACTTATTCTCTAGTTCAGAAACTGTGAAATTGTATTGAGAAATTATATAAAATATGTCGGATTATATTTATTTTCATAACCTATTCCGACGAAAATTCTCCCGCATATAATGTGAGAAAACAGAATATAAATAGTATGTGATAGTGTCAGAAGTGTAAAATTGTATACAATCATAAAAATTTGTACAATTTTACAAAGGTTGCACTTGCATCAAACGGTTTTATGAAGAAGTCTAATTAAGAATTAAGAGTAATAAATAGGTATTTTGTAAAAAAAAATTACTTTATTTTAACTAACTTTAAATAAAGCAAGCTTCTGCAAATTCTTTTAAAGAAAAAATTATACTGCAATAAAGTTTCCGTTTTTCGGAAACATTTTATCCAAAATTAAAACCAAAAACAACACCTAAGTCTGCCACTGTTTCAAAAACATGTTACCCTACTTCTTGCTATTTATACTTTTATTTTAAAAAATAAAATTTCAAGTTCCCATTCTTTACATACTCGAATTAACACAGAACTAATGTTTATCCAAAACAATTCATTGCTAAGTGCACGGAAATGAAAAGCAGGTGGTAAGAGATGTTGCATTATAAAACAAAGGAAAACACTTCCGAATTAAAACAGCTGCCGAAATCTGTTATAAATGGTACAGCAGCTGGGATTTAACTTTTCCTGGGTAACTACGAAAAGGGTTGCCATGGCGAACTACTTAATTTCATGTTTTCCGAAAAGAAGCCAAAGACTGATGTTTATTTACTGTTTGGCGAACAAAATCTGAATGCTCTTCTGGTGCAAGTAAACAGGAAAAATTGGAGACAAATTACTTCTATTGCTTCTAAATTTTCCTCACCACAACAACGCAGCAGATATGAAGAAGGCTTTATATAACAGCGATGTTTGGAAATTCGATTTAATGTATGAAATAAAATTCGTTCTGTCGTAAACAGGTTTAGAAATATGTGTCTAAATATAAATTTAAAAGAATTTATAACTTTTTTGTAACAAAATAAAAGATTTGGTTAAGCTGGGTTTAATGTAAGCGAAAATTCAAAAATAATTAGGTGTTGGATATGATTTGATGACAAAAGTTATCAATATCATAATTCATATGCGAGACATTAGTTATGTTTTTATTTGTATAATCAGCAGCATAATTTAATTTATATTCCTTTATTTATGACCTTTCATAAATAAATTTATTCCATTTTCTAATAAATAATAGTTTATTCTCAGAAAAAAATGCAAACGATCAGATATCCAAACATTTATTCTGCATAAATATAACCATTTAAAATCTGAAAAACGAAATAAAGTACCATTATCTTATTTAAAAAATCGAATTATAATGTATTAAATAAATGGAGAGAGTTAAAATGTGGGTCCACAAAAATATGTTTTAATTAAGTTACGAAAAAATATGTTATCTTCTTTTCACAAACGCGTTTCATTTCATTTTTCATTTTCATTTTTTCTTCCTAACTAGTGATTGTAGAATATTTGTATAGATTAGCCAGACCCTTTTTAAAGCTATAGAATAATAAATAAAAATAGAATAAAAAATACGAAATGAAATCTACGATCTCAAATTTAAAGCTATCATGTTAGAACATTAATTTTAAGTCATAATTTATCTTAATTAATTTAAGTCATTAACCAATTGAAACCGGTTCGAAACAATCACGAGATTTTTCTATCGGTCTCTATCCCCCCTCTCTAATTTTTTTAAACTTTCATTTTCAATTTTTCTATAGAGTAAAGTTTTGGAGCTCGACCGATTTTGAGATGAAATAATAGATATGTCGTCATAGTTATTCGCCAGCCTTATAAAAACCCATCTACTGTCAAAGAAGCATGCATAATAATAAAGTAATACTGGTAAAAGCAGGTAAATATATTTTTTGGCCCTTAAATTTCGAAGACATCAAAACCTAATAACCAAAGCAACATCATGTTCTTACATAAGATTATAGAATACTAAATAATACAAATAAATAATATTAGTTTTGATGAAAAGTTTTAAAAAAATTATTATATTGCCCACAAGTCGTCGTATCTCACCAAATATTTTACTTACAGAGTAACACCATTTAGCCATTATGAGTCGAAGAATACTTAAGAGGTTTAATTGTTCATTGACCTGACTATTCTACGCCTAATAGAGAGATTCCCTTTCCCACAATTCTGAATGACAACCGATACACGGGACGCAGCGAATCAAGATACAGGATACACTTCCCGTCATCCAATCATACGGCGTCGTTTTTCCTAATGTCAATGCAGGAAGTTATGTGCGACAGGGACCATGAGCGGATGTTAATTTTTTGCAAAGATGATATACTTTGATTGCTCATGCTTTTAAGTGAGAAAGGAAAACTATAAAGGGAAGAAAATTAAGAACGGGGATATTGGTCATTAGACATGATGAATTAAACAATCGGTTAGAAATGTCAAATCGTTTGGTTCATAAAATCTTTTAAAACAGATTTTGTTTTGTTTTTTAAATGGAGCTCTTATATACATAACTGAAAATTAATTGAATTAAAGGAGTAGTATCATTTTCTTTTAAAGTGAATATGTCATTCACTATTTAAAAATAATAGAAAATTATGAAAAAATCGTATGAATGCACAGAAAATCTAGATTGTTATTGTTAATAAGTTGATTTTTATATAAAATTTTTGAATCAATAAATATAAAAGTATACGAATTGAATCACACTTTCAAAAAAAACGATTTCAGGATATTTATGTTATTAATATAATTAATGCTTTTAATTATTAATCTTTTTAAATGATTTTAAACATTTAAACGCAGTAAGTATTATTCGAAAACTAATTTTATCTTCCTCTTCAAAGTCGATTATAGACAACTCCTTGCATTGAAAATAAAACCCGATATTCGAAATGGTATATATACAAAATATTCATATACATTACTTATTTATCCTTTAAAAGTCATTTTTATTTTGAAATTCAAAATAACTAGAAGTTAAAAATGCACATTTTTATACGCATTCATAAGTTGAAAACATAATTAACCCTTTGCACTCCGAAAAATAAAGATACACAATTATTCACCTATTACAAAGATTTGTTTATTGCTACGAAACATATACACAATTGTTTTAAGTCGAAATTCTTTGAAAAATTAATCGACATCTGTTAACCATTATGTAGGCGTTTTTAACAATTAAATATGAAAAATAAATAAATAAAACGTCAAAATGATGCACAATCTTGAATGGTGAATCAGTGGCACCATCGGAGAGCAAAGGGTTAACATTTTGTAGCTCAAGTTCGAGTAGGTACCAATATATAAAATTTACATATATTACGCCGCAAATGTTTAGATAATAAAGAAATTCGCACGGATTTCAAATTAACAACAAATGAATTTTCTTAACCCGTTAACAGGTTTGCCCGTATGCCGTACGTGCATCGATCTATTCAATTTTAATTGTAATAAGCTAAAAATATATCCCTCATAAAGATTATAATTCAATGTGAAAATTACTTCGAATACATAGATAAGTCATGTATTCAATGGATTTCCATTTGAAACAAAATAAGAAAATATTCCTAAAATAGAAGGTGTCATCTTATTAGATTGCAAAGAAAATAAAACAGTTAAGTGGTTAACAAAGTTTCAGCGCAATGTGCTACTTACACGTTTACAATGTTATGCCAATAACAAGTAATTTGAGCCTACTGCAAACTATTACCATTATATCAGAAGCCATTATAAGAGAGCTGACCAGACTACAATTATATCAGGCTACCATTATATCAGAAATTTAGAGAAAAATTAAATTTAACTAAAATAAACAGGATTTAAACCCTAAATGTATATCTTTTTTTCTCGTTAATTCAAACATTGAAGTTTCCTTAGATGAAATTAAAATCTTCCATAATTTGACGCTGAATTTCTTATCTTACGTTTTTCAATAGTCCTCTTGAACTCATGAATAGAAAAGTAAAGTCTGACGATACAGTAAATTTTTGAAACGATAACTAAAAGATTCTCCATTAAATTAAGATCTGGGTTACAAGCTGGTTAATTCTTTTGTGTTATTTGCAGTGTGAGTCTAAGTATCGTCTTGTTGAGAATACCACTCCAAGGTCACCTAGAAGCTCAGTAAATGGCACCTGATTATAATCCAATCCCTTAATATAATGTTGCTACGCTTTGTGGCCGATGTAAATGGTCAGAGATACTTGTCAATTATAACACAATAATGTCCCAAACACCAAGACACTACTATATCTAAGACAAAAAAAGAGAGTGAGAATTGTTCCTTACCCAAGTCACGCTAGCATGGGGCTCAATCTTTTGGATCAACCAGATTCCGCACTTTTTCATTACGAAATATCACTGATTACATAAGGTTCAAATGACTTAAGGATTTCAAACCAATAACAGTTTTAGGCAGTTACAATGGTATTAATTTTACCATTTCACAATGAAATATTTTTCCTGTTTCCAAAAGTCAGCAAATCATATACTTAACAGAAGGACCTGATGACATTTGAACTTAAAAAATCACTAATAGCAGACCATTTCTTAGTCTGTGGTAGATAAGAAGAACCATTTTAAAATTAAAACAAAAGTTTTTATTTCTTGTCGATATGAGGAATTGGTACTCAGCCGGTTATTGTCAATATTAATTTTTACACAAACCTTATAAAAATTATGGTTACAGCTAATATAGGTTATGAAAAATGTAGGTGAAATACTAGTGAGTAATCGGTGCGATTCGAATCCATAGATCCCCGAGTCATTCAATTTGACGATCATCAAGTTTATTTGTCAAATGTTTTTTTTTCATATGCACATATAAAAATTACGGTTACAGCTTATATAGGGCATGGAAAATTTTGTAGAAATGCTGGTGGATAATTACTAAGATTCGAATCCGAAGTGCTTTTATATACGTACATATGTAAGTTACAGTTACAGAGCTAACATATGGTCAAGAAAAATTCAGTTGAAATGTTGGTGGATAATCACTGAGATTCGAATCCATGGAGCCCCATGTCATTGGATTTGACGATCAAATTGATTTGCCAAATGTTGCCAAAAAGAACTGCGTTTTGCTTTATATGTATCAAGTTGATAACGCTGGTTAAATACGTATCCTTGATCAATTAATAACAAAAAATTTCAAAACGAGTTAACTTCCTGTTGAATGTATCAAATCTTCTTAACTTCAACTGTTTGAATTTCTGTCACTCGCAGAATCTGTCACGAAGTTATTCGTTTGTAGAACTTAAACACTGGAGCTTTGTAGTATCACCTTTTTAACGAGTTGTTGATTTGCTTACACAAACACAGAAATTAGTAATAATGTCTAAACTTTTGCAAAAATCAATTTTCTTCTTTATAGCAAATAAAAACAACCGGTAATTGATTACATTTTAAATATATTTAAAGGCATTTACATTTCTATTATTATAATTCTAAATTTTAAAGCTAATTGGGGTCCAATTCTAAACTTTAGCATCGCAGTATATGTTACATATTTTTCTATAAAATTCATTTTGTCTCCTTTATGAGTTTAAAGCCATCGTATATGATCAAATACAAAATAAAAACTAATGGTAATAATAAAATACAATTCTCAAATTACTGGTAATTCAATGTCTCACTACAATATTCCAATATTTATGCTGAGGTCCTATGACTAATGCTATCTATATAACTATGACTGCTATCCTATGACAAAACTGAAATTTCCAGGAAGAAATGGAATTGTTTAAAATAACAAAGCCCTGCAGACATTTTATTCTGGAGGCCGTGTCATGAGATTGAGAGATCAATCAAGAGCAACAAATACCACAGCATTACATAACGGGAAGAACGCGATTTCATGCAATTGATCAAAGCTAAATTCTGAATAGTTTTCCTGCGATAAAGTCCGAGGCTGTCTGAATATTAAAATAAGTAACATCCAAGTCCGTATTTTCAAGCAGATACAATTTTATGAAGAATGAAATTCGCAAAATAAATTGAAATCCCATTTTCTCTCAATAGAATAAAATGGTGAGAATTACACACACACACACATTTTTTTTATATATATATATATATATATATATATAATCTATATATTCATTTATGCGAAAGGCGCGCATTGTTTTAACTGAAAATCATTAAAAGTTAATATAAAATATTTTTAAAAATGATTGAAACGAAATCTGCTATGCATATTGCAATGTATCATGCCAGAACATCATTTCTTGAACGGCCAAGCTTAGCGTACTCGTGCAAGTTAAATTAAATTTTTATTATTTTAATTGCGTCATTAAATGAGTCATTTTAGTATTGCCAAATGGTCCAAAAAAAACTTTGTCCCCCATTTATTGTTTAAAAAGATATCACATTTCCTATCTATTTCATTTCATATAATTGCGTGCTCAAAATGACGTATTTCTAGGTTTTATTTGCTGTAGTCAGTGGCTTATTTTTTAAAAATCAGAGCTTTTGTAAATGCAATGGCAACGCGTTATTAAAAGCTGATTTATTTATTTTTTTAGATGCTCGCGCAGATAATAAAATTTCAATTTTTCGCCCTTGGGTTTTTGTTGACGCCACAACACCTCATTCCCCAAAACAACATCATGTTCTGACATAATAAATTATAAGTAATTAATAGGCTATAAAAATCGAAACTGCTGAATAGGTTTTCATAAATTTTGTAGATGAATAATTATGAAACATAAAAACTGGATTTATTAAACTTGATGAAAATTAATTAGATAATTAATTTATAATTATAAACTATATTTATATATTCATACACAAACAATATTTATATAAATTATATTTATATATACTTTAATATATGCGTAATAATAATACTTTCTCATGATTAATCGAGTTTTTTTAAGAAAATTTCATTATGCCCCCTCCATTGTTAGAATATTTATGAGCTCTATAGATCTGTTTCAATAATATTATTAACAAACGTGAATATCAGATATTCTAGAGGCATAGTAAACAGAAAAAAATGTTTTATTTCTATATTAATAAAAGTAGAAAGTTTAATCTGAAATAAATCATGATTAAATTAACATAAGAAAAAAATGTTGCAAGTCGAAATTAAACTGTCCAATTCAGTGAAATTGGTGAATGACTTGGAATCTACAACTGTTAGGTATACAATTCACGACAATTAAAGAAATTCGGAAACTGTTTACTGCTATTAAGATTTTCATTTTATTTAAAAGTAAATTTAGAAATAAATTAACAAGAATAAAGGCAAATACCTCAGCAATATAACATGAATCGAGCAAATACACTTCACCAACAAAAGCAATTATTTATTTTCTCATCTCAAAGCAGTTTTATAACTTAAACATCCAGGTAACAATTTCTGAAGTTAATTATTTAATTTTAGATTATATGTTCACCTTCATTCATATTTTTTCAAGAATCGGGAATTTTTTATGTATAAGTGGAACAAAATATTTAAATGAAACAGTCTCATTTCTTACTTTTTGAATGAAAAGACAGTGAAAGAAAAATTATCCAAGTTGTTTTACTTTGAAGTTAGTTGCCTTTCTCTACCACCTAGTCCATCCATATTATCAGCTACCTTGGTTTTAAAATTATTAATATAGAATGTACTTATTTAATATATAATATAATATTAATATAATAGACCTAGCACGTCTTCCCCATGATCTGATCGTCCCAGGTTCGAGTCCCGGTTCGGGCATGGTTGTTCTGTGTTCTCTCTGTAAGGTGTGTTAATGTTCCCCCCCTGTAAAAAGGGGCTGATCAAGCGACTATGATGAGTATGTAGCTAAAGTCATACTCTTGGCCCTAGTTGGCGCTATTACAAAACAAGAGACGTTGTTTAGGCTTAAATCGCTGTCACCTCAGTTAGCTTGTCAATGGCAAGTGCCATAAGAAACAACAACCCTTATTTGATATTCCAGTTTATTATTTGATAAAATCAATCGACTACAAATTATTGCGCATTCAATTAAAAGCTGCACGTGATATCATTAAAAATTGAAATAAGTGGTTTCACAAAATAGCGAGTAGAAAATATTCAGCTCTCGTCATGAAACAACTGATAAATTATGATCCATTGTTCCGTGAAATAACTAAGAATTTCATTAAACAATTGGATTATATATTTTAAAGTTTAAAAAACTTTAAATTCTGAAATGGAAATGAAAATTCGTCCTCGGAGTTAACGTGAATTTTCTAAACTTTCAAACCAAAAAATTGCATGATTGAACGATTTTTTGAAATAATGAAATAAATTTGAATTCAGTAATAATGATAAATACACCATTACAGATAATGCTCAATAAATAAGTTGTTACAGAAACCCTACTTCGGAGTTAATGTCAATTTTCTTGATTTTAAAACTGGAAAAATCACATAATTGAATGATTTGATGGAATAATGAAATAAGTTCGAATTTCGCTATGATAATAAACACATCGTTACAGATAATGCCCAATAAATAAGTTGTAAGTTGTTGGATAGCCAGGTTAGTAAGGAGTTGGATTCGCATCCCTTGGCCAGCGAGTTCAACCCCTCCAGCCGAAGACTATCCGATTGTGTGTGGCGACTTGCACACGTTAAATCTGTTAGGCCGGGATAGCCTGGTTGGTTGGGCGTTGGATTAATTGCGCGTTCGAACCTTCCAACCGAAGACTCTCCGTGTGTAGTGAACGTTGAATCTGTCGTGGTCCATGTCCTCTATGTCGAGAGTAATACTACTGGGGATACTGGGTCAGTAGGGATCTATTTCTGTTTCAGATCTAAATTACAATCTGTGGATGAATGAATTCCGGGCAGTAAAAAGGGTTTGTGACGTGTGTAAGCTAGAAGTCAGACTTCTGCCCTCGGGTGAAATACCCTCAGAAGTTACTGCACCCCTTCTGTTGTAAAGCGGAACATGAGAACTACAAATTTGTTATTACAGAAATATTACTTCGAAAATAATGTCATTTTTTTTTAAATTCAATACTAGAAAATTTTATGATTGAACGGTTTGATGGAAAAAGGAAATAAATTTGAATTTCGCCATGATAATAAATACAGATCATACTCAATAAATAAGTTGCTACAGAAGCTAAAATTGGAAAATTATTAAAGTTACACAAAAATCATGCAGAAATAAAATTGATATCAATAAAAAAAGCCTTTTTTTGTGTTTTGATACAGCAAAAACAAGCTTTATGAGATTAAATTTTATGTTGATATAGCTAATAAAAATACCAAAAACTTAATTTTTAATTTATTTACATTTTAACTTGGTTTTTGAACTTTCATTTATTTTAATAAACTTCTGTTCGATTTGGAAAGTAAATGGATAAATTTCCATCAATATTTGGGCAAAACTGCAAATTAATTTGTAAAAACTGTAAATTAGACATAAAGATAAAAAATCTCTATATAAATGTAACAGTACTCCATATGAAGTAAAAGCAACAAAACAATTTTTCCTTTTCCTCTCTGTGGTGACAAAAAAAATTGAGTCGAATTAAGAACCACGACAACAAATACCACAACATCATGTAACGCGATAATTCGAAATTTGACATTGGTAAAGAACGCGAAAAGAATGCGATTTCGCGCGCTTTATCAATGCCAAATTTCAAATAAATTCTCCTCCCGACAAAGCTGAACTTTAAACGGGTGATATCCATGTCCCCATTTCTAAGCAGGCAATCCGACAAATTCCAGGAAGAAGAAAATTTCGGAAATAAAAAACGAATATCAATTCATTCCCCTTTTTTTACAGTGGAACAAAATGGCGAGAATTCTCTAAATATTCCAAAAAATCTCCGATGTGAGAACCGTAACCATATCCCATTGTTTGTTCTGGTAACTGCTTATTTATGGTAATTGAGATGATGCAGGAAAAAGACAATTATGAAACGTTTAGAAGACAGGAAATTACAGCATTTCACGGTTCTTCAAACTCCAATAGTTTCCATTCCATTCATTCTTATATGGGATAGTTTTCGTAGTGGAATAAACTTTATGAAAGTTAATTTCTCCGTAAACATGTAAAACAATAAAAAAAAGGTCCCGAATTGAGGATTAAAAGAAGATAAAATCTTCAAATTATATTTTAAAACGGAATAGTTTTCAGAGAAATGAGTAAAATATCTTCCATTTCCCATTATAAGTTTATAAGATCTACCGTCAAGTTTAAAACCTCGGTATGCTTACTTAGTCTATGTTCCTTAATTAGCAGTAAATACAATTACTACATAAGAGATGATACAATGAGCCATGGGAATAAAGCTATGTGGAGAGTTATTAGAGATCAATTAAATCAGTTCCATAAGGGAGAAGGATACAACGGATATAATATTTAATACTTATACAACCAAGTGGTATAAATAAAAAATATAATAGAATTATAGAACTGTCAGTTCCACAGCACAAAAGCAGAAATTTACAATAGACAAGCAGTAAATTGGCAATAAATCGCGTGAAAACCATGTCCAATTTCAGTTAGAATAAAATGGAAATCTACCGAATTCATTTTCATAATAGTTTGCTGTTTATTTTTTGGACAATAAAGGCTCTTCTTCAAAATTGAAAACACAAAACTGATTGCTTACAGAAATTATCTGTTCAGAGTAACCAATTTGCATATGTTTGTAGAGTAACCAATTTGTATGCCAGACTCTCCAACCACCCCGAAGGTACACAGATTTTACACGATGGATCCCCGTAACAGCAACACTGATAGGGACAGTGGTTGCCTAATGACCATTACTATGATGGTTGGGTTGACGGGGTACCTAGCCCCGGCAGGGGCTTAACCCCAGTAGTAACAGGATCCGAGAACGTGGCCTTCTGTATACTGCTTGGTACTCTGCGAAGGTATATATAGGTGTAGGCAGTCCAGGTGGGTGGATGAATTGGCGTGTGCCAGAACTCTTTCTGATTGGCTATTTCAGAGGTGAGGGATGCGGGGGGGGGGGTATGCTGCCTGATTAGGTGAGGGGGAGCTTTAAGTGAAACGCGAAATTTTTGATATATGAAATAACGGAAAGGATTTTTACATTAAAATATTTTAAGGGCTTCAGAAAATATTTAAAGGAGGAGGATATTACGAGGTCTTCTAGTTTTCTGGTTGGGGGCATATTTAGGGATATTATTTAGAACTTCATAATCTAGTTTGCCCATGTTATCAAAGAATTTGGTTGCTAAGTTTTTAATAAATTTTTTAAAGGGGGAGGAGTAGTCTAGAGCTTGGTACACATTGGTACTTGGCATAAACCATAGCATATTTCAGATTATTCTAAAGTAGTTATTTTGTAGTCTTTCCATAAATCTTATGTTACTTTTTGTAGCATATCCCCACACTGGGCAAGCATAGGGAAGTCCATCACCAGCCACGGTACAACCCTTTTAGTAGGAAGTATGTCCCGTCATCAATGGGAGGAGCCGACCTCCACCTATTAGTGCACCCATCAGGGTGACGAGATCCAACCACCATGCCAGAAACATTTCATCCTTATTTCGAGGTGCCCCTCCCGGGGGATAATTTGCATATGCAAACGTGGTTTCAACTAATCCTTTTAAACTGACTAAAAAATTAAAGTATGTAAGCTGAAAAATATGGCGACATATTAAAAAAATAGCAATTAGAGAGGCATAAATTAGACAAAATTACCTAAAGACTTAGACCTAAAAACACAAAATAAACCATACAGCTTACATATTAAATATTTCTTTACTGATTAGATTAATTAGGGAAAATGATATTAATATTAAGACGAACAGCAACAATAGAATTGCTTCCCATTTTTGAATATCAGAAAAGGATGTCCAAGTTCAATTTTCCACAGAGAAATGAAAGAAAATCAACGAAATCATAAGATGCATAATTCTATTTATTTAGACCAAAATTTGATTCAAATCACGCAAATAAGTATCAACCTAAAATGCCTTTGCACAAATAAGGAACGATAACACAATTTCGAATATATCCGTGTTGCTCTTATCCTGACTGCTGCAACAGCCATCATTATTATCCATGTAGAGATAGACACATCGCACTACAATGATTTGTGCACCTCACTCAAAGGTTTCACAAATTAATAATTAGAATTGGGTTGGTACTCGGTTTTGCTGTATTAGGTACTGATCAAATGTATCTGATATTTTTACTCGATACTTTTGCACTTGAGCAACTGATTATTTATCCGGCAAAATCAAACCGGGTAATCCGGGCAATCGTTCTCGCATATGTGTCAAGATTAGATTTGAGTTGTTATCCGGGCATGAAGCATCAGGCACAGGTTGATACTGATACTTTCTATCTGATATGGAAATTAATCTTATTTTTCCTTCGGAATGAAACCAGGCACTCAGTGAGTATTGGTGTTCGCACTTGTATCCAGAAAGGTAATTTATATTCATACAAGTGTGATTTAAGATTCCAAATTAGGATTTTGCTTCTTTGCAAAAAATATTAGTACGATAGTGGAATGGCCTTTACTTTGACATTGATTGACGGATACATCAAAAGAGGAAAAGTGGGATTTTGTTGATATAATTAGTATAAGAATAGATATGACTTCTTCACAGTGGTGCCCTAACATGGGCATAAAGAAAAATATACACAACTAAAAAAAGCGCATCTTAATAGCGTCACCGAGGCAGGACAGTGAACTATAAATGGCTACATCAACTTAACACTTTATAGCAGACTAATGCAGCATTACCTGATCGAAAATAAAGGAAATATGAGGAGATCCTTAATTGAGACAGAAAACTGATACTGAGATCCTGATACTCTTGGTCTATAGTGTTTTTGTCAATGATAATATTCTGCATATTTTTCTAGGCAGCACGCTGGGACAGAATCGTCCAATCAAGAATTAATCTGAAGCACAGAGAAGATAGTAGTTTTAAAGAATATTTATTTTGTTCGACTTTTTAATGAATCTGAATATACCAATCAGAATCAACTACTGATGATACAATTTAAAAATGGAAATTTTTAAACAATGAATCCTTGATTGTAATGTTGTAGTTACAAATGGCACTTGCTATGGACAAGTTTCACCGAGGCATCAGCGAATTTTAAGCCAAAAAAGGTGTTTCTTGTTTTTGAAGCAGCGCCAACTAGGGCCAAGAGTACGACTTAGCTACAGACTCATCCCATTCCCTTGCACGACCCCTTTTTACAGGAGGGAACATGGACACATCTCATAGATAGCACACAGGTGAACAACCCTACCCAAACCGGGACTCGAACCCGGGACTCCCAGAACACGAGGAAGAAGCGCTACCTATGTGACAGAAAGCCGGCTGATTGTAATGTACTAGAGCTATTCTAACTCTCAAGCAATAAATAAAAAAATAAATAAAATCACAGTTTGAAGATTTGTATTTGCTTAAAATTGAATTACTTTTGAAATTACTCGTTTCTAATCTGAACAGAAGGCGACTCTAATAATTTGAGCAGAATGTAAATCTACATTCTTAGATTCTAAATTAGATGCAATTCGTCTGTATGGATATTATTTCCTGTATTATTTTCACAAAACAATTCAAGAACATACTGTAAAGAAAAGGTTTAATCCTAATTTTAAAAATTTAATCTGTAGCAATTCCATAAAAAACGAATGTATATAAAATCCTTCTACTGAAGTAAAACTGCATTCGAAGATATTGTTTCAGCTGAAAATGATAGAATTTGATAACAATGCAGAAGATTAGATTGGATTAGGATTTTAACGGAACAAAAGCCAAACATAGCCAAAGGTTACAAAAGAAGAATAAAACAAACATGAATATCCATTATTTTAAGATTAAAAAAATCCATTATTTTAAGATTATGGAAATAAAAAATTCATATACAAATAATCTGTTTCCCGACACCCTGGCACAGGGTTAGCGCGTCTTACCCGTGATCTTTACGTCCTGGGTTCGAGTCCTGGTTCGGACATGGTTATTCTTTATCTGCTCTCTCTGATATGTTTGAATGTGACCCCCCTCCATAAAAAGGGACTGTGCCAGCAAATGTGATGCGTGAGTAGCTGTTCTGCTAATTATGCTGAAGAGAATATCAGTTTGACTGATTCGGTCATTGTAAGAATGGACTTGCACAGTCCACAGTCGGCCACAACAAATCCTGTCGATACTGATACGTTCAGTGGTGGCGGGGTGGTCGGCTGTACAGAAGAAGGATCCATAACAAAAATATAAGGTGTTCATTAATTATTGTCGGGGTTTCCGTACCTCATAACTTTCGAATAAAAAATATTACGCAAAAACCGTTTACGTATTCGTAAATTATAACTCTAAGAATTTTACGTGGCAACAATGCGATATGAGCGCATTTGCAGTTTGGGTAATTATGACGTCATAAATAAAAATGAAGACCGTGCAAGAAAAAGCAATGTGTGTATTGTGGTTTTACGAAACTAAATCAGTCATAACTACTTAACGTCTCTTCAGGACCACGTATAAGAAAGTACTTCCCTCGGATAATTCTATCAGACGTGGGATAACACAATTTCACTAAACTGGTAGCGTTCTACACCGAAAGGGAGCGGGAAGACCAGACACTTCGCAGGAAAATGTTAATCGCATATATGAAACGTTTACTCACAGTCCACAAAAATCAACGAGACAATCAGCTGTGCAAATACATATGCCGCATACGACGATATGGAAGAGCAGCCATGTACAAATTCCTTAATCTTTTTGATATCATTAATAAAATTATTTTATTGGAATTTACGAATACATAATCGCCTTCAGTTGAATGTGCAAATTGTGCAAGCTTTACACTTTAATATCATTATAAAATTTTTTGAGTTGTAACTTACGAATAGGTAAACGGTTTTCGCGTAATATTTTTTTATTCAAAAGTTATGAGGTACGGAAACTACGACAATAATTAATGAACACCCTAAATATAAGATGTCCAATAGAAAAACAAAGTACTTGGGAGGCCTGTTAAAGATTATTTTCTGTATTATTTTTATAATAAATGATAAATTTACCATTTTTAGAGTCTCCACAGGTTAAACTTTTATATAAAATATTGACGATGATATTTGGATTTTACATAATGAAATATTCATTTCGTGGTTTCAAGCCATAAAATATCGTTCTGATCTCCAACACTGAATAAATAGTAGACAAAAATGAATGCTATGTGACAGAAAACGATTTCGAGGCAACTGATATGCATCGTAGTTTAATTCAGAATATAAACTTCCCATTTCTGCTTGAATTCCAGTATCTTACAAATCCAACCACGTAGGGAAAAAATTTACGATGGCCTAGCACAATGATCCCACGAATACCGACAAAGTTAAATATATTCATTGTGACCGAATGCCCGTTCTTTTATGTCATAAAATATTTACATAGATATTAAGTAGTTTTTATGGCATAAAATATTTTCAAAAAGAATATAAATTTTGATGTGGGTCCGTCATAATGTGAGAACATTAAGCTAATTCTATGGGGGGAAAAGCATATATCCGTTATGATTTCCAATCCTGCTTACACAATGTTGCCACATAAAAGATAATAAAAAGACGTTAAATAATCGAGTTGAGTATTTAATAGCTCAAGTGCGATGCAATATAAAAATATTTCATTTCTAAAATTTATTATTATTGTCTTTTTAATTCGCAAAATAGCTATGAGCTATTTCATATTATCATGCCATCTATGTGTCACTGCCATGCCCATGTGTATGGCACGGATGGGTCATCACTTCCTGCATATGACATTACCATGATAATTATAGACTGACATATCTGTAAATGCCTCATGAATGATGCAAGATGTACAAATCATTTAACCCCTTAACCGGTTTGTTTTCCTTACTATCTAATAAGATAACACCTATTTTGGGAATATTTTCTTATTTTGATTAAAATGGAAATCCATGGAATACTTGGCTTATTTACGTATTCGAAGTCATTTTACTATTGAATTATAATCGTTATGAACGGTTTATTTTTTGTTTACAATTACCAAAATTCGATAAATCGATGGACGTACGGCGTAGGGGTAAACCGGTTAAGGGGTTAAGAGATTTCACAGGTCAGGCTGTTAGAGCTATAAAATTTGGTGCGTAAGTATTTCTTGGGTTTTAAGTGCTTACTAAGAAAAGACTAATTAAAATCAACATAAATTTTTACGTTTTTCTTCTCTAACTTCGGAGCATACCATCATTCGAAACCCATTTTTTTCTCATTTAAGAAAATATTCAGTGATTTGTAATGATTTCAATGAAAATAAATGTTTTTCACCAGAATTTTGTCTCTTTAATTTTAATAATTAAAAAAATGTTTCAATTTATCTTTACTAATAATTATGATGAAGGTGTATTTGTATGCTTTGGGGCGTGTGTGTTTGTTGATGCTCTACAGGCTAGATCGTTTTCACATAGAACCATTTATTTAATTTAAAAATATGCACCTCGGAGTGAATATTTTGAAATTTTCATTAGAATTTAAACTTAAAATCAAACAAAATTTAAAGAATTTTCGCAATAACTTCCAAACACATTACAGTGCAAAAATAATTATCGCAACATTTTATAATTTTTTAAAAACATTTTGTCTTTTACATCTATAATTTCAAGCTGTAATTTATTGTTCACATTTAATTATTTTTTTAAATATTTTAAGCATGTCATTACTTATGGCACTAGTCATAGATAAGCTCAGTGATTAAGTCAATGATTTAAGCCGAATTTGCGCGTCAGCTTCGGAGGGCAAAGGTCCTGAGCGCCCAAGAACAGAAGTTTGACATCTAACTCATATGAAGATGACACGATCACACTAATTATACAATTTCACAGATATAGAGCAATGTAAAGAATAACCATTGATTCGAACCCAGGACGCCAAGATCAAAGAGAGGACACGCTACCTCTAGACCAGGTCAACGGCATTTTAAGTATAGTTCGTAACAATATAAGTCACAAAAAATATAAATAAAATTGAGTCAGAATAAGCAAACTCTGCCTGCATGACGCGCCGCGTATTTTTAGCAATCATGAAAAGTTTTTTTTATCATAATGCTGACAACAGTTTAAATTAAAAGATTAAAAATTTAATTCTTCCATCAAATTCAATTTAGAAAAGTTAAATTTTTAGCGCATATCTACATGAAATAAATAAAATACGAAACGATATTTTCAAGAAAAACAGATGTAAGAATAAGATTTATGCGACTTCTACAATATCTACATCATAATATACTAATTAATTGTTATTTAAAATAAACATGGCTTAATACGCTGACGTTAGTATGTTTCATGACTATCAAAATTTTAAGATTAAAAATATTTTGATGAAGAAGCCGTAAAATATTTAACTGAGATTTTAGCTACCTTTAATCCCGGAGAACAAACTGGTCGTCGAAGGCAGCTAATTTTACAACTATTTAAAGTACTGTGTTTAAATTCCTGCGCATTACTACAATAGTAAATACTCTTTTTTGAATAAATGTTAAAATTAAAAGTAAATTCTAAATACAAAGTAAAGTTAGAGGGATCAAATTTAAAGCAGTACCATGCTACAATGTTTCAAAATGGATGTTCAAATTTCCTTTATTTTTTAGCAGTAAAAGCGAAGTAGAGGCGAATGAAAATTTTCTCACGGTACTATTTCTTCTTTTAGAAGAAAATGAAATATAGTATGCGGAAAATATGGGTTCAAAATCTTCACTCAAAATTATTTTGAAATATGAGAAGCATGTATTGAAAGTAATAGTGCAAGTTATTCAGATATTAGAATGCCAACAATCCATCCATCATAAATGACTTCGCCGACAGAGTTTTTTTTAATTGACTGATTAATAAGTGTGCGAATAAATCTAAACATGAATAAAAATTAGCTCTAAGATCGTAAATTCCACATTTTATTACATTTTTATGTTAGATTATAGCAAAGGGGAATGAGCTGAGGTCTCATTGACCTTTGTAAATTTTAATATTTTATGTTTATGCTCCATTCTACTTCAATCTGCATATTTTTAAACTCGTTTTGTATTCAGTATAGCAATACAAAAAAAATACAATAAAAAGTATAGCAATACAATAGAAATAGAATAAACAGAAAATATAGAAATCGTTACAAAATTCTAAGCCGAGATTTTGACGAATATCCACGTTTTAGACCTATCTGAGCTGGAAAAACACATTTTTGGAAAGTGTCCATGTGTCTATCTGTTCTCTCTGTTCTATGAGACAAATATACATTTAAAATTCTTTTAAACAGACGGTTAACACTTGGTACATGGTTTTTATACGAAAATCACAGATTTTTATCTCAAAAGTTAAATATTTTTAGAGGAAGTCTGTCTGTCCAGCAGTTCGAATAAAAACTAACATGATAATTATAAAATGAAGAGCACTAAATTAATAAAAATCGGCATATAGATTTAAAATCTGAAGTGTAGATACCTGTCAAATTTCGAGTTAACCTGTCAGGTCTACAGAAACATCTAAAAGTGATAACTCAATAATGCAATGACTTAAATACACCAAATCTGGAACTAAATTTTGTGATTACAAATGTAGTTTTGTATTCAAATTTTTGTTTCGGCCGTTTGAGAAATATCTGTCCAAAATACAAATTCGCTTTCTGAATACCAAACATTAATCGGATGTCAGGGATTAATCGCCAAATAACTAGCAGAGATGTCGCAATAAATTCGGTAAAAAAAAAGCTAAATTCGCGCCAAATGTAATAACTATATACCGGTACAATGTAGGGAGTTTTTTGGCATGAAAAGTTTATTAAAAAGTATAAAAGAAAATTTTTGGATTATGTTAGTGAATCTACTTGTTTTAATCCGATTTTTAGTGATTAATTTTAATTTGTGTGAACATTATGCATAGAGGAAACCTCACAGGAAGGAAACAAATTTTCTATTAATATATATTTACAATTAAATTGTTGGTGTTACTAATGGCACTTGCTATGGACAAGCCCCCGCTGATACAAGAGCAGATTTAAGTTGGAAGGAGCGTCTCTTGTTTTTGAAGTAGCGCCGACTAGGGTAAGAGTACGACTTAACTACACACATACCATATTTGCCCTATACGCAGCCCCTTTTTACAGGGGGAAACAGCCACACGTCTTATAGATAGCACACAGTCCTAACCGGGACTCGAACCCAGGGCTCCCAGAACACGAAGAAGACTCACTACCTCTGAGCCATAAAATCTGAACAATTAAGTAAATTGCAAATAATATTTGATTTCGTATATTTGTTTAAGTATTCTGTAAATGTGTAGGTTATTTTCTACTGTAAATTAATCCGCAGCAATCAGACCTGAGATTTGTTAATGAGATAATAGCCAGTCTGGATGAGCACCTCTTCTAATTGCTGCATATATACCATAGAAACTGATAAGCAACTAAATAGATTCAAACCACAAGTGAATTATATATGGTGCCTGAAATAGATGCTTATCTAATCATTGATATTAAAGCCATTAATTAACCTCACTGCCTAGTATACACACCCTAGGGAATTAGGAATACATTTTCTAATAAAACAACTTCCCATTTTCGTATCTCTAATCAAGTGATTTTCAAATTCTGCGTATTTCAACACCTACGGCACTAATTACTAATATTTAGTTCAAAAGGGATTGACTAAGCATTGGCTTTAATTTAAAAAGTTTTAAAGCGGGATTCCAGTAAAAAAATAAATGGCCTTCCAAAATTTTAAAATTAATTTTTTTAAAAAAACAACATTTTGGTATTTTAAATAACACCTGAATATCATTTTTAAAAAATCAAAATTCTCTATTTAGCTTCGAAATGATTTGATGTATATCAGTTTAGATGGATCTTAAAATATATGCTACATTGCAGGGACAATTTTTTTTGTTCGCCAAATCTTACAGGAAATCCTTACTTTACATATTGTAAAGTGAAAATGAATTAGCTCTTGTAAAATACAGCTAAAAATTCTCTATTCAGTTATTTCCTAATAATAACCTTTGCAAGATTAAGAGTAAAAAGCAAACGATATTTTTAAATGAAAAGTTTTTTTTTTTTTACAGTTAATGCTTTAAACTATATTTAGCTTCAAAACATTACAAATTTATGCTTAGAATCTAGCAATGATCGAATTTTCAAAGACAAGAACAAAAAAAAAATTGTTACCGTCCAGTTTGAAACCATTTTTTATTGGATTGTGCTAGTCCGATATGTTTCATTAGTTACAATAATTTTTTTCTTTAAATGATAGGAAAATAAGAACAAGTTAGCAAAAATTACAAGTATATGAAATAAGAATGAAAAGTTTTAAAATATATATTGAATTTAGAAAAATAAGAATAATTATTATGTTTCTCATATATTTAACAATAATTATTTATTGGTAAAACAACCAAAATCCAAAATCAACACCATCTCGGTCATTTTCATTTGGCTTCTACGCTCCATTAAAAAGAACAGACTCATACTCATGAAAGACTCGTGACAAAGTTAGCCGGTTTATAGACTCATACTCATGAAAGACTCGCGACAAAGTAAGCCTATTTTACAGACTCATACTCATGAAAGACTCGCGACAAAGTAAGCCTATTTTACAGACTCATACTCAAGAAAGACTCGTGACAAAGTAAGCCTATTTTACAGACTCATACTCATGAAAGACTCGTGACAAAGTAAGCCTATTTTACAGGCATACTCATGAAAGACTCGTGACAAAGTAAGCCTATTTT
>JAOUZG010025578.1:5516272-5534357 GCA_026289955.1 Argiope argentata
TTTACAGGCATACTCATGAAAGACTCGTGACAAAGTAAGCCTATTTTTTGCAACCAACCTAACGCGTCCCAACTAATGAACTTTTAACACAGTTAGAGTCCCAATTCCACAATGGTTCTCAGAATAAAATTTACCGTGCATTCATTCAGATCATTTTGTTTCAAGAGTTCTTCCAACAAAATGATGAGGAGAAAAATTTCGATTCCGGTATCATCCTCGTCACTTGGCTATGGTTCAAAATGATGATTCTCACCCACAAATAGCTTTCGTGTAGGTTCAAAACGGGATGTTGATCATACTAAACTAAACTAAGTCATCAATCCGTCTGGCTTTCGGATCCTAAGACTAAATACCGAGACGTTCCAAATTCCAAATTAGTCACGAATTTTAACTGTGACTGAATTTTTAAGAATGTCCCGAATTTGAAACAAATAGATTATTAGAAGTTTAAATAAAAAATAGTGTAAATTAAAGAAACTAAAATCGAATTAATTTTTTAAAAATTATTTTAATTACAGTTTTTTCCTTCCAACATTTAACTCATTGACTTTGAATGAAGCAAATATCTGGAGAATTTGGATTAACCCCTTAACTGGTTTTTTTTCTTACTATCTAATAAGATGACACCTTCTATTTTGGAAATATTTTCTTATTTTGATTCAAATGGAAATCCATGGGATACTTGGCTTATCTACGTATTCGAAGTCATTTTACTATTGAATTATGATTGTTATCAATGGTTTATTTTTTGATTACAACTACCAAAATTCGATAAATCGATGCACGTACGGCGTACGGGCAAACCGGTTAAGGGGTTAAACATTTCAATCCACTAAGTTTTTGCATTTATCAGCAAATATTTCATAATAAAAAATTAATTGTATTTCTTTTTTATAAAAAGGAGACGCTTTTGTACAATTTCTGATCTAACATTTGTTAAGACTATAGAAGAGGATTTCTGAAAAAAGAATTACTAATGCGGATTATTAAATCTACAGTAAAAACAAACGTAATAGAAAAATTCAAACTTCTTTTCTCTTCTTTTTTTACTATAAATTTTTTAAAAAGTATTAAGTATTTTGTGGATTCAAAAACTCCTTTATATTTTTTTTATCGCTTTAACCCTCAAAGTAATAACCTAGAAATTTATTTTAATTTCTGAAAGGAAGTATGTAATAAATAAAAAAGTTCACATGCCACATTTTCCAGATCGGTGAAAATGAGACTTGAATCTGATTACTCACAAGACCTGCTGTGTATATGGGATACGTTAACTTCAATAAATACAGTATACCCTCAGTAACCTCGCATATATCTGACAAAAAAGTGCCTAATAATGCGTAGTCACTAAAAACAAGCATTTAAATAACAAAATATGTATTTTCAAAAGATAAAAAATGTACAATATTTAATATATTATACAAAAAAATTAAAATCTCATAAGCAACCTGTTGTTTATGTTTTCTCAAGGTCACTAACATACGCATTCAATAACTTCTACTTCATTTAACACCTTTCATTCGGGCACATGAAATTAATTACCGAATGACTGGAATAGCAGGATTAACAAAAATACGAATTACCGAAAAACTACTATACAATTAAAATTACTAAATTCCAGAGAGAAAGAATACTATACAAGATACTCAAAGAAGCATTTAGAAGGTTTTAAACATGCCTTAATATTGTCTGTTAATTAATGAAACTCTAATGCCATTTGTCATTTAACTAAAACATTGTATAGTTTAATTCTAGAACTTTTTTAATGAAGTTACATTAGTTTTAACCCCTTAATTGTGTCCTTACTTATTGTGCCGTACATGATATGAGCATTGAACCATAAAATAAATTTATATGAAATGTGCTTGAGATATTACAAATACTGTAAAACATCGCCAAAAAATTAACAGATAAAAAAATCGTTACAAAAAACCGAAATTCGCGTTTCTAATTAAATGTATCATGTCTATGATTATAAATATTTGTTAATTTTTTAAGAAAAAAATTCTAATGAAGTATAAAAGCGACAATGAAAGTAATAAAAATCTACCAAAATAACAATAAATGGTATTGAATAAACAATTTCACTTGGTTAAAAGAAGTGATTGGATTGTACAGCCATAAACTGGAATTATTTCTTTTATTTTACTTTAGGAATTCAATTTCATAACTTCCAAAATTGAAATTTTAAAACAAATTAAAGCTTAACTATAAAAATTATGAAACTAATTATACTAGTTAATTCTGTAAAGGTTCTTTCCCTGCAGACATACCATGCTTGCAGAAATGCCATCAAACAGGGTAATACAAATTATTCCAGCTTTTGTTACAGGGTTAATACAAATTACCAACTTAGCCTGATATGCTTGCTGATTTCATAGTTTTCCATGTATACTTGGTTCATTTTAAATTACTCGAATTTATTCTTTTTTATAAAATGATGCAGGAAAGAACATAAGAGCTAATTCTAATTGAAAGCACTTTTTATGGATTTGCAAATTAGATATGTTCGTGTCAAATCATATTACTATAATATGAGGTCTTTCTAAATTTTGATACGACCTCAAATGCAGACGTAAAACATACGCATGGGTATTCAAATTCCTATAAGTGAAATCATAATTATTCACCAATTTAGAGAAGCAAAAACATAACAGATTCACTAATTTTGATAAGCCAAATCATACCAGAAAATTATTTTGATGCAAGATTTTCATTAAAATTCTACAAATTAAACTACTTTCAATAGGATTTTGCTTGGTAGTTAGTTTATGATAATAGAATAACAATATTTCGATTATATTCCTAATACATTAATAATCCTGACTATCTCAATACATATACAATAAGAAAAAGTGGGGTTTTCTTCGTTTATTTTATTGATAGAATCTCAAAAAACGAAAACAGAAGTTGTTTTTTTTCTTCAATGTATGAAGAATTTAAAAGACTTAGAAAGTTAATAAGCTTAGATTTCAAGGCTAATCATTTTATATTTCTGATACCAATATCAAGGGCAAATTAAAAAAGCCAAATATTTACTTAAGATGGTAATTTATCGCTCATAACATAATTATCCATTTGGCAATTAACTTCAAATATATATGCCAGATTTTTAAGAGAGTCAATATAGTACTCTCTTAGAAATCTGGCATATATATTTGACCCAAAA
This sequence comes from Argiope argentata, assembly GCA_026289955.1. Lineage (NCBI taxonomy): Eukaryota > Metazoa > Arthropoda > Arachnida > Araneae > Araneidae > Argiope > Argiope argentata. The sequence goes on from JAOUZG010025578.1 coordinate 5,519,442, forward strand.
ATCAGATTAATGATGCATTTTAATAATAAAACATATGATGCATTTAATAATAAATGATGCATTTTAATAATGTTCAATTATACAAAATACAAAAATACACAATTTATAATGTATTATACAAAAAAATGAATAACCTCTGAAGAAACCTATTGTTTATATTTTGTCAAGGTCACTGGCATTCTTCTTCATTAACTTATATTTCCTTTAATATCTTCCATTTGCGCACCTGAATTTTATTACTGAATTACTGGAGAGGCATCTTTAATGTGAAAACGAATAACAGAAAAATAATAATATAATTAATATTAGAAAATTCCAGAGACGAAAGAATAATAAAAAATGCAGATAAAAATATTATCAGGTTGTAATAATGTCTAAATGTTAGTTGTATATCATTTATACTGTAATGTTGTTTCTAATGGCCCTTGCCATCGGGCAAGATTTTAAGCCGAGGGAGTGTCTCTTGTTTCAAGTAGCGACAACTAGGCCCAAGGACTACTCACGCATCTTACAATGAGTCTACACACGTCTTAGCTATTCACGCATCACGTTCGCTTTCACAAGCCCTTTCTATGTGTGTGGGGGGGGTCATTCACATATAGAATAGATGAAGAACAACCATGCCCGAACCGGGACTCGAACTGAGGAAGCCTAGATCATGGGGAAAACGTGCTACCCTGTGCCAGGACGTTGGCATGTTATTGATTTAATTAAAATGTTTTGTAATTTAATGTTATTGATTTTATTGTTTAAGTAAGTTACATTATCTTTAATCCCTTAATTCTCGTACCCGTAAATGATTCGGGCACCACTATCCCTATTAAGATTTGTAATAGAAATTAAATCATTCAAAAATACTATAATTCGATACAAAAGGGACACATAAACCGTAATTAAAGCTCATAATACATAATTAAAGCTGAATCACTAAAACAGCACATTTTGGGAAGGAAAGGTATCATCTAATTGAATAATAAAAGTTATCAAATTAAATAAGTTTAAAATATTTATCAGTCGAATAATTTTTAAAAAATTATTTAAAATCATTATAACATTGATTTACAAAACACACCTCAAAAATTATACGAATAACATTCACTTTTTAAGATACAATAAAATTATCTACATTAACCTTTGACCATCCGAAACATCTCTATCAAAAAGTAAACTAGGGGGAGTTCTCTCCAAAAGTATTTCGCATTCTTACTGCCCTTGGTAGAAAAGGATTTACTTTAGATAAGACTAAAATATCTTTGAACACATTTGTACATTTTAATATGTTTGAAATATGAATATATTTGTACATTTGAATATATTTGAAAGCATGATTGATACACGAAAGTTTAAAGAATATTTGATTTTAATTTCAGTTAGTTCGAGAACGCGACCTTTATAAATAAAAGCAGCAGGATTAATCTTCCCAAATCTATCATCTACACTCGCTAAGAAAGGTATTATCTCTCATCATTATCTTGCAAGAAATAGTGGATACTGAATCAGCAGGGAAACCCTAGTATGACATTGGCTTACAATAGTTACAAAATATTAAGCCTTTGCTTGAATTTAGCATTTATATTGAATATATCGAGTAATCTTTCACGAGTTTTATTTATTTATTTATTTATTTTGGTAATTAATCCTTGGCACAAAGTTTATAGCATCAAAAAATTGAATTTATTGACATTTTTTTACAACTGCCTAAAACCAAAATTTATCATAAATGCACATACCAAATTTGGTGAGTTATCGCGTTAATATGGGTCGGTATAGCCTGGCTGGTACGGTGTTGGATTCTTGCAAGAAATAGTGGAACCCTTGAAGTACGAGTTCGAATCCGCCAGCTGAAGACTCTCCGTGTGTGTGGCGACTTGAGCACGTTAAATCTGTCGTGGCCACAAACTCCTGCAAGTCGAGAGTAATACCACTAGGTTTACTGGGTCTCTATACAGATCGTAATACTGATCTATATTACGATCTGTAGATGAATGAATGAATTCCGTCCTGTAAAAAGGGTTTGTGACGTGTTTGAGCTAGAAGTCAGACTTCTGATTTGGAGTTCTCAAGGGTCTATAACCTCAGAAGCTATTGCACTCCTCCTTCCGTCGTAAAGAATAACACGAGAACAACAATTATGACGTTAGTATCTATCTAAAAGTTCAAACCGAAAGATCCTTGACACAGCGTTGAATTTGTCTCAAAATTTGATACATCCTATTTTTTCCTGAATTATAGATTTTAAATCTGCATTCCACATTTTATCTATCTAGCTCCCTTCATTTTTTGCTTTCATAATTTTAGCTTATATTCCTCCTGCCAGAAAGACAAGACTCCTCTGAATAAATTTTGCTCAAAAATTGACAGAAATATACAAATTTTTTGTGCACACCAAGCACCAAATTTCATCCGTCTAGCTCAAAGCGTTTTTAAGTTATTTTTGTCGCAGAAATACATATGAACAAATGGGCAGATATAATACAAGAAACGTGTTTCTCCAGCTTAAGGACATTCTAAAATGTCTCATCAAAAACTGAAGTTCGAATTTTTTTGCCATAACAATACTCTATATTTCGTATACTAGAAATTAATAAAAGTACAAAGTTAAATCGTCATGAAAATATTGCGTTGGGGGGGGGGACAATATCATTGTGGACACCTTGCCTAATCAACGATACCAAAGTGGACACCTTGCCTAATCAACGATACCAAAGTGGACACTTTGCCTAATCAACGATACCAAAGTGGACACTTTGTCTAATTCAATATTTTAACTAGGTTGGAAAAGCATTGAAATTGCAGATGAAAGTACGTTAAAATCTATGTAATATATTATTTTGCCAAATTGGAGGTTTAAAATACTTAATGAACTTCAACTTTTTTTGTATAAGCAAGTGACGAATAAATAAAAGTGACATTTCTAATCGTATGATTTCATATATTGATTCTAATAAAACCTAAGAGTGTGGTACGAATTTATCAACAAATTTGCCAAAATTGCGCCAACCATTATGAAATTTGCTCTGCACATAGCACCACTAACTACAACAAATAATAGCTAATTAGAAACTAGGAAAATAATAACCAAAGAAAATTTCGAGTTTAACAATTATACTGTATACAAGCAAATCTAGTCTCGATTCTCATAAAAACTTGCTCGTTGTCAAAAGCCTTACATGGGGAAGCCTTGGGGTAAAAAAATACAGCTTGGACGTCAAGTCTCAAATTTGCTATCTGTCGTCGTCAGTCGTCAACATCAGTCTCTAAAAATTTGGAAGCCATTCACCTATAACTTTTTTTATCATGTCAGAACATAATGTTATCTTGGGAACAAGAGTCAACAAAAAAAAAGAGTTATTTTATTATCTGCACGGGCGTCTCAAAAAAAATCGGTTTTTAATAACGTGTTGCCATCCCATTTTCAAAACATTTGATTAAAAAATAAATAAGTTAACGACTATAGCAAACAAAACCCAGAAAAATATCATTTTGTGCACGTGATTATATGAAATGAAATTGAAATAAATAGGGAATGGTATATTTTTTTAAACAATCAATGCGAGACAAAGTTTTTGGATCATTTGCAATACTAAAGTGACTCATTCAATGAAACAATTAAAATGAATAAAAATATAATTTAACTTGCTTGGCCGTTCAAGAAATGATGTTCTGACGTGATACATTAAAATATGCACAGCACATTTCATTTTAATCTTTTTTTATACCCTCGGTTATATAAAATATTAAAACTTAACCGACAAATAGATGATAAGCAAACTTTAATGCTCACTGAACCTGAAACCTTAAAGTAATACAAATTTAATTGATAGGTGAACGTTATTATCTTCTAACTCAAATGATCGGGCATTAGGGATTAAGCTGTTTGAAAAACTGTTCTGGATTTCCCCTTAAGTGAGAAGTTTGAATAAGAAACTTTCTGAAAATCACAAACCAGGAAAAATCACTTTTTAGAAAAATAATTATTCTAACTTGTATTGAATGTACAATACAGTCACTAATGGTTCAGTAGTAATGGTTTAGTGAAAATTAAAAGTTTGCTTATCATCTATTTGCCGATTAAGTTTTAATATTTTATATAACCGAGGGCATAAATAAAGATTAAAAGGAAATCTGCTATGCATATTTCAATGAATCATCTCAGAACATCATTTCTTGAATGGCCAAACACCACGTGCTGCTGCGAGTTAAATTATATTTTAATTCATTTTAGTCGTTTCATTGAATGAGTGACTTTAGAATCACAAACTATCCAAAAAAACTTTGTCTCGCATTTATTGTTTAAAAAAATATCACACTTCCTATTTATTTCATTTCATATAATCACGCGCTCAAAATGACATTTTTCTAGGTTTCATTTGCTGTAGTCGTTAACTTATTTTTTTTAATAAGAACTTTTGTGAATGCTATGGCAACACATTATTAAAAGCTGATATTTTTGAGGCGCTCGTGCATATAATAAAATTTCAATTTTTCACCTACGGATTTTTGTCGACTGTTATTCCCAAAATAACATGTTCTGAAGTGGCAAAAAGCTTCCTATGAAAGGCTTTTAACAATGCGAAAGATTTTATAAGAATCGAGACTAGATTTATTTCGGTCAATAAGGGAACTCAGCAGCATCGACTTTACATTGAACGCTTTTTTTTTATTTCATTTACAGGTGGGTTAGAACTATCGTAGCACTAAATGGGCTTGAGCTATCATAGTGCCAAGTTAAGAGTGCCATTTAAACGTTCTTGAATCAAATAGAAAAATTTTCTGCTATTCTGCTTTGCTTTAAGTCCACCCCCTTCCCCTTTTTAGTATTTCGAACGACCCGGTTTCAGTACAAAATGTCTGATGCAAAATTTTTTCTTCAAACAGTAAAATTAAAATAACTCCCATTTATTTAAATCGAAAGAACAAAGAAAACAAATTTCCGGCGATGACGAAAAATTATATTACAAAATATATATTACACAATATATATATTACAAAATAATATTCTTGTCGAAATGTGAAAACATTACTACTTTATTACAAAATTTTAGAAATGTTAAATGACAGAGTCGTTTAAATTATATAACATATATTGCTCAACTTAATAAAAAAATTAATTAATGAGTTTAATTTAATTGCCACCACGTGCTCTAAAATAAGCATTTATAAAATTGTACATCGATTTGGAATTCAGCTTTGAATAATTCAAAACAACAAGGAATTGATTTCAGCAAGTTAGAAAAATTTGTATTTAATTTTTTTTTTCATTTTTATCGAGTATTTAATTCACTTATATTTATAATTTAAAAGAAAAATTAATATATATTTCCTTATTTAAGAAATTTAAATCTTAAATTACTACCTTAATAATTTCTAACAAATTACTATCTTAATATAAATATTATATATAATTTTATTTAAATCCAATAAAGTTATTTCATTTCTGTTTTTAAATTTAACTATTACACAGTTACTTACACAGGAAAATAATTATAGTAATTTGAATTCAAATAATTTGAAAAAGAAATCCCTTCCATGAAATTAATTATAAATAAAACATGACATATATTAATTATATTATCATACAATAATGATTTTGTAGCAATTTGCATATATTTTTTCATGTACTTATATGTAATTTTTTTATAAAGTCTTTCATTTTAGTATCATCTGATCCAATCAGAATTCATGAAATTAGAAAATTAAGTAAATAAGTAGTACTCCCCCCCCAAAAAAAAATATTCAAATTAATTGATGTCAAAATTCATTGTTTAACCTCAAATTTACTTTTTTCCAATCTTTTTTTAAAGCCAATTTAATTTATTCCACATTCACCTTTACTTTCAATACCAGGAAAATTAAAAAATAAAGGTCGAAATTACCTCTCATTTCTTCTAGATTCGCATCGAATCCTTTGAGCCCAAAAATACCTTCTTTTCAAGGAGAGGGACCACCTGCATAAAGAAATTCGCAGGTGTAGGCAAAGCTCTGAGGCTAAAATAAGTAAATAAATAAATAAAAACTCTCTCGATTTATGAAACAAAAAAAAATAATATTCATCTTCTCTACTGGCATTGACGGCTTCTGCGACGAGATGACTGCGGTCACTGACTAGATCGTGCGGTCACATTCCAACGAGAGGTTACTGCAAAATTCGACCGAAAAATCGCCAATCATAGCGTAGCACTTTACGGACGCTAACTGCGCCAAAACCTTCGCCAACGCTATCTGGACCAGAAATCACTATGACCGAAAAGGAAATATTTATCGGAATGCAAGCATAATGATGTGTTTTAAATATTTATTGCAGTCAAAACGAGTTGGCGATACGCATATTTTCAGCACAGGTTAAAAATGAGAAACGAACTGCTTTGTTTTGGGACAAGTGAATATTTTTTTGTTAGGTTTTGCGGTGAACAATCACGGCGTGATTTTTGTTGTCGCTCTGAAACCCGACGCCAATTTCGGAGATATTTTTTTCTGCCTTTTTTTCTTCACTGTTATTATCGTTTTGTTCGATGCGGCGTTTTTTTTAACGTTTTCTGCGTAAAACGAAATAGCGTGGGAAAAATTTCCTTCCCTTTCAATAAGATTATAGTAAACCTTACGTACTGCGTATTTATTCTTCTGCGAATAAAGCTGTGCATTAAAAGATTTCTCCTTTTTTTAAAGTCAAAATAGATGCTTCGAATGATGATAATTTTATTCTTTTTCTTTAATTCAGATATTGTAATGAAACGGATAGTTTTTAATTTTTTTTCAAGTTCTATATTTGTTTTTCTCCCTTTTTTTTACTTTGTAAAATCAGAACCTAATGTTGACTTGGTGCTCGTTTAATCTTTAACCGTTCGAAAATTGGAATGAAAACACTTCATCGTTACTTCAAAGGAAATGAACAATCAATATTTATATATATTATTAGATTAGCCTAATTTGCTCATTTTATGAGCATATAGAACAGGCAAAATAATTTTTCCAAAGAAAATTATCAATGCTACTATGTGCATATACATGATTCTAAATTAAAAACTCCTTGAACATGGAAATGTAACATGATGTCTTTAAAGCCAAAATTAGACATTAATATGAAATTTAAAATTAAATCTGTTAATTGGTATAGCTGCCTTTGTCAAAGTACAAGATTTTTTACTGTGAAGCCACACAAGAATTTCTGACGGCGTAAAAGAAATAATTCTAAAATACAAAAGCTTTACATTGGAAATATGGTATGACGTCATTATAACAAAACTACGCATTTGAACCAAGTTTTAAATGAAATCCATCAACTGATATAGCTGCTTTCCTCAAAATGCAAACAAGTTATTTTACCATGAATCTACACAAAAATTGCCATATATCCATGATGTGAAAGCAATAATTCTAAAATTCAAAAGCCTTTCAAGTGGAAATGTGATATGAGGTCTTTATACCAAAACTGAAACATTTGTATTAAATTTCAATTTAAATCCAGCAACTGGCATAGATGCTTTTCTCAAAATATTGTGAAACCAGACAAGTAATTGGCATATTTCTAATAATGCAAGCGAAATAATTCCAAAATACAAAAGCTTTTCATGTAGAATTATGGCATGGTGCCTTCATGCCAAACCTAAGCATTTGTATCAAATTTTAAACTCAATCTATTAATTCGTATAGCTGCTTTTCTTAAAATACACACACGATTTTTTACTATGAAGTCACACAAAAAATTATTGTATTTCTAAAGATTTGAAAGAAATAATTATAAAATACAACAGCCTTATATGAGGAATTATGACATGATGTCTTTATGCCTAACTGAGCTTTTATATCAAATTTTAAACTAAAACCATCAATAGTATAGCATGTTTTTCTCAAAATACATATAAGACTTATTACTATGAAACTACAGAAGCAATTACCGAATTTAAAATGATTTTTCTTTCAAGAATACTTCTATTTCCTATCCAAAGAAATGAATGTACACGAAATTGCTTGTTACAGAAAGTTGCGTCTATTATTTTTAGTTGATTTTATTCCTCAAAAGATGATACATAAGGAATAAGGATATTCTACAGAAGTTCTTTGTTTTCTTTTAGCTATTCTTTTTCGTTTTCCATATTGAATTTTTAAATCTTACTATTTTGTATTTAATTCGAAATTTTTATATTGTTTTTATATACAGTCTGATAAATTATTTCTGATTCTATCTCCCTAAACCAATTTTGATGAATTTACACTAGCGCTAAGTGTTTCCGAATATGAAAAAATACAATATGTGTATCCATTCTGTTTTTCATTCATATAATGTATAAGTTAGTAAAACATTTTAATTTGTAAAAAAAGGCAATTTAATGTAATATCAGTCAATTTGCGTTTTAAACGTCAATAGTAATGCAGTTGTAATTAGATCTAGGTAATTTACCTAGGGATGACAAATAGTAAAACTTGTCCCCAGATTTTAAGAGAAATCGCCAAATTTGTCTTATTGATGCTAAGAAAAAAGAAGCATAATCTTCATTACTTGCCTTCTAACAGCCAATGGTAACAAACTCAGTTAGAGCCAATTTCTAGAAAACCCTTTATAATAAAAGGGAAACAATTCAACGCTGTACTGTTCATCCGATTGCTATAATACTTTGCCATCTTATTACTTGCACTTACTCGAAGGTAATAAGCATAATACAATTATTATATCTAATATATAAAAATGATTTTTTTGTTTGTTCACATCTTATGCGCTGCCGTACTGTTCGTCCGATTGCTATAATACTTTGCCATCTTATTACTTGCACTTACTCGAAGCTAATAAGCATAATACATTTATTATATCTAATATATGAAAATGAATTTTTGTTTGTTCACATCTTATGCGCTGCCGTACTGTTCATCCGATTGCTATAATACCTTGCCATCTTATTACTTGCACTTTCTCGAAGGTAATACGCATAATACAATTATTATATCTAATATATGAAAATGAATTTTTGTTTGTTCGTATTTTGTGCGTTGCCATATTGTTCAATCGATTGTAATGAATCACGGTCAATTTATTGCTTGAATTTGAGCATAGTGCAGTTATCATATCTAATATATAAAAAGGAATATTTGTTTGTTCATATCTTATGCACTTCCGTACTGTTCATTTGATTGCGATAATATTTTGCCAACTTATTTCTTTGAACTCAGAAAATCCCTGTTTTTCACTAGACCAGTTGTATGCTAGATGCACACGGGTCGGACAACCAAAAAATTTATTTGTTTTTGCCGAAAACGGAAGAGAAAAAAAATATTGGCTAACTTAAAGTATATTTAAATAATAAAGTTTAAAAAAAGTAGAATAAATATTATTTATACTTCTCCTTTACATATCATTCAATTTCAATGAACAAATTCATTGTCTACAAGAAAATAAATACAATTCTTTCTATTATTCCTATTTAAACAAGACGGCCATTTCAAATTTCAAATGATATTTATAAAAATTATTTCTTCTGCGGCAACAACAACCCCATATATCAGCTTATTATTTCCGATCAGTATTCCTTTAATAATTCAGCATAAAACTTCAAGAAAATTCATTGGATTCTTTGAAAATAGTTATAGCTTTAAAGTATTTAAGTGCCAAAGGTGAAAATGTTAAGAAATTGCCAATAATGTGTAATAATTATTATATCAGCAAGTAAAAAATTTAATTATTTACTTCTTTAGACGTTCTTTTAAGCTGCATTCATGGATGGGTCATAAAGTAAGGAAACAATATCTGTCACTTACAAATTCATGCACAAATGTACAAATTCCATGTGCGAATTAAACCCTACGTTTAAAGAAAATGGAGGATCTCAGCATTTAAACGTCCCCATAAATTCAACTGGTTGTGATGTGACGCTCTAAAATTTCTGTTAACAGATGATGGCGTTGACGTATACATAGTTGGCGATTGAAATGCGAAGTGTAGAAAGGAAATTCGCAAGAAATGACCAGAACAGCCTTTGAAAAGTGTCCTATTATTGTACGACAAAATCCAACCACATACAGCCTCAAATGTACGTAATATGGTACAGCATTTCCAAAGGTTGTTGTTGTGACTAATGGCAATTGCCTTGGACAAGCCCCCGCTGATAATTTAAGGCCCGATCAGCAGATAATTTAAGCCTAAGAAATGCGTCTCTTTGTTTTACAAGTAGCGCCATCTAGGGCCAAGAGTATGGCTTAGCTATCACACGTCACAACCCTTTTTAGGGGGCGGACTTCATTCATGGAAATTCATTTATTCATCTCAGATCGTAATTTAGACCTAGAACAGAAAACGATCACCTCTGGCCCAGTACCCCCAGTCATATAACTCTCGATATGGAGGACTGCGACCACGAACAGATTTAACGAGCGCCAATCGCCACACACTCGGTGAGCTTCGAATTCGTAGCCTAAGGAGTACGAGTCCAACGCTCTACTAACCAGGCCATCCCGACCTGCATTTCCAAAGAAATATATTGTTACACTTTCTCCAAAGCTTGCATCTCTCACCAAAGGATTTTTCTCTCTTGAAACCATTTAAGAAGCATTTTCCAAACATCGCTGTTTTAGAACCCACGCTAAAGTTCAAAAAGCCGACATTATATTGCTACATTTCATGGCTTGGGCCTCGATTTATTTTATGTCAACTGCTATAGATTGGTTTAACGATAACACAAATACTTCAGCAATAGAGGTGACTGTTTAGAAACGTAATATATACTAGTACTTTTTACAAAGAGAAAAGTTTTATTCATAAAACCAAAGAGACTTAAGGTCCTTGGTTCGTTACCGGGTTTCGGCACCAGCTGTCAACATTGTCTGTCAACTGTAAAGTGTTAAAAAATATCTTTTTATTATCAAAGAACAAACTAACTTCAAGATAGATGTTACCAATTAGGCAATTAAAATATTTTTACAAGCTGGTGAGCGCCGCGGAAGGACGTCGAAGTTGGCTATGTTTGACTAGGAACTTCGCGCCAGCTAAGTTGATTTGGAGAGGGGAATATTCTGTTAGCCCCCACACCGATCGCGGTGTGTGGTGTTGCTTCGCGTGCTTTTGGGCGCGTGCTTGCTTGGCTATATAAGGGACGAATTGCCGTAACTTAGAGTCAGTAAGATAGTGAGTTTCCTCTTGGAAGAGAAGCGTCTCGCTGGACTAGCGGATTACTTTTCTCGCTTGTTATTAGTGAGCAGTGTTTACGTTTGTTGTTAACGTTGTATTACTGAGCTCTCTGTGACTTACTGTTTACTGTGCTATACGATAGTTGTTTTGCAGTCTTTTTTATTGTGCGTAAGACTTGCATTTACGCTGTAAGTGACTGTTGGCTGCTGGATTGTCTTTATCTAAAGTTTTACCTTATCAAATAATCCTGTAAATAAATTTGTTTGTGCTGTCCTCAAATAAAGTCCATACAATCCAAACCCGCTACGTTAAAAACGTAATATTATATGTAATCTCGTTACCAAATGAAACACAGTACTTACCTATGCCACTCTGTTTGACTTCTTGAATAAACCATTTCTTCAAAGAACTTATTTATTTTAGTTATTGTACTTATTATTATTAGTTATTTTTTTGAATCACCAACGTAAAAAATAATAAGGAACTTTTCAAATGTACCACATTATACGGCTCATTAGATATTTTAATGTGAAAAGTGATGGCCGAATATTTTTTTTGTACTTACATTGTTTTCTAATTTTTTTGTTTTATTATTTTTCAGGCATATTCTTGTTACTTAATGGAGTTTTTTCACTTTAACCTTATTATGAAGCAAAGTTCATTCGGTAATTTAATGTGATAAATGGCGCGTCAAAATAGACGCAACGATTTTAAGCGTCTATTTTGTTTTTACCTTGTTTTGAAAAAAATATATATCATTGCAGAAAAAAAAAATTCTAGTTATCGCAAGACTAATTTATGCCTTCCAAAGAAATTTTTAAAAGAAGAAAACTTCGTAAACAAAGTAAAAAGAAACATTTTTTTATGTACCAAAACTTGGTTGTCATTGTCTTTATTATTTAGTTTTGCATCATAATGGATAATAATAAATAAGAATAAAATAAGAGGATTAAAATTATCAAATTAAGGGCGAATAAAACAAATAGAACTAATAAAAAAAATAGGTAACAATGTAGTTTGTCAATTAATAGGAAAACAAACAAGCATAGAGAGTTTCTATTGAGGTCATTTTTGTTTGTTACCGTATTTTTGCTGACTGTTAAGAGTATTTAGACATAACGTTTATCTAGTTATTAAAAACCATGACACCTAAAGCATGAAATGTCACACCTGTATCATCATTTTTGCTATTTATTGTTGTTTCCGTTTAATTAAAACTTTTCACCGCGTTCATGCATATCACAATATTAAATTTTGAATTTCTAAAATAAATTTTGTTAACTTTTTATTCTTAATATATTATAGCATCTTTAACAGCGAAAGTTAACTCGAAATTTATTTAAATGTGATTTTTACTTTTGCACATAGCGAAAGAATGTTGCTGTAGTTGTTACTTATGGCACTTGCTATGGACAAGCCCCCGCTAAGGCAGCTGCAGATTTAAGTCTAAATAAGTGTCTCTTGTTTTTGAAGTAGCGCCAACTAGGATCAAGAGTGCGACTTAGCTACACACTCAACACATTCTCTTGCACAGTCCCTTTTTACAGGTGGGCACAGTCACACTTCTCACAGATAGCACACAGAAGAACAGCCATGCCCAAGCCTAAACTCAAACCCGGGACGCCCAGAACACGATGAAGACGCAGCGAAAGAATGTACAGTAATCATCAAATAAACCATATATCCAAGCTTAATACATCAAAGCACTTTTAGCTAGACGTTTAAAAAATTTATATGGTCTTAACCCCAAATTTGCAGATTCTTATCGAATTTTAAGTAAAATCTGTTTTTAGAAAGTCCGACTGTTTGAATATAAGTTAACAGCATAATTACAAAACAATGGACGCTGGATAGACAAAATTCTTCTCTCAGATTTAACATGTGTAGTGTAGACACCTAATTAAATTTTTCAAAAAATTAATCAACGGGTTAATTGTCTATCTGTCTGTACTTTCAGAAACATGTAAAAAGGATCATTATAAAGTCCATTGGCCTAAATATATCAAATTTAGTATGTAGCATTGTGACTACAATTGTAGTTACGTGTCAAATTTTGGCTTCAATTGATAGATAGATGTTCAGACATACAGACATTGTTTCAGTAAACTGAGTAATATAAAAAATTGCGCTAAAAATCAATTCAAAAGAATAATATTATTTAAAGTAAGATGATCAGATTTAAGGCCTATCTAGACATGCCTAGAATAATTTGATGTTCCATTAAAATCTAGAAATCTCATCTACTCATGTGCTACTGATGTACTACAGCACGTAGTTACCTATTTTAATTACTGGCAATATAGATTAATTATTAGATTCAATATTAGATAGAATACATATTCAATATTAGAATATAGGAATCTCATCACTTCTGGACCAATCCTAACTAATAACTAAATCTGATGTACTATGGCATATAGTTACCTAATTTATTACTGACAATATAGATTAATTATTAAATTCATTATTAGATAGAATAGATATTCCATGTTAGAGTCTAGGAATCTCATCGCTTCTGAACCAATCCCAACTAATAACTAAATCTGATAGACTACAGCATGTAGTTACCTATTTTATTACTGCCAATATAGATTAATTATTACATTCAATATTAGATGGAATACATATTCATTATTAGAATCTAGGAATCTCATGGCTTCTGGACCAATCTTAACTAATAACTAAATCTGATAGACTACAACATGTAGTTACCTATTTTTTTACTGGCAATATAGATTAATTATTAGATTCAATATTAGAGAGAATACATATTCAATATTAGAATATAGGAATCTCGTCGCTTCTGAACCAATCCCAACTAATAACTAAATCTGATGTACTACAGCATGTAGTTACCTATTTTATTACTGGCAATATAGATTAATTATTACATTCAATATTAGAGAGAATACATATTCAATATTAGAATCTAGGAATCTCGTCGCTTCTGGACCAATCCTAACTAATAACTAAATCTGATGTACTACAGCGCGTAGTTACCTATTTTAATTACTGGAAACATAGATTATTTTTATTACACACATAGCTTAGAATTTTTTCACTGATTATATAGATAAATTCGCTGATTGATATACAAGAAACATAGTAAAATCAAAGTTCGAATTTAAAACACTATTTATATTTTTAAATTTACAATACATACAATTACAATTTACAATTTACTTACAATTTACAATATATATAAACATAATATATTACAATATATTTACTTACAATTTACAATATATATAAAATTACAATTAAATATATTTCTTCAAAATTATTGGATTCTATTAATTCAAAATAATATTATCAATAGCGTAAATAAGTATCTTTGAGTAATGATTAAAAGATCTAACCTGCAATGCTTCTGGCTATGAAATTTACAAAGGAAAAATATTGTAATCGTCAAAAATTTCAAACAAGAGATTTTAACAAATCTTCACGAGTTCAAAAGATATATTACTGAAATTTAACCGCTTAACTGTTTTGCTCGAGTGCCATTCGTGCATTGATTTATCGAATTTTGATAGTTGTAAGCTAAAAATGGAGCCTTTATAACGATTATAATTCAATATTAAAATTACTTCGAATACATAGATAAGTCAAGTATTCAATGGATTTTCATTAGTATCAAAATAAAAAAAATATTCTCAAAACAGAAGATATCATCTTATTAGATAGTAAAAAAAATTAAACAGTTAAGTGGTTAAATTACTTATTTCGTCTGTCTGTTCTGTGAACACGGTGACTGAAATGCTCTTTTAGTCAGCCGGATATAATTTGCAATATGATATTTATTC
>JAOUZG010025578.1:5539357-5553057 GCA_026289955.1 Argiope argentata
CCACGGAAGTCATTAAGATCAAGTTTCAAATAAATAAATAAGTTTTCAGTAAGCATTAATTCCAGTGAAAAATTGGTTCCCAAAGATAGCTGGTTAAAACTAAAGTTTTAGGGTTAAGATGAGTATTGACTCTGACAGAAGGATCACGCATACATTTTCAGAGAAAAATATGAAATAATGTCATGTAGTTATTCCGTAGAGTATTAGTTATTGACTGCTCTTTCAAAGCATATATTATTTCTTTCTGGTACATGCGCAGCTGGTTAAAATAATAACTTATTGTAAATCCACTTTTATATATTTACGCCAACACATAGCTTTTCAACCAGCAAACCAAAACAATTGACAAGAAAAGAATTATTTTATTCCTTAAGTAAGCACTCTCTAGAGAGGATTATCAAATAGGCAACGTAGGCCTTGGATCCCCGAGGCTCCCAAAGAGTTTATACGGGATTTTTTTAAATAATTTTAATTTGAGATTTCATTTGATTTATAGGGAACATGTAGGCAAGGATAGCCTGATTAACAGGGTGTTCAGCTCGTATATCTTAGGCTGCAAGTCCGAATCGTGCAGGGCATAAATCTGTCGTGGTCACAAAGCCCTCCACGTCGAGAGTAATACCATTGACGGTATTGGTTCAGAGGTGATTCAAGACTAGATTATGATTTGTGGATGAGTGAATGAATGAATTTGCATGAACGAAGTCCGCCCCGTAAAAAAGGGTTGTGACGCGTGAGTAGCTAAGTCGTACGCTTGGCCTTAGTTGGCTCTACTACGAAAAACCAGAGGCGTTCAATTGGCATAAATCGCTAAGAGATGGTCAGATAGCTTATAAATCACCACAAGCCGCATCAGGAATGTGTGTTTGAATGTATTTAAAACCAATTTAAAAGTTCTAAATGATTTTCACTGTTATTTTTATGTTTCATTCCCATTCATATTCAAATTTTTATTTATGCTGACGATACTGAAACCATTTTTCTTGAAGATGATCCACAATTAAACTATTTGCTATTGCACTTTATAGTGATATTGCAGCAAAAAGAAAAACAGTCGTAATTCAGCATGGCTCGATCGGCAGAGCATTGGACTTCTAATCCATGGTTCGATTCCCGGCCAATGCATTTTATCTAAATTCTGGAATTTTAATTTAAAATTATACTTATTATTTCTCTAACAAAAGATAATTCTAGAGCATTCTTTACCATTCGAGCGAGATGATTCTCGAATGTTCTTTAGATGTATAAAGGCTGAGTTCTGCTCAGTTCTTCATTCTGTTCTTCAGCGAGTTGCTTGGTGCTAATAAACGCAATTGTTTCTTTAGTAATTCGTGTCTTTAATTCAGTCTTCTCGACAATATTTATTACATAAGAACTGTTTATGTAGATTACCGCTTACCATTCTTTATAATAATCGTCTTTCGTGATCATTTGGATCCCCCACAATAATAATTGAAAAAAAAATTATAATTTCCAAATTTTTTTTATTACTTTTATAGTCTCTATCTTTAGAAACGGTTTATATTTTTTAAGGTACGTAAGGAAATGCTTTATATACATTGGTGTACAATAGATATGAAATATTAATTTTTAGCTTGAATTCAGTATTTTTATTGAATTTATCGTGTCATCCTTGACAAATTATTTGGTGATGAATCCCTCGCATATGTTTATAGTATCCAAAAATAGAATGTTCTTTTAAGGTTCGGCTCTCTCAATCGATTTAAATAAAAATTTGACATAAAAACTGCTTTTGCAATCAGAAAATCCCATATCAAATTCGATATGTTTAAATCGGTGCGTTTTTGAATCATGATATTTACATATTTCTGAAAGTACAGACTGACAGACAGTTAGTTGGATGTCCCTCAAAATTTGGCAGATGTCAGCCTTATAAATGTTAAATCTGTGTTCTGTATTTTATATATCTGTCTTTCTTCATTTTGTAGTTATCGAGTTAATTTATATTCGGACAGACAGACAGACAGGCGGATTTCCTCTCAATAGATTTTACTCATCATTGATAGAAATTTACAAATTTGGTATAAAGTGCATATACTGTATTTCCTTCGACCAGTTAAAAGCGTTTTTGAAATATCTTTATAACAGACAGACAGACGGACGGACATTTTCTGAAAATGTGTTTTTCGAATTGAGGGAGATCTAAAACCAGGAAATTCTTCAAAATCTCTATTTTGAATTTTTTGATGATTGTTGCATTTTTTCTAAGCCTATTCTTTTAAGCAAAAATTAAGTAAATTTGACAACTGATAGTTAAATTAATAACGGCTTAGTAAAATCATTTACTTGCATCTAACGGAGGAACTTTTTACTGAAGAAATTTTATACTAACGGTTGATGCTTTTAAATAAATAATTTCAACTAAATATCAATTTAGAATTAAATTTTGAGGCTAGTGTCCCTTTAATTCTTATCTTATTTATATTAATAAAAATAGCTTTTCTTATAAGTAGAATAGAATATTTCTTAGAATAGTATAGAATTAAATAATAGTACATACTTATCTCCATTACTTAATGTTTTAATTACAGAAAAAATCAAGCATTTAAAGAATAATATCCTTTTCTTCGCAAGAGTTTTTTTTAATTATACATACGAATTTCTTTTATTTAAAAAAAGTTTTAAAAGGAACTCAATAATTGATCGTTTACCCGTTATTTAAAAAGTAGGTGACTAATTGAAAAGTTATTGCGAAAAAATGATTTCTTTATTATTTAATATTCTAAATGTTTAAACAGATTTCTTTACAAAACCGTTAGAATTATTTTTTTGAAAGTTCCACTGATTTTTATATTTGCATTTCCATTTGTTTAAAATCAGTTTTGTATCTTCAGATGCCATTTTCCATTTTTAAAAACTATGATAGTATTTTATTGCTAAAAACTTCATAAATTAAAATCTAATGCATATTTTTCGTTCTAATTTTGAGTAATTTCTCAATATATTCTAAAGTTCCTGAACTAGGGAATAATCAATTTATTCATTTACAAATATTTTGTGGCTGTTTAAGTGTTTCAGAATGTGATAAAAAAAACAATTGAAAATTTCGTGTAATTTATCAGTCAAAAGTCAATATTTAAAGATAGGATTTACAGCTTTTTGTTTATTTTCAGAAACTAGATAATATATTCCTTAAGCCATTATCAAAATAGTAAGCAAATCCTTTGAAAAACATCTAAATTAAAAGATTTTTGATTTTTATATTTTTTTAGTCAAAAGAAAGAAAAAAATCCCTTTTTTCCAATTTTTAAAAAGCTTTTGGCACTTGATTGATATATTTTGGTTTCATAGAGTTTTCCAATCTTTTTTATGCATATA
Source organism: Argiope argentata (assembly GCA_026289955.1). Taxonomy (NCBI): domain Eukaryota; kingdom Metazoa; phylum Arthropoda; class Arachnida; order Araneae; family Araneidae; genus Argiope; species Argiope argentata. The sequence goes on from JAOUZG010025578.1 coordinate 5,542,697, forward strand.
TTTAAAAAAATAACAGTTTTCGAACTTTTTTTAAAAAGTTCATCCGGAATATAATCACTTACTTTAGCTGAAAATCACTTATAATGACGCAGGTAAAACTAAACTTTTATGCAGTCCTTTTGAAACTTGCCTCGTATGTTTACTATTTAACTGAGATTTAAAAATAAATATGTCTCGAAGTTTTTAAAGCAAACGATTATGCTGATTCAGAACGTGAAAGTATAATCCTTCTCTCCATTCCGCCGTACCGGATTCTCTTCATCCCATGAACCTAAACATCCGTCCCCACCACACCCTTACTACTCTGTTTCTCAGAATCGGGCAGGGGAGATGAAAAAAAAAGCAACAAGTGGTGATAAGGGGGGGATAAAATATCACAAAACGAGAAGCATAAAGAGGAGATGAAAAAGAAAACTTCTGAGGAGGAAAGCGAAAACAAAATTCATCTGAAAAAAAAAAGAAAAAAGAAGAAGAAAAAGAAAAGAAAAAGCGCACGGCGGCGTGTGTGGGAACGGGTCAGATCTGTATCCCGGGGGTGTGGGTTCTTCATTCATAAAGAGCTCCGAGTACAGGTTTCCTTTTGGCGTGGAACGCGAGGAATTCCAGCCACGTTAATATTCAACCGCTTTAGGCCTACTTTCAAAGGTTTGCTGAGTTTGGCGACATATCGCCATTGTCTGGTTTCGAAGTGGGCCAAGTTCATGGTTATTTATATTAAAAAAAAAAAAAAAAAGAAATGCATTGTCTGTATATTATTGTTGAAAAACAATACTGTCTTTCTTTGAGGTCTGTTATACTTTTGAGATCGAGCAGATGTCCCACATACGTATAATCGAAGGCTAAAGTTTAAATATCAGCAATATACAAAAAAAAAAAAAAAATGTTTTCAATTTTGATCTTCAAATAAGAATAGAAATCCAATATTATATAAATTTTCTTTAAGTGAAATGACTTCCTGATTTTTAACGATAGTGATAGGATTCATAGCTATTCAAGTATATAATTTTATACATAGAAATTCGGATATATAATTTTTTTAAACCTTTATAAGGAAAAAATAAATGAATAAAATGACTCAAAGATTTGTAAAAACAGTTAGATGCTTAAAATTCTGGAATGGATGTTATTAAGGTTTCATTTTAACTATGAGAAAACATATCGATATAAATAAATTTTCATTTTTTTTCTGGAAAAGCTGATTTTTTATTATTTACGGATGAAAAAATATTAACTAATGGAGATAAGCACTAATGGACAATTTTATACCACACATCTTTTTTAGGAAAGCTGTTCATATTCATATAAATAAGAGCAAGAACTGAAAGGACACTAGGGCACAAAATATTATTCTAAATTTAAATTTAATTGATATTATTATTTAAAAGCATTAATCGTTAGTATGAAATTTCTTTAGTAAAAACTTCCCTCATCAGATATAAGTAAATAATATTATACTATTAAGCCATTATTAGCTTAACACTAAGTTGTTAATTTTGTTACCAATTATAGTTGTAAATTACTTGATTTTTAAAGACAAAAAGGGCAACGGTGATTTTACAAAAAGCAAATATGATAGCCATACAAAAATTGATATTTACATAGGGTAAGTTTTATATGAAGGGCATACTAAAATATATTTTAAAAAATCATAAATAATTTTTTTAATGAGCGAACATTATTTTAGCAAACGACTTCATACTTATAAATGTATATAAAAAAATTCGAAAGAAGTAGAATCCTTTCATGATAAAGATAGAAATGGATCAGATATTTATTTCCTAACGATAAAATAATTTAACTTTTAAGTTCAGATCATTAATAGCAGCACATATACGCACAGTCATTCTTTAAAAGTTAATGATTACTTTTTTCTGAATGTTTACCAAAACTTATTAAGATTCATTAATTTATTTATCTGTTGGTATCGACTCAAGAAATAGAAAGATGGAGAAAAGGGGGGAATAGATACTCCTTGTATCAATCTTATGGAATTTATGATATTTTTAAAGTCCATTCTAATAAAGGTACGATAATATAAAACCACACTAAGTCGCTGAAAATTATTAGAAAGAAAATTATTTTGTCCTAGGTGTCTCATCCTTTCACGTGATACTTCATTGAAGTGATGTGCAGTGTTATCCTTTATATAAAAAAATAAAAGTTCAAATAATAATAAATATGATATTCATAATAATAATAATAAATATGATATCAATATGAATGATGTTCAATAAATATCATATTCATTTATAGGCTTATTCGTCAGCTTTCTGCCACAGAGGTAGCGCGTCTTCCTCGTGTTCTGGGAGTCCCGGTTTGGGCAAAGTTGTTCTTCTGTGTGCTATCTGTGAGATGTGTGAATGTCCCCCCCTGTAAAAAGGGGATGTGCAAGCAAATATGGTGTGTGTAGCTAAGTTGTACTCTTGGCCCTAGTTGGCACTACTTCAAAAAACAAGAGACGCTCCTTTCGGCTTAAATCTGCAGCTGTATCAGCGGGGGGGCTTGTCCATAAGCAAGTACCATAACTAACAACAACAACATTTATAGGTTTATTCTCAGAACTGGGTTATGAGGGAATCACATATTAGCCGGGAAATGATAGAAAAAAAAAGTCCAATTCTATACGAAAACGCATCTAATAAATTTTCTTTTACATTTGGGATTTATACATAACTGTATTTAAAAACTATACATATTTATCTGTAATAAAACATAAAAGAAAAAAAAAACAAGTAATATAAAAAATATTTTTTAAATCCATTTCTACTTTGAATATTTGGAAACATTTTATTTTAGTTACTTTTTATTAAATAATTACAATTTTTGTTTTCGTGTTACGTTTTAAAACTGAAGGAGAAGTGCAGTAGCTTCTGAGGGAATGGACTCTTAAGTAATCGAATAACAACCACTTTTGACTCACTATCACCAGTGGTATAAATCCCGACGTAGATAACTTTGCTACCAGATTCGAACTCGCAACATAAGGGATGCGAATCCACTCTACCATCTCAACTCAACAATACAAGTACTATAAAGAACTATTATAAAGGCGAGGTAGTTAGTTTTTAATTAATTAATCCAAAATTAATTAATTAATTAATATTCGGAAAAGCTGCATAACGTCAAATGTCACCCACAACAAGCTTTAAAAATTTTACTTCAACTTGATTGAATGCATACAAAATATTTTATTAACGATTGAAAATTTGAACAGGATATATAAATATAGGGATGGTGTGAGCTAATAGTAGGAATTGAATAAATAGCGTTAATTTTTTCTAAACGAGATGTGTTTTTGCTTTGTTCGAAGGAACTGCGATTTTTTAGAATGAAACAAATTTAATATTTATAAAATATCAAAATTTTATTTATATATATAAAATATTTATATTTATAAGTTTTTTAGGGGTTTTAAACTTCACTCATACAAATTAATATTGACCTTTCTTTATGAATGTAAATTTAATATCCAAGATATCTGTAATTAAATTAGAATGTTAAGATGATTGATATCCTGATCCTAACCCAATACTAACTATCATATATGTAAGATTAAGACACTTTTGATGTACGCATAAGAATTATTTTGAGACATACTTAATTAGAAACATTTTCAGCTACTGAGATTCTTTTACAAATTCACTTGAAATTACAGAACTTCAAGGATTGATTGATTGCCAATTTTAAAAAATCTTTGGTCGTAAAACTTCTTTGCTTTTCTGCTTGCGATCTCGTTTTTTGCGTGAAAAATGCTAAATTGGTCTATTTCTGAAAGAAAAACATCATGTTTACCAAACTGGGAAAGAAAAAGAAATGAATCTCTCGAAATAAGCAGCTTAGTCTACTAATGTTTTGCTTTAATTTGCCTTACTTCATTACACCAGTCATTGCAATGTGCGAGAAGTAATTTTTTAACTATCCTATTTACAGAAAGTGGAGTGGATGAAGTTTTTTGAAGCATAAACCAGAATTGGCCAGATTTCTCCAAGATAAATGTTATGGATACATTAAATATAAATTTCATTATCAAGTAAAAAAAAGATAAATACTAGTTTTAACAGTAAATTTAGCATTTTTACGGAATCTATCGTGCCATCCTTGGCGAGATATTTGGCGAATAAACTCTGACTTGCATTTATAGTATCCAAAAATAGAATTTTAGACACGCATTTCTCTACCTATTGAAACAAAGATTTGACATTAACTGCATTTTTAGTCAAAAAATCGCATTCCAAGTTTGGAATATTTCAGTCATTTATTTGGAATATTAAATTTTTGAATTATCGCTTTCATACATTTCTGAAAGTACAGACCGACAAACAGACAGCGCGATTTTGGATTTGACTCTAATTTCGGTAAGTGTCTATATTACAGATTTTAAATCCGTGAGCCGAAAGTTATCTATCTAGTTCTCTTTATTTTGCAGTTAAATTATATTTGAACATTCAGATTTCACCTAAGCAGATTTTGATAAAAATCTGATAGAAAATTAAAAACTTATATAAAGACCACCTGTCTTGCTCAAAGAGTTTTCAAGCTATCTTTGCCACAGACAAACAGAGAGACATTAACCAAAAATGTGTTTTCCGAATTCAGAGAAGTCTAAAACGCAAAAATTCGTCAAAATTTCACGTTTGATTTTTTCTCCATATTCTTATTATACTTTTTCTATACTTCGTATGCGAGAAAACAAAATCAATTTTTGAGTGTGTATGCAACTGTAAAACAGAATAAAAATTTCATAACTGCGGCAAAGAAAATGAATTTAAAAAAAGTAAGATGAATTCTACGATCACAAATTTCAAGCTTTCATGTAAGAATATTATTATTTTTATGTCATTATTTGTCTCAATTAATTTAAGTCATTAAGTAATTTAAACCGTTTTGAAAAAGCAATACTGGTAAAAGAAAGTAAACCTTTAAAAACGCATCTGCTTTCAAAGAAGCATACTTAATAATAATGCAATACTGGTAAAAATATATTCGATCAAAAGATGATGAATATTGCCATTTATGCTTTATTCGTCTGCGCGATTGCCAACGCGATTTCGAGCTTTAACTATTCAAAGCCTTCTATTGAAAACTACTCTATCATGTTCTCACATGATGATAACGTTCATAAATATTTTCCTAAATTTAAAAACAATGGTATTTAAGTAAAATAAATAAAAGTGCTAATTCTAAAAATTTAATGATTTTTCGTTTTGAGAATGCTCCCTCGCCAAAGAACGCATCTAATGTCGATGAATTGAAAGAGTATAGACGACTTGAATGAAATTTAGGACATTCCATTAAAATATGCAAAATTACAAGATTAATTTTGTGGTTTAAGCATATCCATCCCTCCCCAAAAAACAAAAGATATTTGTGAGGAAGGCGGATTTAATGATTGTGCAGTTTCATTATTTTGATATTTGCGCATCGAACTGAAACAACAGGCTGAAGATTAATTGTCAGTTTAAAATGTGGTTGTTTGATATTTGGTGAAACTAAATCTATATATTTGCATCTATATTTTCAAAAACTGAATCTATATATTTGCATCTATATATGCAAAAACGAATCTATATATTTGCAATACGTGCTAAACAGATCTATGCATTCAAAAACATAACAAAACGACTCACAAAAAAGAATGGGGTCTAAGGATGATTTATTAGCAAACGGTAGTGGGCTTCGCAATACTTTCTCGGATACTCTCCAATTAATGTATAATTCAAGAAAACGACGTGCATAGAATTAGCGCACAATAGCTACTAAATATTAACCATTGGCGTGAATTCAACATTTTTACTGAACTTTCATATCTATCGTGTCATCTTCGGCGCGATTTTTGACGATTAATTTATGACATGCTATAAATAATACCCAAAAATAGAATTTGTGTTTTAGACGATTTTTCCCCGACCGATTGAAACAAAACTACATTCATAGTTATAAAATTCCATATTCGATTTGATATATTTAAGTCATTGAGTTTTTGAGTTATCTCATTTTCATGTTTCTAAAAGTGCAGACCGATAAATTTCCTGTTTTTGGTTTTGTTTCAAATTTTTAAAGTTGTTTTTCTCACAGACAAACAGACGGACATTTTTCAAAAAAGTGTTTTTCGAACTCGGAGAGGTCTGAAACGTAAAGATTCGTAAAAATCTCGAGTATGAATTTTTTGATGACGTATTCAATATTTTTTATTATTTTTTATCAATATTTTTTTTAAAAATAAAATATAGAAAGAAGAACTTAGGGATTGAATTCAGACCTTTGAATCTTGAGATACAAAATTTTACATTTAATTATTTTTGGGGATGTAGCAACAACAACAACAAAAAATGCTCGGGGATTTTTAAAATTGTCACTAAATTCCTCTCAATACCTTCAGTTTGTATTTTACATTTCTTCGAAGAATAAGATGTCAATTTTTCACTAAATTTCATAAATAAAAAATAATTCTTGGAATATTTTACAATATTTTTTATTATTTTAATAGCTGCATTTAAATATACGCACGTTACAACGATATTAAACATAGCTATTGCTATATTTTGTAGAAATATAGCAGTACTGTTTTGCTACCCTTTAAATAATAATCGAAGCTAAATTTTTTTTTAATTTGAACTTCTAACTCAAAACATCACAGCACGATACTGTTTTAAATTTGATGAAAAATTTTGCTCTTAGTTAAAGCTCTGATAACATGCACACGAGAATCTGAAAATTCTATGTAGTAAGTTAATAAAAAAGGCAACCTACTCTAAATTATCTCTTTGTTATATAATAAAAATTAAAGGTATTTTTTTAAAAAGAAAATGTATGAAAAGAATTGTAGACAAAACCAGCATTTGTAACTTCATTATAAAATCATCTATTCTGATGACGTGATTGATAAAACAATGCAGTTTTATCCGTAATTATTTTAATCAATTCAATGTAATTGAACTTTGTAAATTAGATGCAATTGGAAAGCACTTGTACCACACTTTATACCACAGACTGTACCATAATTTATTTAATGATTTAAAAATACAATTTAAAAGATTTTAGCCAATTAATTCAGCTGAAGCTGTAGTGGATTAGTTGAAAAAAAACCTGATAAAATATAGTAGTTTTATCCGTAATTATTTTAATTAGTTAAATATACAATTAATTAAATATAACTAAACTTAGAACATTAGATTAAATTGGAAAGCTCTTGTACCAAAATTTATACTACAGTCTGCACAATAATTTATTTAATGATGTAAAAATGCAATTTAAAAGATTTTAGTAAATTAATTAATTTTATAGAAGGCTGAAAGTTGAGAAAAAGCTGATAAAATAGAATAATTTTATCCATAATTATTTTAATTCATTAAATGCGTGATTAATTAAATGTAACTGAACTTAGTGCATTAGATTCAATAGGAAAGTTCTTGTACCAAAATTTAGACCACAGTTTGCACCACAATTTGTTTAATGATGTAAAAGTACAATAAAAAAGATTTTAATAAATTAATTCACTATATAGAAGGCTGAAACTGTTGTGGTTTAATTGAAAATAATTTTGCCGTATTTGTTACAGATATTTATATTCGAAAGGAATTATTCTATCATGTTCTGATCCAGTAATTTCAAGCATATAAAACGAACGAAGAATAAAACGTGCTGATTCTTTTAATCAAGAAATGTATTTTTCAATTTATCAAAATGGAAATCAAAATTTTAATATTTTCAAAAAAAGATTCAATTGGGGGGGGGCGATGAAAAATATCATAGGAAAAAAAATAATCATCTTAATTTATTTTCACGTTTTTTTTTATTTAAATTTAATTTATTTAAATTACCTCCTAGGACCTGAATGTTTCTATTATACATTTATTTAAACTTCCGCTATATATGCCGCTATGTATGAAATGGGTATTTGGGATGAAATATTTTTGAAAACTCTTTAAAATAGCTAGACTTTGGAATTTTCGGATAAAAAATGATTGAAAAAACATTTTAAAAATTGAAACATGTCAGTTAAGTTGCAATTTTTTTTAATTGAAAAGGGGGGGGTATTTATTTTGGCTAAAAAGTGGTATGAAATAAAAATTTCTACTTTAAAGGTTATCAGATGGTTTGCTTAGTATTTTGTAGATAGATTAAGAAATATATTGTCTAGATCCTGGATTTAAAAAAAATATTTTTTAATTCACTCTTTAAATATTGTATTCAATTTATAAATAACATGGAATTCTCATTTTTTTTCATATTACGAAATTTTAAAACATAAACTATTTCGAAAAGAATAGATTACATATTTTCTAGTTCAGGAACTACATAACATATTGAGAAATTATTATACATAAAAATATGAACAAAAAATATGCGTTAGAATTTAATTTATGAATTGTTTCTTAAGAAAAAGTTCAAAAGATTAGACATTGAGAAAATAGCATCTAAAAGTATAGAACAGCATTGAAAAGCAACTATAAATGCAAATATAAAAATCCGTTTAATTTTCCTAAGAAAATAGATTTTGGAATCGGAATTCAAACGATTTTATAAAGAAATCTGTTGAAACACTAAGAATATTAAACAAAAAATATTAATAATTTCACTCACAAAAAAAGTTTTTCAACTTAGTCATCTATTTTAATGGCGTTAATTTAGTCTTGTAAAGTAATTTTGATGAATCTCATCTTATTATAACAAAACAAAGATTTATTTTAAATTGTTCAATCAACATACAGTCTTCCAATTTTACAGTTCAGCATACGAAAAAGCTAAATTAATTGGCAAAATCGAACCAGTTGTATATTATGCTAAACTTTTATTTTGTTGATATCTCAAAAATGGTAGGCGGACGCGTTAATCGAACACTTGATCTATCTAGACATATCTAGATCTTTTGAATGATTCAACAATTTCAGATCTAGAAAATGTCGAAATCGATGCAATGGTTGTGGCTGGGCGACTCTGTTGCATTTTATTTTTCCCTATAAAATTTGTTGACATAAAACTTTTGAGATTTCTTTGAAAAAAAAGGGGGTTGGAGTGATGTACTAACGGGTTTTGATAATATTTCTAGGGGTCATGAGGTTTCATTAAATTGATGATTGACGAAATCAAATCAATGGTTGGGCATGGGAATTGATTCCTTGATTTTGCCAATTATTTTAAATATACAGTTTATTATAAAGCATAACATCTTTGATAAAATTTCACTGTACAATATCATTTTAAACTAAATTTTAACTAGAATTCATAATAATTGACATGATTAGGGCCCGACTTAGCCTAATTCGGGCCCGGTCCAAAAAAAATTGAGACCCCTTCTCTGTTATTTTATGTCTTTTAAAATCAATGTTTAAAAAAATTCATCAAGGAAGGAAATTTACAATAAAATTTATTCGATTTGGGAACCCTTTCTGATGTGAGGGCCCGGGGTAACTGCCCATATGTCTTAATCAGGCCCAGGACATAATATGAAGTGTACTTCACAGTCAGACGTACAGGTATAACACCTGACTGTGTCAAGCGAAACTCTATATGTATGCCACCACTCCAGGATAAATATATATTTAAATAAATATTAAAATTGTCCTTGTGAGCAACATTTAAAAATTCTGGCGTAATATTATCATCAATTGAATATATTCTGCCATTATTTTGCGTCAGTCCCTTTAAAATTAAAACTATTTGTAAATAAAGCAATAACGGATTTTTTCAGAAATGCTATACCTCCGTAATAAACATTTTAAAATAGTTGTAAATGATATTAAATAATTTTCAAAAAAAAAGATTCGAAAATACTTGCTTATTTTTTTAATCACCATAAAGTCAGAATTAATTTCAGCCAAACTATCAAATTTGGAGCCACAAAATTGGTTAGTTTTGGAATCTGCAGCCAGGGCCCAAAAGTGTATATCTTGTTGAGCATACAATAGAGTACATTGGATTACAAGATTGTCTCCTCTTAAAAAGTCCGATATATATATATATTGCTTCAAAGTATTTTTTTTCTGTCTTTGAATATACAATAGCTTAGAATGGCATAGCGAAAGTGACTGGTCCCCCCCCCTTCTGAGGACCCTGAGGTATAATAAGAATTTTTTTCGCTTTCTCTACCTCATGTCTGACCTTGAAAAGCTTCATATTTGTATAGAGATTGTTTACTCAATGGTGTTTCCAATCTCTACTTCAAAATTCATGAAAATCGCCATGAGTAAAAATCTGATGTTTTCGAATAATTTAGGATAATAATTTCAGATATATACAGCACTTATAGTACTTACACATATATACTTATACTACAACACTCATACTACTTACACATATACACTTATACTACAGCATTCATACTACTTACACATATACACTTATACTACAACACTCATACT